>JAQFVV010006219.1:5416444-5837344 GCA_028023455.1 Epiperipatus broadwayi | reverse complement strand
TCAGTGGTGGAATTCACTGGGTTTGTTCCGTTGCTAAGTTAAAACTCTTGACCTTCGTGTGCATTCAATGAGTTCTTCGCTACAAGTGCTGCTTAGTTGTTTTTTGTTCCTTCTTTTTTCTTGTTAAGGAATGTTTCAGAAACCAATTAATTTTCAGCTATTGTCTACTTTTAGTAATCAGCACTTTTAATCTAGCTGCTTAATTAGTTTCTGATCTGAAGCTTATCTTTAATAGCGTACCAAATTAAATTACAAAATTCCTGTCTATTTCTTTTAATAAAACTTATTTTAATAAAACATTAATTATTATATACGTATAATTTTCTTTTAACAAAACATTATTATACACGTATACAGCAAAAGGTTAGGGAAATATACTTATAATGCTATATAAATTTTACATCAATGCATGATTTCTTTACTTTCATTTAATTTGCATTTGATAATAATTATATCATTGACCTAGAAACAAACTAGACAGCTACAATGGAGAATGTTTTAAGAGTTCAACCTTAGAATAATTTGAAAATACCATGAGAATAAAAATGGATGTTGAATGATTATCTTTTTTTAAATAAGTTCAATTGCACAAGACATTGGCTAGCAATAAGTGTGGGGAATTGTTTGATGTTACCATCTTGTGTAACATCGATTTGTTTGTTTACCTTAGATGAACATAGTGTAGAAGTCAATTTTCAAGCTATAAAACTCAAATTAATCTGAATGTGTAAATATTTAGCTATAAAAGATTACATTTAATACTAGCTAAATAAAGCATGAAAGGTGTTCAAAATCAACAAAATTAGTTTTTAACAGATATCTGTATTTTTTTTCATTGATATAGCAAAGAAGAGTCATCTGTATTAAACCATTCAACGTCACATGATCACCATTTCTTATGCTTGCTCATAATTGTTATTAAGGAATTTTATGCACAAGCCTTCTGGCAACCATTGATTACTCTGGTTTGCACTGAGTGGCACTACAGTATGGATAGTTTTGCCTGTTTTAATGAGCCATCTGTGCTAATGCTTACTAAAAAAATAAATCATTTAGTTTATTTATGCATATGTCAATTGAAATGATAAATATTCGCTTTTGCTCTAACTTTATTTTTGAATTCTATTAAAATTTTATTCCTTTGATAGCCATTAATCATTTGTGATCTACTATTTGATGAGTCCTAATTAGTTCCTTAGTTGATCACATCATTATAATTTAACTACTCATTTTAGTCTAAGAATAAATCGATCTCAATATCATATTTTAAAGGGACTTATTTACTTCAAATAACTTTCTATTAACTTTGTCATGATTGGAATTTTTAAAGCTTTATTCAAATTAAAAAAAAAAATTGGGCAAGCAATATTATATTGTTTTTCATTATTTTATTAGTTTCTTCTTTAAAAAAAAATTTAGTGTAAAAATGTTTTATGAACTTTTACTTGAAATTTTTTTTTAAGATAAATTATATTATCATTATCAAATATTTCTAAACAAGAATGGCCATTTTTTTTATATATGTCAAAGCATTTACTTGGAAGCGAACCCAGGCCAGCTGCTTGGAAGGCAGCTATGCTAACCACTAGGCCACTAACGCTTGACAGAATGGCCATTTTAACTACTGAAAAAAAAAGAGTTTGAGAAGATAAAGAATAAAATCTTATTAAAATTTTAAAGAAAGATTAAAATGTGATTGCCCAAATACAAGTCCATTGTCAGAATTAGTTTAGAGAAATATCCAATAGAAACTTATGATGATTAGATTTTATACTAATCTAAATGACTGCAGTTAACTGTTAAACAGTGCTGAAAAAAGAAATACATGGAAACTTATTACAAGTAGAGCTATATGAGTTTGATTATGTAGTAAGTCTGATGATTTAGATTTTGAAACTGTTTGCCTTACCAACTAAGATTAATTAATTAATCTTAGCAACATGGCGAAATGATAAATTAACAGTTAAATATGATTGCTACAGCTGAAGCTTTCACCTGTAAAGAATTTTATAAATTCTCAAGAAATATAATTATCTATTAAAATTCAGATATACATTTTTTTTGATGAATATTGTAAAATAAAATCATTTTACAAATGAATTTGTTTGCTAAAAAAGAAAAGAAAGGATGTCTGCTCAGGCAAACTATGAAACTGAAAAATAAAGAATAATGGTATTTATTTATTTCATTCTGAAAAGATGTGTAATATGAATAGGTAATCAAATTATTAGACTGTTATAAAAAAACGCATATGACTTTGGTTCGTAAGAATTTCGAACACTAGACCTGCGAGTGCTAGAATTTATCCGGGGGCTTTTTGATTCCTAAGTCAGACACTTTACTAACTGCACAGGGCAGACTCTGATATAAGAAATAATAATTGAATAGGTTGTCACCTAAGATCACATGACATTTAAGTATCAGAAGATATGGAGTTGATCCAGACACCTTTAGTTCTTAAGTCTATCACTACCATTGTACTAAACTATACACAACTTAATTTGATATGACACATTATGTTATAGCAATCTAAATAGCAGTTTTATATAATTCTAATATTCTTTTTGAAAGTTTATTCATTTTGATTTTTATTCCATCCATTTATCATTTCTCCCACTGTTATCAAATAAAATTTGTTAATTTATTCTTTAGTTATAATTTAGAAAGTAGTTTTAAATTAGGAAACTAGTGTCTGTACTCAATGGAAATAAAATTATTTTTAATTCCTTTTTTAAATGTTATTTGCTGCTCAAATCAATTTTTGTTGCTATTATTCAGAAAACAAGTTACTTAATAATTATAGATTTTTCACCCCTTATAAAAAATATATACTGTACTTTGTAAAGTGTAATTAAAATAAAAAATAATTTACATTAACAAAATTAAAAATCATTTATTATATTAATTATATATCAATGTAGCTAATAATATTATTTAGTAAGAGGTAATTAATTCAGAGTTGAGATGTTGTTTAGGGTAAGATTAAAACCCTAGAGGCATTAAAAGCTGTAAATATTATGGACATTCTATTTTTATTAAAAAGTAAAAATATTATTTTATCATAATATATATAAAATTATATCTATTTAAGAAAAAAAACTAATAAAACAATATCTTGAATGTAAGATAACATTATCTTTTTCATTTATTTTGATATATGATAATAGGAAATTCTCTCTTTTTTTTTTTAGATGGAAATATGGAACAAAAATGAAAGAATGTTGAAGTGGCAGAACCTTTATCAAAGTTTTTCATTTTTTCATAATAGTTATCCTGATTTGGGGGGAGGGATATTTTTTTAACAAAAACATTTTTTATTTGATATTTTATTAGTACTTTTGGGTTGCATATGTCATGGATTTAAATGATAATATAGACATAGTAATGTGTCATTTTATTTAACATGTGTAAAGAGCTCCTAGAAAAAAAAATGAGGATGAGCACCAGTTATTGAATTGATTCTTAGGGTGGATTTTTCTAAGAGCAGAAGGTTCCATTATTCAGAGTGATATTGACCCAAGTAAGCCAATTCTAATTCAAAATAATACTGGGTAGCATTAGAAAATAACTATTGTCATGAATTTAGTTTTTATAGTAAAATAATACATTATATTATTATACTGAAGTACTGAAATTTAATTTCTTAGTGATAATATGTATGTGATAACATACATGTTGTTGCTTATTTGGAGAATATATTTTATAATTTCCTATTATATTGATAGTTATATTTAACTTTTATTTATTCTATATAAATACAAAATAGAAAACTTTCCAATTTTTCTTTTATATAATTTGAACTGGGAAAGGTTTATACTTTTTACTTATATATAGGTTTTTAATTTATTAAACACAAATCTGTTATCTGTTGTGTTTATTATGAGAAAAAATAAAAATTATGAAAGAAGTTGATTTGTTACTTAATTTAGAAGTATTATTTTTTCTTTTGTCTTATTTTGTTCTAGTGGTTTTGTAAAATTATATTGGATGCATTTTATCTAAGTCTATCTTTTATGATTTCTCTTATTTATACAATTTAAACTTTTAAGGTGTGATAATAATCCTTGTTTTCCTCCTTGGCAAAGAATATTAACTCCTTTTTTTGTTTTCTGGTAAAAATGTGTATCTCTATTGACTAGAGTGCTGTAAATGTGAACTTATTTCAATAATTATAGTATCTAATTAATAAGTCTGAACTCTATGAAATTATATTCTTGAAAGTAAGAATTAATGGTGAGATTTCAGGTTATTAAATTGTGAAAGACTATTCTTTATAAATAAAGGGTGTTTGAAATCTCCAAATCACAATGTATGTCTAGTTTTCAGTTCTTATTATGTGTTTGAGACTAATGTTGAACACAGAACTAAATTTCCAATTTATATGCTTATCTCATCAGTAAATAAAAATCAGTTGTGTTTAAAATAAATAATTAATCTTGAGTGAGACTTTTATAATGTTAAAATAGCAAATCTATCACCTTTAGAACATGTAGTTGGCATATATAAAATGTGAGAAAATGCTGCAACTGCAAATTTTAAAAACTGAAATCCCATTAAAAGATCTAAAGCAGCATTTTTAGCAGTTTTTGTTTGTTAGAAAAAAATCTGTAAAAAAAAAAAACGATATCTATTCATTATTTGTATCAAACTATAATTTTTTTTTGCTTTTAGCTGATGCCACACCTCAAATATTTCATGCACTTTTTCCCCCAGAAAATTACCCACACAATTCTTATAGTATTATTACTATTTACTGTTATAAGAAAATATATTGTTCAAGCTAGATTTCCTGCAAATGATGTTGGATTTTCTCTGAAAAAAAAAAAGGGAATATTTATTTGAATGATGTTAGGATGATCTACATTAGAGGTAAAGTGAACATCTTGTATAAATGCTTAGAGATAATAAAGATAGACTCCAAGCATTTTATAAATTTAGTTAATAAAGGAAATAATTTTTTTATATATTTGTTATGATACGGTCATTGATTATACTTATTTAAATTATTTCATACCTGTAGTCAGTGAAGATTATGTCCATTCAGAGTATGATCTTAATGAAACCATAGAAATTCATACATTTGTGAAAACAAATAGTAAGGTGAGTTTTATTTAAGACTATAAGAGATAATTATAAAAATTTTATTAGTACAGAACTCATATCTATGTAATGTTACAAAAATTCTTTTATGTTTAAATGTTTATTAAAACTATTTACTTGAGCTTTTGCTATTAAAAATTGTAATTAAGTTTAAACTCCTCTTCCAAGTCTAAGCTAATAATTTTCTGTCATTTCTAACATGATTATAATTTTAAACTGTCATTGATGATTTAGATTATTTATATGATGTGTAAAAACATTCAAGTTTATTTTAAATAATAATAGCACATGGCTTTCATAAAGAAGGAACACATCCATATGTTGTTGTTTTTTTGCTTATGATATGAGTTCTGGTTGGGCAGTCTTGAATTTTTCCATTCATAAAAAGGCTTAGGATTTTTTTTAAAAGTTAGATGGCATATAGCAAACTCAAATAGCAACATAATAATAATAATAATAATAATAATAATAATAATAATAATAATAATAATAATAATAATAATTATTATTATTATTAAATGAGTATTATCCAGAAGTTAGAGTTGTTTAATTAATCTGGGTTGATTAGATGAGTGTTGGGATGCTAACTGTAAAAATAAAAAACAAAGTTGCATTCTGGTATGGCCTTCTTCACTAATGGAGGAACAGGCACAATCTTATATCTACATGTAACTGGGCTAGTTAGTCATCTGCATTCAGATGATCTAGTATTGGCATTCGTAAACCAGTTCCTATTGCCAAATAGTTATTTTAAATAATCATACTTTTTTAATATAGCGTTTGCATTTTCTATTTATATAAATAGATTATACTTCAAATGTTATAAGGATTTCTTTTTCTGCTTTTATTATATATCTCTGTTTATATAAACAACGATGGATTATTACTTTCTATTCTTTATAAAAGATCTTCAGTTTATTTTAGATGATATGAAATTTTTTTAATAAATTAAGATTGTTTTAAGTTTTTTATATATATATATTTTTTTCTAAATTGTAAAATTGCTAATCTCTAAGTTAGTGTTTGTTCTTCCTGACTTCGTGGGAGTGAAATAAACAGTTAGGATTGTTTTAATGCAGTTTTTTTTTCCTTAAAACTTTTTATTTTTAAAAAGCATTCATCTTTTTTTTTTTAAAAAAAAAAATACAGTATTTTCTTTTAAACATTCATATATCAAATTTCCATTTGCTCAATAACTTTTTAATTATTTCAATGACTTTCAGCCTTTTTTTGAATTATACATATATATGCTACTAATAGGTGGTGAATTTGGAATTGAAGTTATACTATTTCTGGGCAATAATCTCTCTAGGATTTCTTAAAACAAATGAAACACTAAGTTTTTGACTGACTTTTGACTAAGTGTTTATAAGACTTTATTTCTTACTCTACTTCCAGCTAAGAATAGTGAGACAGCCATTTTACTGATTGATATTAGATAGTTAGCTGGGTTGACAATAAATTGGTTACTTGGGAGGAGAAATTGAAAGGGCTCAAATCATGCATTACATTTCAAAATCATATAAATACAGTCAACTTTACACTAGAATGAATATAATTAGTGTGAATTGAGTAATTGGATTTGAGCAAAAATAATTTACTGGTGTGCAAAGCTGTTGAACCCATCTATGAGCAAATCATATTAAAAAATGTAGTGAAGGATTGTGGAAAACACATGATGTTTGGATATAATTTGGTGAATTCCTGAACATATGATTTTTTTCTCATTAGTGGTGATGTTTAAAAAAAGAATAAATTAAAAGCTTTATTTCTCCTTAATTAAGATATAGTAGCATCCTTATTATAAGTATAAAAGGAGAGTCGACTACATTCTTTTTGTTATTCCAAAAATAAATTGACAACTATAGTTCTATTTCTCAGCCTTAAGTCTTTCACATGACATTTAATCTCATAGCATATTCGAAAGAATGTTGTGCCAAGATTTTATTTTTATAGCACTTTGCAATATATATATATATATTAATATTCGAATGCTTAGCTCTTTATCAAGACACTCTTCAGATTAATAAAATCTTATTTCAGTGGAAAGATTTATGATAGTTAAATACATATATTTGCTCTGCATTGTTTAATGCAACATGTAATAGAATGTTAGTTTTGAGAATTGGAGATTTCTGTATTATGTTATTTCTGGTGCAATGTCACATGACCAAGTTTTTAACCATTCAATTATTTTAATATATATGATTGTATTTATTTATATAAATGCATATACCAAGTAAGATAGTTGTCATTCTCATAGATTGTTATGAAATGAAAAATTAATCCCATTTTTGGTAAAGATTACTCATTAACACATGAGTTATTATATAAATATTTTTCATTATATATAACAAAATGGTGGACCATATCATATCTGATTATTTTCATATCAATTTTTTTAAATGGGAATTATTTAGTGAGATAGATTATAATCATATGAGATTTACTACAATGATAAAGTAAATTTCAGCATTTATAACTTTCATTATTTGCTTTTTAACTCAATAGTGTCATCTATATCAATCATAAATAGTTTAATACTGCATCTCAGAATTTGCTAAAAAATATTATTTTAAGATTTTATGAAAAAAATCTAACTTTGGATCATTTAACATCAATCATTATAACATTTTAACAACTATTCCATACATGTTATCAAAAAATATTTACATTTTTTTCATATTCTTAATTTTTACATTTCAATTATCTATAAATAGAGTTTATTTTTAAAGAAAATCATAAACATGTTTTTGACCCTAAGATAAGCTAATCTGAAGAAATGACTGTCTGAAAAGTTTATTAATTTTATGATTATTTCATATTTTTCAATTTTGTTTTTCTCCCAGATAGATAAATCAAGAATTTTTTTTTTTTTCTATCTATAAAATTTATTTTAAAATAGAATTAATCTTATAAAGATTTGTGTGATTAGGTACTGTAAGGGCACATAGAATATACAAGTATTTATGCATTAATCTGGTAATTTTCTAATTCGTTTTGGCAATGGCATTTAGTTTCTCTCACTTCTGTTATCTTCATTGAATGTTATTGTAGTGAATATCTACAATCTGTAGGATATGTCAGAATTAATAATAGAATATAAAGATTTAATATTTTAAAAAATTTAAAGGAAAAGTAGGCATAGTTGTTTGGGTTTGTATTAAGATTCAATATTAGAAATAATTTAAATAGGGCTTGATCTATTAATGACGTTCAACTATATGGGAATTGATAATAGTTACTTCTTGAATGGGTGAGATCCTTTTATTAAAAACACATAAGTTTTAATAATAATAATTAACATATATCACAATGAAGGGATGAAATATTAGGGAGAATAATATATAATACAGTTTATATTTTAGGAAACTTATAAGAAGGGGTGCGTGTGTGTTTGAAAACAAAACTCAAGATATAATAAATTCAACAAGAGTACATTTTGTATACAAACAGTTTAGTTTTGATAACTTATTTTAAATGTTATATTATAATATTATAAATAGTTGATGAATGAGTAGCATTACTGAGTTTCATTAATATTTGCAATAAATAGTAATTATTTTTATTTACATAGTTGTATGAATATATTTTCATTTTATTTATGGCCAGGGTTATGATAAGACAGTGTATCTTGATTGTTTACAATTATTAGATTATTCTAACTAAGTATGTGTCTGGTTACTTATATAACCTGGTAATCAAATATTGTCTTTATTAATGTTAACCCTTAATATATTTTGAGTTTTATTTTTACTGTGAATGCATTTAGGCAAAAGGAAAATGGATTATCACATGGAAACATTTAATATTATATATAATTTGAAAAAAGATAAGAGCTTAGGAAGTGAAATATTAATTATAATATTTATTCATGCCATTATAAGTGAAAGTTATTTTACATCTTCTATTTAGTATTATTATAGGTAATTATAATTCTGGAACTTTAAAACTGCATCTGACAACAATGAACTTTTTCAATATACATAAAGTATATGACATCCCATTGTCACATATATTTATATATAAAAGTCTTGTAGCCTAATGGTTAATCCATTCACCTTCACACTCATGATCTGAGTTCAAATCAGTCTAGTAGATTCTAATCAGAACATTTTTTTTTTTAGTAACTGGTCCATAATATAGTTAATCATCAAATTATTAGTCAATAAAAAATGTTTAAGTATTCTAGACAAAAAAAAAGGGAAAATTATGAATCTCCTCACAGGGAAATTAAAAAACCTGAAAAGTAATGCCTTTATATGCATGTCAATAAACATCACATGACCACCACTTCTTATGCTTGTGATTAACTGTTGTTAAAACAGGCAAAACTCACTATACGTATTGCCACACACAGCAAGCTAGAGTAATCAATGGATGCCAGAAGGCTTGTGCATAAAATCCCCATCTAGTGCCTACTTATCCAATATCCCCAGACTAATTTCTGGCTTGTAGCCTTGGGGATTTTATGCACAAGCCTTCTGGCATCCATTGATTACTCTAGCTTCCTGTGTGTAGCAATACATATAGTGAGTTTTGCCTGTTTTAACAACAGTTATACACAAGCATAAGAAGTGGTGTTCATGTGATGTTTATTGACTTAAAACCAATCTTGCCTAATAGGATAGTGGTGGCTATGGTTATTAAAGAATTAAAGACACCAAAATGTATAGGTAGTAAACTAAGTTCAGACCCATATGACTATATAAGCTAATGGGCTTGGATTGAAAACATTAAGGTGTTTTCAGTTTAAGGCTCATAGTTTTGTAGTTCAGTGGAGATAAAAGGTGGCTTTTGGAGGGTTTCATTAGATCCTAAAATTTAGATGCAGTGCTCTCAGATCCAAGGCTCCTCACTGATGAAGGCCACAAGCCAGAAACTAGTCTGGGGGTATTGGATGAGTAGGCACTAGATGGGGATTTTATGCACAAGTCTTCTGGCATCCATTGATTACTGTGGCAGTATGTATAGTGAGTTTTGCCTGTTTTATGTGTATGTTCTTCTCTTTGGGAGTAGTCAGCATTGAAGTATTTAAAGGTTATTTATCTTAAATATTTACATGTTATGAGTATTAAACATGTATACATTATTTAATTTTAATCAATCTACTGCATGTTGAGAATATCATTTAACTTAAATAAGTTAGTATATCTTGGTGATGACTCAACATAGATTAGAAGATAGTTTAATTAATTAGTATTTTTTAACTGGCAAACTGAAAGTGATTAACACAGACTCCTGAAATAAAACAAATCTGGCATATATATATATATTTCTAAATTATTATTATTAAGATAGATAATTCATACCTTGTAGTTGCGATTTCACTTATTAAATAAAGTTAAGATCAAAATTATCTATGCATGCAGTATTCTTCTAGAACAAGATGTTAGTATTATTTTTGATCATTCCTTCATGTAATTAAACCTGCAGTTGAGCATGATTTTATCCTTATCTATTAAGAGTGTTTTTAATATAGAAAATAAATGATATATAGTGAATATTATTGTCTGAAATTAGATTTTATATACTCAAAAGGGCCCTAAAACAGCAAAAACAAAAAAGACCATAAAAATACTTGTCATTACTCATAACCACTCTTCATAATCATAGCCCAAGTAATTATATGTTATATTATAATAAGTTCCCAATGCTTATCTAATAATAATATACTGTAATCAAATAACTACTTTATTATTATCATGGTAGTAGTTTAACCTTACTTATGTTTTCATAATATAATTTTTTTCTAGAATTTTAATTTTATAATTAAATCATACTCTTTATTGGGAATTTTACTTAATAAAGCAATTACGAACTTGTTCTATATAGATTTGAAATTACAGAAACTATTTTTTTTGTTCTTGGTGTGATAGTGTTTTATGAAATTGTTTTTGTTTTTTTTTAGATTTAAAATAAAGCCATTATATTTTTAATATTTGTAAATGTCACTGAGATAACAAAAAATTGGTTATTTTCATTACTTAATCTTAATATAATAACAGTCAGGTGATGTTTCAAAAAGGGTAAATAACTCTATTTATTTATTTATTAAACAGTTAATGTTATCATTAAAAAAATAATTTTGAAGAGATATAAGTTGTGACATTATTTAAAAAGGATAATTGATATTAATTTACTTTATGATATCTTTATCTTATCAGCATAATATTTTGAAAATGGAAAAAAAATTGTTTATGTTGCATAATGTAAATGTACAGTTTTCTTTATCCATCACTGGAGTCAGTTTATGTCCTTTGTATGATTAGATAAATATTTAGACTTAGTGAAATAAAAATAATTTCTATGATAAAATTCACCTATTTATTCAATACAGGATCTTATGATTAGATAAATCTTTAGATTTTGTGTAAAAATTTTTTGTCAATAATATCTTTGTATTTTATTCACTCTGAATGTAAATATAAATATTGATAATTTTTAAAAAATTTGTATTTTTAAGTAATATATTGCCTATTTTGATGTTTTCTGTATTTATCTAATGCATTCATGTTGAATTATTAAAACTTTTAACTCGATATTTTTTCCTGTTTTTTTTTTATAGCCTGTAGAATATTGGTTTTATATTTTCAATAATAATTATATAGTCAAGTTATCAAATATCATTTTTAAATAATATGATTGTCAATGTATTATGTATTTGTCCTTAAATTATAGAAAGGACATTTTTATAAAATAAATGATGCAAATATAGGCAAGACTTATCATACATATATACAATATAAATATCAACTTACACAGAGGCTAAACTCTCCATGCATTAGCACCACTCAATGCAAGTCAGAGTAATCAATAGATGCAAGAAGGTTTGTGTATAAAATCCCTATCTAATGCTTGCTCTTCCAATATTGCCAGACTAATTTTTAGCTTATGGCTTTCATTAGTGAGGAGTCTTGGATCTGAGAACACTGCACCTAGATCTTGGGATATAAGGCAACCATTGGCAGCCATTTCTTTTACCTTTTTAGTTAACTATAAAGCTTTGATGTCAAAATAAAAAACAAAATAATGTTTTCAATTCAAGCTCATTAGCTTGTATAGTTATATAAATCTGAACTCAGTTCAGTATCCATACTTTTTAATGCCTTTGGTTCTTTAATAACCACAGTCACCATAATTCTATTAGGCAGGATTGGTATTAAACCATTAAGCAGCACATGATCACCATTCTTTATGCTTATACAAACTGTTTACACACAGACTAAACTTTCCATATATTAGTGCCATTCAGTACAAGCCAGAGTAATCAGTAGATGCAAGAAGGTTTGTGCATAAAATCCCTATCTAGTGCCTACTCATCCAATATCCCTAGACTAGTTTCTAGCTTGTGTCATTTATCAGTGAGGAACAAAGCCAGAAGTTAGAAACTAGTCTGAGGATATTGGATGAGTAGGCACTAAATAGAGATTTTATGCACAAACCTTCTTGCATCTGTTGATTACTCTCTGTCTTGCACTGAGTGGTGCTAATGTATAGAGAGTTTAACCTCTGGGTAAACAGCTTGTGTAAATATAAAGAATGGTGATCATGTGATGTTAAATACCAAATAAATAGTATTTTATTTATTTGTAAATTCAAGAAATAAAAATAAACATATATTATTCCCCCCCCCCCTCCAATTTTATTAACTTTTATGTCAGAAAGTGAATTTAAAAAATTAAGAATCATGCAACTATTATTTATGTCTACTATTGTATCTAAATCTAATTACATAGTGTATGAACTTCTTCTGAATTAAATTTTGCTCTTTGCCATAATCAATGTAGATTTAAACATGTTTTTCATATACTATAGAAACAATCGATTGGAAAATTAATATGCTGCAGAGAAAAGCCTTTCTAGCATTTCTCCATTAAAAAACAGCAAAGAAGACAACATTCATCAGGTTAGGCAATTTCCAGTTAATAAAGATTTTTTTTTTTTGCTTTGTTGTATAAGTAAAGGTATATAAATACTCATTTACCAATCAGTAATGAAATGATTATGGATTAGATATCTGAAAGAAAAATGTTAAGATTGTTTGCAATCATAAAAATTTTTCCAAAATTTTATCTAATTTTGAAAATTAGGTCAATTTAATACAGATATTTATAATCTTATAATTAAAAATCTTTGTGGAATTTTATTCAGTGACATTTCAAACAGTATTTATATAAATAATTACATTTATGTATATAATTAAATTCAAATAAAAGAAATCAGATTATGAAAAATAGAAATCAATAAATAATCTAAAAAATACATTGTTTTATAAATGAACCAAATATTTTAATTGTGTCAATATGTGACTATATTTGTAAAATTTTAACTTCAATTGAAAGAATAACTGAAATATTTAATTGCCATTCTGTAAATAATTTTTGCTATCCAAAACCTGAAAATGATAATTAGCAGAACTGTTTGTTCCATACATATATAAAAATGTCCAAAATGCATGTTTGAAGTTAGAACAATTTATA
Organism: Epiperipatus broadwayi; assembly: GCA_028023455.1. Lineage (NCBI taxonomy): Eukaryota > Metazoa > Onychophora > Udeonychophora > Euonychophora > Peripatidae > Epiperipatus > Epiperipatus broadwayi. Next base: position 5,823,761 of record JAQFVV010006219.1, on the reverse strand, counting down.
ATTATCATTTGCACATCATGAGTTTGCCATCTTTTAACCATTCAATTAAGCATCTCAAGTTTAGAGCTATACCATAAATTTTAGTCAGTGTCATGTAATTAAAAAGAAACAAATATTTTAGAGGGAAAATTTTTTTTAATGAGATACAGATAAATATATTGTTACAAAATGCAGTATAAGTTAGTGACTATAATTTTGTTAACATTATTTATTAATATTAAAGCAAAAGTTATCAGATATTAGAAAATATATAGAGACATTGTATTTGTAATCAGTATCTTAAGAAAAACATTAATTAGTAATATATATATTTTTAAGGAAGCAGTTATTTCACTTTAATTATTATCAGTGCTTTGTACTTCTTATTGTTGAAAACAAATATACTTTGTCACTCATATAGTATGTATGATAATAATGGTATTATAGAATGAAATGCTATAATGAGACAAAAATATTTCTTTTTTTCATTTGCATAAATTAAATACTTAGTTAAATATGAGATTGAGTCTGGTGGTAAGAAAAATTTATATGAATCTATAGAACAATTTAAAGATAACTTCAGATGGAATTGTGGCACAACAATATTCAGAAGTGAAGCTAAGGATATGACTGGGTGGATTTAATAGCATTACTTTTATAAAAACAGGCAAAACTCACTATACGTATTGCCACACACAGCAAGCTAGAGTAATCAATGGATGCCAGAAGGCTTGGGCACAAAATCCCCATCTAGTACATACTCATCCAATATCCCCAGACTAGTTTTTGGTTTGTGGCCTTCGTCAATGAGGAGCCTTGGATCTGAGAGCACTGCACCTAGATCTTAGGATCCAATGCAACCCTCCAGCAGCCACCTTTTATCTCCATTTAACTACAAAACTATAAGTCTTAAACTGGAAACACCTTAATGTTTTCAATCCAAGCCTACTAGCTTATATAGTCATATGGGTCTGAACTCAGTTCAGTACCCATACATTTTGGTGTCTTTGGTTCTTTAATAACCATAGCCACCACTATCCTATTTGCCTGTTTTAACAACAGCTATACGCAAACATAAGAGGTGGTGTTTATGTGATGTTTATTGGCTTAATTACTTTTATTTGATGGTGCTTATCTTGCAAAGGGTATAGATATCTTTTTTTGCAAAGGAAATGATCTTCATGGATTGTAAATATTTCTCAGCAAAGGAATAGTCAATATTTGTATTGAAGTTATTATATAAATAGTTCTGTATTTTCTAATTTCATCAATGCTTAAATTTGTTAAATTAACATTGAAACTGCTTTATTCAGTTAAATTGTGAGTGAATTGATTCCTAATATTTACTGGAATTATCTTCATTTTGAAATTCATTGACATGAATTTTTTTTTTTTAACTGGACACGTATTGTTATCATAATCTTCCTGCTTTGATAATTTAAATTTCTGCTCAAATATTTCAAATAATTTTTAGTTATTTGAATATGCTCTGCTAAGTCTTAATAATTTTGAAATAATAGTTATATCTATATTATGACTTTGAAACTTCTTACCAATAGCATTAATATAAGTATTATAAAATTACCAGGAACGACATCATTATTTACAACTTCTTTTCTGTATATACATATTTTATGTCAGTGTTTTCCAAACCATTATACATATACATTAAATATTTGAACTAATTGAGATTACCACAAATTATTTAAATTCTGACATGTAAGTCCAATATGTGAATCAATACTTTTTTTAAAAAAAGTTATAATAAATATGTAGTGCAAGAAATTGAACCTGCTAGAGTTTGATTCTTTTAAATATGCTTAAAAAAACAGAATGCTGCTGAAATTGTCATAAGACTCATTGACAATTCAAATTTCTAATTTTAAAAATGTTTTATGAATGTGAATTGATTCTAAACTAGGTAGACTTGGAATTTTTTCCTCTCAAGCTGGCTTGCCAACATATTAGGCCTAAAGGTATTGATTAGTTATTATGTTAAGAATAAAATTGGTCAGATGAGTGTTAATGTACTGATCATGTAAAACAAATTTGAATTGCAACATAATCCTGACCTTAACCATTTGGGAAAAAAATGTCACACTTTTAGGGGTGCTGACTTCTTGATTTATCTTTGCTTATTCATATAACAGGTAGGTGGTCATTATTAAAAAACATATGAATTGAATTGATGATTATTGAATAATATTTTATATATTATAAAAATTGTAATGTTTCTGAATTTGTCAGTTTTAAGAATAATAAATATACCAATAATACCAGAAGACAAGTAATATTTTATTTATAGGGTTACAATATCTTTTAGTTAAAACAAGCAACACTCTCTCTATATATTGCCACTCAGTGCAAGACAGAGTAATCAATGAATGCCAGAAGGCTTGTAGCACTGAGTGACAATACGTATAGAGTTTTGCCTGTTTTAATAACAATTAAGAGCAAGCATAAGAAATGGTAATCATGTGATGTTTAATATCTTTTAATATGTAATAAATTACATAAGCATAAAAAGTTTTATTATGAAGATTCTATTCATATATTATCATAAAAAATTTATAAATGTTAAAGCTTTTATCATACAACATGTCTTAAAAACTTTTCATTAAGAATTTTTCCTAATTTTTCTATAAGCACATTATCAATTTTATTTATTTAATTTTAATTCTCTTTCTTTTAAAATCATTATTGATGATTTTTGAGAACTCAAACTTTTGTGTGATCACAGATATATATAATCCTATTAAAAATTTTATTTATCAATTGATTGAATATATATTTTTAAAATGAATGATGAATGCCACAAAATATGCAAAATTTATGAGATGGATAAAATGAATGAGAATTGAATTGCTTCCTTTCTTTTTAATAGAGCATATTGGAAATTATTCTGAGATAAAGTTTTGACATTATGACCATTATTCATATCAAATCAGGCCATCTTTCCAAGCATTCTTTTTTTTCTCTATTTCTTAAATATTATAACTATTCTATTATCTATTATCTTTGTACACTTTCTCCTTTTTTTTATTTTCCACAGGACATCTATAGAATAGGGATGATATGTTATATCAATTATGTATTCATAAGATTTTATATAAACTGGATTTTTATGTTTTAATTAGAATCATGAGTAAAATAGTAATCAATTGTAGTAATCAATTAATGAATCATTAGTCATTTATTGAGAATATTATTAATGTTGGAACAATTTTTTTAATTTATTAAATCTTGTGGCTGATGAAAATGGCTGAATATTATTGTTAGTTTCTTTTTAACAAATTTCTTTCAGTCTTATTATTTGCTCCTTCCTGTTTTATTAAATTTATCAACACCAAAGATTTCAACTTTCATTTTCAGAATTGTAGAAATAAGAATAAGTTGTCTTTTTGATATTATCCTATAGTGGAATATTTAAAAGCTTTATTTTTATTCTCCTTATATATATATATGAATAGAAAGATACATATAATATTTTTAGACAAAAACAAAAAAACGTCAAATTATTCTGATAACTTTAAAAAAAGTCTAAAATATTTTCACAAATTAAAGCATATTCTATTCAAACTCTTATGTATATAAGAATCTACACACATACATATATAATATGTATTAGAATTTATCCATATTTGATTTAATTGTCATTATTGTAATTAATTCATTATTTTTTAATAAATTATTTAAGCAAACAATAATATTCAAAACTTACAAGTAACAAATATTAGTTATTCTAGAATTTTTTTTGTTCGATATTTGCATTAATTAGCTTTCTCCTTTTTTAAAAAATCAGTTTTTATTATTTTTTGATGTATGAACATATTATAAATTAATTATAATATTTGTTTACAACTTGTAAATTTTTAAAGCAGTTTTAGGAAAGAAAACCAGAAATATATAAATATTTATAATCATTTAAACAATATCTTTTATATTTATTGCAATAAAAATATATTATATACTATGTTACATATATATGCACACAGTGTGTAATTTAAATTCCAGATTTCTTAATTCTGGAAATATTTATTCCCATACAGACATTCTTTTTATATATTTAAGAGTTATTCTTAATTCAATATAAACATTAACACATACATCTATACCACCATCCCCTCACCATGTGTACACTATATTTAAAATAATTGTTATAAGGTGGCAAGAAAAGGCAAATGATCACAAGTTATTATTTGATTGTGACAGCTTAGTAGTTATTCTATCTGTCTTCAGGCAAATAATTTAATATGCATAATATAAATATACAGTTTATTTTTAATTTTAATTGCTTGTATTTTTGTTATATAGAATATGACTCAAATCTGAGTAATAAAAATACATCATCATAAAAAGTTTTCAAGATTTTTAACCATACTAACCATAATGCCAAGCAGCTACACACACAGGCATATATGTACAGACAGATCTCATAAAGTATATAAAATAATTTCTAAACTATGTCAATCTAATAGTGTTTTATCTACATATAAATTAATTTGCATTTGTTTATCTGTTTATTTAAATATTTTTAGTAAAAAGATAAAATTAAACTATGGACCACTAAATACATGACATCTCCATTATCATAATGAAAATAGCTTCATATTGTAAACGTATTTGTTTTTCTCATCACATTCACTCTCATCTGACAAACTCAGAATAAGTTCTGGGCTCCAATCATGAATAGATGGTAATGTATTTTGTCTTAACAATATTAAATATTTTGCATATTTAATGTAGATCAGTTACTTGAAAAAATTTCCAAACTCCCAGATTTAAATACAAGCTTTTTTACTTTTAATAGCTAATTTGCAATTATCTTTTGTCTATTTAAATCTATCTGTTCGATATTTTTATGTTTTTATAGCTTATTTAAATGTCCTATGTACTACTTCTTATTAATTAGAAGGAAATGCTACTTTAGTCTACTATCTGACAAACAGGTGTCAGAAATATTTTACTTATGGTGATTGGTGGTCGAGAGGTCAGCGCAACTGCCTTGCACTTGCAGGCAGTTGCCTGGGTTGCGGGTTCGCGTCCTGGCCGATGCTATGACACTTAAAAATAATAATAATAATAAAAAAAAGTTAATTCGGAAATGTGAATATAATAGCACTATCATATAATGCCCATTACTCATGCTTAAAGTAGACTGCTCTGAAATGGAGCAGAGAAAACTGCTTCTAAGAACTTTTGATTCTAAGCTATGAATATTATTTACTGATTATCAGTCTTATTCTATCAATATCAATATTACTCATTATTATTTTATTCCTATATTTAAACAAAGTATGATTTTTTTTAGAAAGTTTTATTTCCTTGAATGACTTTGACTATGTTAAATTGGAATCTTGCCATATTTTTTTATAGTTGTTGTAGCATATAGGCTCCATTTTGAATAAGTAGATCAGTATTTTTTGTAAATTTTATCAGAAATGCATGTTCATTATCAAGTTGCTCTATTTTTGAGCTTCATCTTCTAATATCTATATAAATAAATATATACTTGGTTATAACTGAAGACATGAGATTATCTTTTTTTAATTTAGTGTTTTCTTTTTTTTTTTTAGAAGAAAATCTTTATAATAAATATTAAGGTACACTAATAAGATTTTTATAATATGCTTACTATTGAAAAGACTATAGTGCTTTTTATATTTATTTCAAAGTAAACATTATGATATATATTGTGAACCATTGTTTCACTTTTCTCTTGAGTTAATACACTCTTTTATAAAACTTTTATGTAATAAGATTCTTTTTTTTTCTTTTCATTTTGTTTTTTCTCATGAAAAACACATGTCAATATTAAAAAATAAAAAAGAATAAGAACAAAGGGAAATGTTTATATGTCTATAAAAAAGAAAAAAAATAATGAATATACAATTATGATGAATATAGTAGTAGTGAAGCATATATATATTTACTTTGTTCTCTGTCTGAAGATAGTTTGAATAATTAGGCATTAGGATGTTATTATTTGCTTAGTATCAGTGATTTTTTGCTATTATTTGTCAATTTCAAAACGTAATAAATGCTAATAAAACATTATAATATATGATTTATTTTTATTATTTTGATCATAATCATTGATAGGCAAAAGCAAGGAAATATGAAGTAAATAAAAACACATGGTATTGTTTGTATGAAAATTTATGGGGATGGTATTTTAGTAGTAATTATATATTGGACTATTTTTATCACCATAATATTAATTATTAAATGTCTAGAAAAATTCAAACTTTATTTAAACTTTTCAAATAAATTTAACTGTGAGAAATGACACACATTTTGAGGGGTTTTATTCTCCTTTCTTCTTCAGGTGTTGTGGCCTGTATCATGAGAATAAAACCCAGACCTTTAAATTTATGTTCTAACCAATTAAAACTATTTTATCAAACACAACATTTGGTAGAAATTTCTTATACTCATTGTGAAAGTTTTCCTGATTTCTCCACGTTTTCTAAGGGTAAAGTTATTAAATAACTTTTAAACATTATGAATTATTACACTAAGTTGACTTATTGGGTTATTTGTCATTGTCATGTGAGCAGCTTCTTTCAATGTTCTTCTTTGTTTTTTTCTATCCAATATTTCTATTTTTTCTCAATTGAACATATGTTCATTGGTACATACATGTTTTGCTACTTTAGAAATATCTATTTTTTTTATTTTCTAATCATCAGTTTGCACTCTTTTAATCACTTTTCAATGGGATAACTGGTTTCAATGGTATTTTAAAGATCAGGTTTTGTTCTTGCCATTTCAAATTTAAATTTTGTAGAGATTAGGATTATTTATAGGATTACATGACTTTGAAAAGCTGTTTCAATGTTACATTGATTGCTGATTTTATATATATGGATACACTGCAATAACAATAATTTTTTTAATGTTTATTTTTGCTGCTGATTTAAGGTTTTCTTAATGGTAACTGGTGGATAACCATTTTTCTTGAAAGTTTGTTCAATGTAAATCTTTTCTTTTTCCAAATCACTGGTTTCTGAACAAACTTCTTTTTCTCTGTTCCACAATGAGAGTATAACTCTGTATTTTAAGTTTCTGTTATGATTGGATGAATATACTGATCATTTTTCTATCTATATAGGTTATCTATAAGATATAGTTTTGGTTTTTCCATGAGGAAGTCTTGTCACAAGAACTTCTAAGAATGTCAAAATTTTGTTCTTGTTTTGATTTTATTGTGATTTTATTTAAAGAGGATACATTTTTGAAATGTCTCCAAAATGTTTGTAATAGTGCTTTACCATGTGGCCATACATTTAATGTATCAATATAATTAAGACAGACTTTAAGTGGATATGGAGTATTATTTATGGTTAGTATTTCAAGTTCCATATAAATGTTGCTAATCTGGGGTAACAGTGATGAATAGTTTTATTGGAAGAATTCTGTGTTGAATCAAAAATATATTATTACACAGAATCACAGCTCTTTCACTGATTAAAAAAAAGTAAATTAATATCTATTTCAGCAAAATCTCTCATCATTATGATCTATCTAAATTCCACAAGAAGTAAGTTTTGTCAAGATCTATTGTTAGTTTTTAGAAATTCATCTTGTCAAATCTTGACAAGGTTTTTTTTTTTTTTATGTTCTTAATCCTTTGGCACAAAAGACATGGTTCTTTGTCATTGAAGCACTTTGTAAAATTAATCAGGAACTTCTGCTGATGTATTGGTAGCTTTGATATGGAGAGTTTATTTACAAATGTACCCTGTAATATGAAGTATTATCAATTGTAAACAAAAGATTAAATAACAATTAATAACTTACAACCCAGAACAACTCTTTCTATTGGTAGTATAATGGAAATGTTAAATTCTGCATAACAATAATATATTTCTACTTAGTATTTTCCAGCGAAACCAAGATGTGATTATGAGCTCATCATTATCACCCCTGATTAGCATCATTTATATGGAAGAACTTGAAGCCATAGCAATATGCTTTGTTACATCAGTGGTACATTTATTATAGGGCAACATGGTATGCATCTTTACAAACATTCTGAACATATGTATTTGTAGCAAATTTCTTTCAATTAAATTTATAATAAAATCAGAATGAAGAACAAAAATTGCTATTCTTACATTTTCTTGTGGTAAGATTCCTTAATGGTAAAATCAATACCACAGTTTATAGAAAACCCACACATACAGGAAAATACTTAGCATATACATCCATTTATAACAAGAACCCAAACATGGATTTATATTCTCATTATGGAACAAAGCAAAAGAAGTTTGTTCAGAAACCAATGATTTGGAAAAATAAAAAATTTACATAGAACAAATTCTCATGAAAAATGATTATCCATTAGCTATTATTGAGAAAACCTTAAATAGAAACAAAATGAAACATTACAAGAAAAAATATTGGAACTATAGTATATCTATATACCAGAGATAGAGGACAAACTGAAAAAAATCTGCAGTCAATATATTCTTACAACAACTTTTCAAAGCCATAGTACCCTATCAAGAATTCTAACCTCTCCAAAACCTAAAATGCTGAAAAAACAAGAACTATTTTTATGAAATATCATGTAAATGGAGAAGGATGTAAATTGATAAAATCAGTCACCCTATTAAAAAGTGATTAAAAGAGCACAAACTGATTATTAGAAAAGAAAAAAATGAAATATATTTGAAGTTGTAGATACCAATGAACATATGTTTGACTAGGAAAAGAAAAAATGTTGGATAGAGAGGAACAAAGAAGAAAATTTAAAAAGGATATTTATATGATAATAGCAAATAACCCATAAGTCAATGTAGAGTGATAATGTATAATGTTTAGAAGCTATCCATTAACCTTGCCCTTAGAAAAAAGTAGAGAAATTGGCCTAGCTGGTTAAGCATCATCTTAAATTCAATATTTATGACTTTATAAAACCTGATTCTAGTTTCTTGCTAATACTGTCACTCATCAAGCCAGAAACACCTGAAGAAGATAGGAGAATAATAGCATTCAAACTTGTTGAATATTAATCCATGTATTATTATTAACAGTTTGAAAATTTAAATAAAATATGAATTTTTTTAAAGGTATTAAAAATTAATTTTGATGATGAAAACAGTCTTAACTAATAATTATTTCTAAATTCAAATTTTATAATGAAGATGTATTCTTGCTGTACACACTTGCAATTGGTAATGCAACTTGATTAAAAGAAATGCAGATGGTTGAGTGCCCAAATAGGTATTGTTGTTATCATTAATCAAAAAGATAAATTTATCTTATTTGATCTCTATTTTTTATAACTATATGGTAGTTCTTATTTCATGTAACAACATGGAATAACAGTTTAGATCTGAACATGAGGCAAGCATTGATCATATGTTATGATAGTTATGAAATATTATAGAAAAATGTGATATCAAATTTAGCATTAATTATCTGACATTTGGTAGATATAGTTTAGGCATACCTTGCTCTTTCAACAGATTAGGAGTCAAAAACAGTCGAATATTAGAGCATAGCCTTTATTTAACTAGCACATTTTTTTTTTTTTGTTGATAAATCTAAAACACATATGTATGAAAACATAAATACAACATATAATAAATAAATGTAGAATAAATAAAATTAAAAAATCTTACATTGAAAATATTTGTATTTTTGTATAAGCATATCTATTACATTCATAAACTAAAATCTCTTATGAATATCTTAAAACATAAAAATTATATATTAATTTAAACAAACATTAATTAGGGGAGAAATGTTTATTCAAATTAATTATATCTTTCTTTTATTTGTTGATTATTTAAGTATAATTTTAATGAGAAGTTCAAAACAAAAAGATGAAACAATTATAGTAATGACAAAATAATATCTAGTAAAATGAAAATACACACAGAAAAGGTAGTTTTTTAAATAATATTTAGCTTTATTACTGCCTAACATGTTTTCAATATATATATATATTTTACTAGGCTGTAATAAAACAAAATATTATTAAAAAAAACTACACTTTCTATGTGTATTTTCATTTTGCCAGGTAATACATTGGTCCAGAAAAGACGAAAATTAGTTACGATTGAATATTAACAAAAACAAATAGATGATGAATACTATATCATGTTTTATAATCATAAAATAACACTGTAATAGTATTATACTGTTATGACAAAAATAACTATGAATTGTTTACAGTAAAATTACAGGAATATATACTATACTATATTAGTGACATATGAATAAAAAAAGAAAACAATTTCAAAACAAAACATCACAAAATGATTTCTATTCAAAGTCGAAATGGGGGAAAAAACTGAATATCATACTAAAAAAATTGGACAAATTTAACAAAGCACATGAATTAAATTTTGGTATGTGGTTATAATTTAAATTGTTATGCATGCTATTATTTTATCATTACAATATGGGAAAATTACTATTACATAGTTAAAATGTATATACACTATATTTCAATTAGTATTTAGAAATAGATTTAAACAAAATAATTTTAACAATATATAAAAATATAAATGGCATACAAATATATAAAAACATAACAGTAGTGAGATTTATTGAATGAATATTTATTAAATTATAAGATATATATATAGTGATCATGTGATATATATATATTAAAATTTATAAGTAATGACTTTATAAAAATATATTATTCATAATTTTTGAGATCAGAGGATGAACTCTTCTAATCTTTTCTCAACTCTTTTTATGTTGTTGCCCAAATCAACTTTGAGTCAGATGAAAAGAGAGGAAAAAAAATTCACTGACAAACTAATTATAAACTTTTTTAATCACAAAACATCCACTACTGTCATCATAAAAATTTATTTTAAATTCTGTTATTGGTTTTACAATGTTTCAAATAATAGTTGCTATAAGAAACCTTTTAAATACAACAATACATACATATATTACAAACATGATTAATATATATAAAGCTTTAATATATCTTAGCATGAAAGAATTAATTTTTTTTTTTTCTAAAAAAGTTTATTTTTGTTTGTATGAAAATATACTTTATAAAAAAAGCTTTATTTTTATATTAGTTTATTAACACAAAATAAAATTATTAATTTAAATAAAAATGTCTCAAACTTCCTAAAATACTTTAACAGTTGATGTAAATAATCTTTAAAAGCCTTTCTATTTTTTTCCATAAGACAGTAATGGAATAAAATAAAACAATATATTTACTCATCTGATATTTAATGTGAATTTTTGATGTTTTTTTCTAATTAGTCATCTATTTATTGACTAATAATTTGATGGTTAGCTATATTGACTAAGATATGACATTATATTATGCAATTTTTGACCTTGACATATAAAAAATACCTTTTGATAATCAAATCTCTGATTATTATAATCCAGTTGTAAACAGGATGGTTTTAAAAAAGACCTTCTGCTTATTGAATAAACTTTATTCAAAAAATGTTTTCTTAAGCAATTTAGCTTTTAAATGTTGTTTTATATAAAAATACTAAGCAGCCATTCATAAACAAGTATGGTCATTCCAACTCCAATAAATAAATAAAAGAAAAGACAATGAGAAAAAACCCAAGTTTAAAAATGAGTTTTGCTATGACGAAACAAACCAATCAGTAAACCACATCCATATATAGAACATGCTGGTCTATTTTTCTGTTGATTAATATTTTATGATATTGTCTTAATTTTTTTTAGCAGAAAACTTTTCTTTTTGAAATATGTCAATATCATATTCTTTACTATATCTTTCCATTGGAAACAATTGACATTGCATTTCTTTACAATATCTTTGAGATAATTCTTACATATAGATGAAATCTATCTCTTCCATAAAAACTAAACTTGAATTCTACATAAAACACCTTTTAAGAAGTTAGTCAATTATTTTACATGTACAATCTAATGAAAATGTGATTTTACAATTGTAAATTCTACAGTATCATATCCAGAAAGTTGAAGAACATAGTGATTGGTTTTATGATCTTGCTATTGTATTTGTAAAATTTACAGAGCATTCTTAAATGAAACTTTTCTAGTGCCTTTATAGTGCACCAATAGTTATAATATTGTGATAAAAGCAGCAGCAACATAACAGAGATAGAGCCTATGTTGTATCTCAGCATCTAAATCCATTTTTCTACTTATAAAATTACCAAGATATTTAATCTGATTTACACATTAGTATTGATAACCATCTAAACTGAAAGTTTCTGAGTATTTTTTCTGTCATTGGCTAATAAAGAATTTGAGTCAGTTGAACATTAACTGATAGTCCAAAGTCTATTTGCCTAAAAACTTTTGTTTTAATAATATAGCTATATTTTTATGTGCATAGTAAACTTTCACATCTGCAGTGATAGTTATTATAGAAAAACTCAAATATATTTATGAATGGTTAGAAAATATTTTAGTCTTTTATTATTAGAGATATTATTTGTGTCATAACATGATGATTATCCAACTTAAGACTTTACATTTTGAAATTTATGACATGAAACTTACTTTCACATTTTGGAATTGTTCTATCAGTTAAACAAAATATTTAATTTGAAAATAATAATTATTTCTGAAAAAACAAGAAACACAGATCATACTTATATATTGAAAGAGAATTTCAGTCAAATTTAATAGACCATTCAACAGTGTCCACAAAAATTAAAGTTCCAAGGCAGTAGCCCTGGACAGCTAAGGGAATAAAATTCAGTTAAAGAATTTAATGTGTATGTTTTGTTTTATGATCATCATCATCAACCATTATCAATCCACTGCAGGATGAAGGTCTCTCCAAGTTTAATCCATCTTCTCTGATCTTTAGCTTCTCTTCTCCACAACACCCCTGCACATTTTCTTATTTCATCCATCCATCTCACATGTGGTCTCTTTCTGGGTCTTTTACAATCTCTTGGAATCCAGTTTAAAATTTCAATTGTCCATCTATTATCATCTCTTCTAGCAATATGTCCAGCCCAACTCCATTTCAATCTTTTAATTTTTTCAATAAGGTCAGTAACACCTGTTTGTTGTCTTACCCACACATTGTGTTTTCGATCTCTTCTTGTTACTCCCAACATACATCTCTCCATACTCCTTTGAGTGGTCTGAAGTCTCTGTATTGCTCTTCTATTAAGTGTCCAAGTCTCAGATCCATAAGTAAGAACTGGTAAAACACATTTGTTAAAAACCATCCTTTTCAAACACATAGGCATATTTCCTTTTAGTATCAAGTTATTTCTACCAAAAGCACTTCAACCAAGTTTAATTCTATGATTAATTTCCTCCATTATGTTTCCATCTGTATTAATAATCTGACCAAGGTATTTGTAACTGTTAACTTCTTCTAATTCTTCATAATCAATCTTTATTTTCATATTTTGAGCAAATCGATTAAACATTACTTTAGTCTTTTTAACATTTATCTTTAGTCCTACTTTTCTACTTTCATCTGCTAACTCCTGCAACATTTCCTGCAGCTCTGAAGCATTATTTGCAAAAACAACTACATCATCTGCAAAATCTAAATGACTTAAATACTCTCCATTTACTTTCACTCCTTTAGTTTCCTATTTTAATCCACAAAATACTTCTTGCAGCATGGCTGTAAAGAGTTTTGGAGATATGGAGTCACCTTGTCTTACACCTTTCTCAATGTTGATTTTTCCAGTATCATTATGTAATCTAATTGTTGCTGTTGCATTTTTATAAATATTCTTTAAAATATGACAATATCCTGGATCTATACCTTGATGATCCAATGCTTTAATCACTGAAGAAATGTGTATAGAATCGAATGCCTTTTCATAATCTACAAATCCAAAACATAATGACAACTCATATTCGTTTGTCCTTTCTATGACTTCTCTCAATACCTGGATATGATCTATTGTACTAAAACCACTTTTAAATCCAGCTTGTTCTCTTGGTTGGTGGAAATCCAAAGTTCTCTGTAGACGAGTTGTAATTATCTTGGTAAAAATTTTATATAAAACTGATAAAAGGCTGATAGGTCTGTAATTTCTAATATCTTCTTTATCACCTTTTTTAAATATTAATATTATTACTGCATTCTTCCAATCTTCCGGTACATCTTTATCATTTAGACATTTGGTATATAACTTTGCTAAAATTGTTTCTAATTCTTCACCTGCTTCTTTTAATATATCAATTATAATTCCATCATTTCCTGGAGCCTTTCCTTTCTTCATACACTTAATTGCATGTCTCACTTCTTCATTTAAAATTCTGGGCAATTCGGAAGATGTAATAGATATAGGAGGTACTTGTTCTTTATTACTATATAATTCTTGATAAAAATCTTCTACAAATTTCATGATGTCATCTCTCTTTTTAGTAATAATTCCATCTTTTTTTCTTATTGCAGATAGAAATTTCCTACCAAAATTTTGTTTAACATTTTTGAGACTTTTATTTTTTTCTACAGCTTTCCTTGCTATTTCACAGTTATACTTTCTTATATCATTTTCAACTCTTTTCCGTACCATTTTACAAAATTCGAGATATTCAATTCTTTTTAATACATCATTTTTGTATATCTTCATATTCCTTCTTTTCTTCATAAATTCTCTAGTCTCAATAGAAATTTTATTAGTCAATTGCTGCTTTTTTCTACCAGCTATGTTTATTGCAGTTTTTAAAAGTGTATCAGTTATTTTCATATTAATTTCATTCACATCTGAATCATGTTCAAAATCTCCTAACACTTGAAACCTATTTGTAAGTTCTAATTTAAATTCATTAGAATGTTTCTGAAGATTAGGAATATCAACTGTAAATATTGTTTTTCTTAATAATTTTTGTCTCTCTAGTTTTACATTAACACGTAACTTACACCTTACTAATCGATGATCACTTCCTGTGTTAAATTTATTAAGAACATTACAATCTTGAAATATGTATTTTCTGTTAGTCAAAATATAATCCAATTCTGCTGTACCTTCATTTGGATGCTTCCATGTCCATTTCCTTTTAACATTTTTCTCAAAAAATGAATTCATAATATAAAGTTTTTCTTTTTCTGCAAACTCCACAAGTCTATGTCCTCTCTCATTTCTATTACCATAACCAAAATTACCTACAGCAATTTCATCTTTCATTTGTCTACCAATTCTAGCATTAAAGTCTCCCATAACAATTTTAAAATGTTGTTTACTCTGATCAAAAGCCTTTTGTACATCTATATAAAAATCTTCTACTACTTCATCACTATGAGAACGTGTTGGGGCATAAACCTGAATTATCTGCATTTGGTATCTGCTATTAAGTTGTAAAACTAACCTTGCCACTCTGTCCGATACACCATCAATCTCCACAATATTGTTCTTCCACTTTTTATTTATAATGAATCCTACTCCACTTGTATTTCCAATATGTGTGCCTTTATAATAGAGTATATGTCCACTTTTTAAATCAATGGTTTCTTCTCCTTCTAACTTCACAAAGTCCAATAATGTCCCATTTAATATAAGATAGTTCTTCTTCTAATTCTTGCAATCTTCCTTCACTTGAAAGTGATCTGCAGTTGTAAGTACCTAAATAAAAAGTCATCATTAAATGGCAGCCTGTGTCCGCAATCAGGGGATTCTTAGCACCCTCCTCCTTCGGCCACCAACCGCTGCCTTGGTTAGTGACTTTACAGCCTCCTGGGAATAAGGGCCATGCTTTATTTTTGTCTGTCATAATTGTATATATGTATTGGAAAAATATTTATCATTTACACAAACATTCATTCTGCCTTATCAGCACTGAGAAGGAAGACCATGGTGTTTCTTGATGTTAAACTCAGAGGTAAAAAGCCAATAATCTCACCACGCTGGCTAATGCGTGTTGGTGAGCAGCCATCCATGTTCGTATACTATATGAATAATCACATAGTAATAACAGTTGCAACGACAAGAACATATGGAGTGGACATTAGGAATTTGCCCTGCTCGGTTCCTTTAAGGCCTCCAAGAGGAATCAAAGGGTCTCCTTTCAGTTAATAGCAAACTTTTTTCTGCAGGCTTGTTTTATGATATATATACCATGATTAGAATTTTTCTAAAAAGGATTATATAAAGATAAAAACATGTGTATGTATATCTATATCACTTGCTAAAATAAATTTATATAAATTCTGTTAAGAAAATAGGAAGGAATGGTTGACTAGTTTATTTGACGATCAATTATTATCTTTTTGGTTATAGTGCCTATTCCTTAGTAATCTATCTATCTTCAGATAGGGAATTCAACATGCAATATTGCATGATTCCAGCATCATTGATTATATCTTTATATGATTATGAAAATGTATGATATTTTTGAATTATTTTGATATACACACACATTCACACACAATACACAATATAGAAATTTGATATAATTTTTCAAATATGGCTATAATATTTTTTTAAAATTAAAATTATTATATGCCTTTTTTTGCCTCATTTTGATTTAAATTTTTTATATTTTAATTTATGTTGTAGTACAATACCCAATAAGAATTTATATAGAATTTTAAATATAAAGATACAAATTTTTATATTCAGTCTAAACAGACACATCATTATAATACAAATATAATTCACATCAGTTTTTAATTATTACTATAAATGTAAAAAATTAGACACTGAAGATCATATAAATATACATTTTATTTTTTGTAAATGTAATTCATTAAAATTAAGACAAATTTTAATATCTGCTTGTCATTATATCTGCATATAAAAATTAGTGCATTATTAATTTTTTTTATTATCTACAATTAATTGTCATTATATATATATACACACACAAGATAACATATACCATGTTATGTTTATAGAAAATTATTGATCAACATTATTAATTAGCCTTTCATAAACAAATAATGTTATTAACTCCAGATAAAAATAAGAGGTCACAAATGAATTTTAAAATTATTAATGTATATATGTAGATCAGAATTCAGGATCTTATAACATAGTGGATAGTACAGTACTTTTCATGCCATATGTAAGAAATGGGATTTGAATTCAAAACTTAAATTTTTATCAGATAGCTGAAGATTTTCATTTTTTATTTTTCAGGATCTAATTCATAGCCATTTTAGCTAGTCAACCAATTGTGATTACTGAATAGATATCAAATTATTAACCAGTCTACCTTGTGTGAAAATGGTGTAGTGAAAATTACACTTACAGAAATATTATGCATTATTGAATAATCTCTAGTCTAACAATGACTAATAAAAATTATTAACATACTTCCATTACATGGGTTGTGGTAAAGTTGTGAGGACAACAAGTTTTATACTTTTATTAAACTGTAGTAATTAGCTACCTATATATATGAACAATAGTAAAGATATGTGTAAGAGATTGTGATCTGGACCAACTCATGAATGCTGGTTCAGGATAAAATATGCATCTTAGGAATCATACATCTTTTTCACATATCTTTGATTACCTTCTTCCACAAAATATTAAAAATGAAGAAAAACCAGTCCCTATCTTGTGTGAGATTGGTGTAATAAAAATTACATTACAGAAGTATTATTTATTATTATGTATTCTCTATGGTTCTTTTGAGAAAGAATCTGGAAATATTATCTATATCAAAAAGATAATACATTGTATAGGCTTAAACCTGTATTTATATATGTAATATATGCGAGATTCAAACTCAGACTTTCACAAGACCCACTACTCTCAGTGCCATCTCATATTGCTGACCCCCCTGATCACACACATGTTGAAAGATAAATAATCACCAATATACGTATTTCATGCTAAACCAGCAATCATCAGTTGGTCTAGATTACTATCCTCACACACATATATAATCAGTGCTCAGCTTTATATTAAGATAGCCAATCTTCATACTTTAATGGACAGGCTTCAAACTATTCCAACTCACAACTCTTCAGCCTTCCATTTCATTGAAAATCTGATGATGGAATGTTTAAAGCTCTTGTTAGTGCCAAGGTTGTAGAGTTGTGAGTTGGAATAGTTTGAAGTCTGTCCATTAAAGTATGAAGATTGGCTATCTTAATATAAAGCTGGGCACTGATTATATATATATGTGTGAGGATAATAATCTAGACGAACTGATGATTGCTGGTTTAGCATGAAATACGGATATGGTGATTTTTTTTTTCAACGTGTGTGATCAGAGGGCTCAGCAATATAAGATGGCACTGAGAGTAGTGGGTCATGTGAAAGTCTGAGTTCGAATCCCGCAAAAAGGTAATAGTAAAATTACAAACTTAGTACCCATAAATCCTATAAATGATATTCTACGACCAGAAAATCTTAGGACTTTTACTCTCCAATAATATCTAGTTACTTCTTTACTGACCACTAAGCGATAATTATCTGAGTTTGCTTTGCTACCTCAAAAAAATTACTAATTTCTTGGGAGATTCTTGATTACTTTAAAATTTTTTTAACATTCACTCTGATTTGAAACCAATGCATCACAAGTATACTATGATTTATTTAATATATATTTATATGTCACAGTTTCATTATAATCTTGTATTTTACTTCATACATATCAAACTTTAGAAAAAAAGGCTAATCACATCTAAAATGCATTTCTGACTGAAGCAGCATTTTCATTTGATGCAAGTCACATCTTTTCAAATGTTTTTCATTAATTATTCAATATTATTTGTAGTAAACTACTATACTTCAATCTGTACATGCTATTTTCTGCACTCATTTATTTGATGATTTCATATGAATATATTATTATCAAATATTTTATTAAGTTAAATATTGATTAAAGTTTATATCTGATATAAAGATAATATATCCTTATTAAATACTATTACATGGTATTAAAAATAGAAGCTTTAGAATATATATTTAAGATATTACATATGTATGGGAAAAGAGATGGAATTAAATTAATAAAATCATGTAGTTGTATTTAATAAGAATAAATATATTAATCTTAAAATAAATTTGAAATTTATATATGGACTAAAATTGTTATAAAAATCTTTAGCATAATAAATGATTAGTAATAATCATTAATATTTATCTAATGATGATTTAATCAAATGAGTACATGCAGAAAGTATCACTTGTAGATTAAATTTGTTAACTTGGTTACTACAACTATTTAGTTTTGCAACATCAGCCTCAAGAATCTTATTAATTTCTCTGTGCCTTAAATACATTAATTAATATTTTCAAGTTCAAAATAAATTAAATACATTTTATTTTTTCAAATTAACTGTGGATATTTACTGAAAAGTTAGTGATGGCATTTCAGAGTGTGACCTGGACCAACTTAAGATTGCTAATATATCCAGAAATGCATTTTGGGGGTAATTTGCCTTTTCTCAATGTCTTTGTTCATTTGTTTGAAGTGTGCAAAATAAAATAGAAGTTTTAATGGTAGATAGATATTTTTCAAATGAGGAAAATAGGTATGGAGTTAAATTTCGATTTTTACTTGAGTTTAAAATTTATATAGCTAAAAATAATAGAATTAGTAAATGGTCAGTAATAATTAATATATTTATCTAAAGATGAGAGTGCATGTAAAAAGAAAGTAGCATTTAAATTCGAATAATTCAAAATTTCCATATTCAATGGATTAATTTTTGTTCCAAGTTTATTTTTTTAAAATTCTAGAGTATATCATTAATAATATATAATTAGTATCAAATTATAAATAGACACAATTAATGAGCTGTTTACTTTTTTGTTTATTTAAAAAAAAAATCAATAAAAAGTATTAAATTTGATAATAACTATATTGTTAATTTAGTCAAGCGTTGGTGGCCTAGTGTTTAGCATAGCTGCCTTCCAAGCAGCTGGCCTGGGCTCGCTTCCCAATGCATTCGACATATGAAAAAAAAACCTATATTGTTAATTTATGTCATTTTCCCAAAATCATGAAATTTATTATAATTTATTAATTGTTGCTGATTAACCATTAATAATGAATTTCTTTTATCATACTTTTAATAAATAAAAAAAATAAAGACTTCCATTTGAAATGATTAACTTTAAATCTATTTTGTTGTTATTGTTGTTTTGGCTGTAATCTTTTAAAAAATTTCTTTTTACTTTTCTTTCAAAGTATTCCTTTTTTTTCCTCACTAGCAACAGTTGTTTTCCAGTATTGTTTTTTTTTTTGTTTTTTACCTAAAAATAAACTGCAGAAGGAGGATACTTTTTTCAGCAGTGATGAAAGTTGCAGGATATTATTGCTACAATTGTATTTTATTATTTAAACAGCAATGCAAATGGTCCTGGAATTTATTTTATTCTTTGGTAAATAATTAGATAACCATTTACTGAATGATATTGCAATGTTAGCTAGGTTGCTGTGAATAAGCTATCTAATGTTAAATGTAATGTTACTAGAGAAATCCTTAGCATTCTGGCAAAATCTTTTTGCTTCCATCTAGATTCATTTTTAGGCAGACCTAAGAATTGGTTAATTATACCATTATTTTTTAATTTTATTGCACATATAATTTTTAATTACTTTTTATTTGAAGAAATATTAAAATAACTCCTATTTGATCATTTAAAGCAAGCTGCTACAGTTATAAATTTTTTTTTAATGATATAGGTTTAAATAATGAAAAACAATTAAAATTTATAGCAAAACTATAATAGTCTTGAAAATAACTCAATAATGATCCAAGAAATTGTCACCCAATATCATTATTATTGTCAAGTGTTGGTGGCCTAGCGGTTAGCATAGCTGCCTTCTTTAAGCAGCTGGCCCGGGTTCGCTTCCCTGTCAACGCATTTGACATATGAAAAAAATATATATCATTATTATTTACTTCCTACAGGCTGTTTGAAAATCATATTTAAAATAATTTTATCACTAGATGAGAAGCATCTAACTAAAGAGCAGACTGGATTAAGGAAAGAAAAAATAGTTGGAATAAGTTTTATATTTAAGAACTCCATTGAAAAAAAAAGCTTTTAAAAATAAATAAAAAAAATGGTACTACATTCATTGATCTAATCTCAGCTTATGTTTTTTTTTTTTTTTGAAAATTTGATCTCCTAAAAGTCTTTAAAAATTTTAAATGCAGAAAAATCTTTAATTTGTTTGACAAAAAGCTCTCCAATAAAAAATGTATTATTAAATTATAATCATAACAGATACAAAATTTTACAGAATGATATATCACAGGATTCAGTTCTTGCACCTATTTCATATTAATACATTCATCAATGATTTCCAGAAATAGAAGCCAGGAATTTATCTATGATGGTAACATGGCTTTGATTTCACAGAAGATTTTTTTTTTCCAGAAATAAAAAGATCTTTCAATATGTGAAAAATTTGGTAATCTTTTTCTAATACTGGATATTATTCTTTATCCAACCAACAAAGATAATATAAGTTTTCAACTAAACAATAGGGAAGCATTTTGTAATCTAAATATAATCTTTTGCAACTATAGATTGAAATACAATCCTACCTTACTTAGAAGTAATATTAGACTATAGTCTAGCTTATTTTTGTCAACTGGTTAAGGTAAAATCTATAGTATTTTGTTGAAATAACTTTTTTGGGAAGCTGGCTGTTGTACTTAGGATTATAAAATAAATACTTTATGAATATGTTCCTTAGTACTATATTGTACTGGTGAATGCTGTGTCTATGGGGGAAAATGTTTACATAAACTTTGTGGTTTCCCAATTAAATATGTTATAAAAATGTTACTGGTACACTCAAGTCTATTGCTTTGCAGAGGCTTTATATTCTTTCACATACTTCTTCATCAGATATTGAAAAAGAAATTTCCTCTTAGAAAATATATAAAAAGCTGTTAAGTATATCAGATTTATCTTAATTTCATCATCTAAGATTCATTTTGAATTAAGATCTCATTCTGGATGTTCAACTAAGAATCTCTCCAAACAACCAAAAAAAAAAAACCTGTAGCAGAAAATGGATTTCTCAAAATGAACTGATTTGATCTTCCATTATATAACTGGAATCTCATCAATAGATTTGGAAAACTGAATGATTATTGCATCCAACTGTTTCATAAATTACATCAAGATTGCAATTGACCTATGTAGATATGGTGAAACATATACCACGAATCACATAATTATGATTAGGAAATACTAAAGGTACTAGTGAATCTACTTTCTGATTGGAATATTTACAGAGTTCTTAAGCTGTTTAATAAAGAAAAAATCCTTATAATTAATAAATAATTCAAATTTATGATATATCTTTACAATAGAGATATATAAAAAATTAGATAGCAAGCAACAAGTTATTATTTGTAATTTCTTTTTGCCTAAAAATTTTAACCTGCTTTTGATTAGAAATACATGTATATGGGATCAAATGATACAGAAAATAAAATGAATTGGAATATAATAATATCTTCATAAAAGAATTAAATATTTATGGGATTAACAGTGAATAAAATGATTGAAAAGAATAGAAAAGTGTAAGATAAAATTTGTAATATATTTTTGAGTTACTATGACCAGTCTATTTTTCCTGTAGTAAAGTATGAATTTATCAGAAATTTAAAAAAATTCTTTGTTATATTGATATTTTCGGAAAAGTTTTATCATGTACCTAGAAGATTTATCATAAATTGCTGGAAGGTTTGGAAATCATACTGTTATAATTTCAGAATTGTCCAATGGTTAAATCACTTGAAAGCTAAAAAAAAAAATGATAATAATTTTTTTTTTATATATATAAGATTAGTCTTTTTTATGAAATCATTGACTTTTTTTTTATTCAGTTTTGATAGTATCAAAAAGTAAATAAAATACTTCTTTTGTTTTTTATATTCATGTTTATTAATCTGAAATAATGATCAAAAACTGAATCTGCATTTCTCAAAAGCTTCAATCGCTTCATATGAGAAACGATTGGTTTTTCCATACGTCATTATTTTGGACCAGTTGCAACATCTCATGAAACTTATGACCAGTGACTTATCTAATTTGATCTGTCCATCTTTAATTTTTCTCAAAAAAAAAAAAACAAGAATTTCTACAGTTTTGGATATATGTTCAAAATGTGTCACAATTTATATTTTTATTTGCACTAATAGTCTTTTGTTGTCTAAGTTTTTTTTCAATAAATGCATTATTCCTGTGGGCAATACAGGATATAACACATCTCAAATGTATTCTTTTTTTCCATCTAATTTTTTTTTTTGAGTTTTCATGTTTTAGCAGCATAAGTAGCTTAAAAAAAATAAGACAATTAGTTTTTAATTGGGTGAATCTTGAAATGTATTGAATTTTCCCATATATTAAGACAGTTATGTCATTGCAGTTTTGCAATTCTTTTGTATATTTTCTGATCACTTTAACCATTGTGGAACTCAGATATTCAAATTTATCTAGGGTTTTCAAAGCCTATGATCTTTCTAATTTGGTTGGAATTGTTTTTGACATGGATTGTATTACAATTTTGACTTTTAAGTATTTATTTGCAGATCACACTATCAACTTTCTTTTAATAGCTTTTCCATGACATTTGCTTTTCTTCATCAGCATCTAAGATTAAAATATTATAATTGTATTTCCAAATTATTTATGCATCTCCATGTCTTATTATTCCACTATTCTAGCTTTAAGAGCATTGCACCTAGTAATCTCATTATAAGCATTAAGAAGAATGAAGGAAAATGTTTGTTCTTTGGTAACTGCCTGTGTTTAAATTTTGTTGATAAACAAAAGTCATAATAGAGGAGGGGGTACAATTATATTTGAGTTAAGCACAATACTTAATATAACATTATTAAATTCCTATGTTCCTATATAAAAACTTATGTTTAGTGTTAGCACACCAAACAGGTTAGTATATGCATAACGTTTCAAGAGGTATTATTCTCCCCTCTTCTTCAGGTGTTGATCAGGACCAACCTCATGGATAAGTATATGAAATTTCCACAGACTGTTGCCTTTGGCAGGATGGCTTAGTTGGTTAGAGCATTACCTTAAAATTTAATACTCAAGAATATAAGGGTCCAGGTTCGAATCCCATGCTAGTACTGTCACTGGTCAGGCCAACAACACCCGAAGAAGAGGAGAGAGTAATACTTCTCAAAATGTGCATATATTAACCTGTTTGATGTGCTATTATTAACAGATGAATGTATTTGAAATATTTAAAAAAGTTATGTTTAGTGTGATTATTTATTATAACCTGTTTAACAGCAGAATTTAAAACATACATAGTGTTATAAAGGATTATATGTCCATCTCCCTCCTTATTTTAATGTGCCATGTTTTTGAAGTATAGGAAGAGTATAAGACGGAATGCTCATAAAAAATTTTAAAATATAGTGATGATATTTTGATCTAGGTTGTTCTGATGAGAAGTTAATAAATATATTATGAATAAACTATCAGATGTAAATAGATATTTTTGACACAAATGCTTAAAAACTAATGCCATGATATAAACTGTGGTAATGTTGTTGAAACAAAAACCAATTTCAGATAGGGCAACACTGGATATGAATTTATTAAACACTATCATCTGACATCTATTAATTATTAAAACTTACAGTAAATGTCATAGAGCTGTGAAAAAAAATGTTGTTGAAAATCCTGTGATAGAGTCATATGATATTTTTATTGGTTTTATAACAATTTAAGGTAGATATGTAAAAAAAATTATGAACAAATAAAATTATCACTTGACTCCACATGATTTTAGCTTACATATTACAGATGTAGCAAAATAATTTTTCATCATCTTTGTGCCACTTACTGTAAGCTTTAATAAGTAATAATAGATGTCTGATGATTGTGCTTTTAAAATTCTTATCTTATGCTGTCCTATCCAATATCCATTGACTAGTTTCAAGCTTATGACTTTCATCAGATGACTTTTGATCTTTGACCAGTGCATCCGGACCCTCAGAATCTAGTGCATCTTCCCTCTAGCGGTCATTATTTACTTCTTTGTTATACTATAAAGCTCTTATACTGGAAAAATATATATGTTTTCAATCTAAGCCAATATTCCTGTATAATTATGCAGATTTAAAACCAGCTCAGTTTTTAAATATTATTGTTCTTAGTTTTTTAACAACTATGAACAACTCTATCATGTGGCCAAGATTTGACATAAAGCAATAATATCACCTTACTCTATTATATGATGTTAGCTTATATATTACTTTTTAGCAGTATAATTTCTATCTTTATGTGACTTAATGTAACTGAGGACACCATAATATGTAGAAACTGAACTATTCAAGCAAGTTGGTTTACATTGAAAATGGTTTTTTTATGTATTTTTAGTTAGGGCTGATAGCTTGATAGCATAATAGAGTTTAAATGATAAGTGCTGGAAAGAGAGCGTGTTAGATCTTAAAGGTCTAGGTATATTGGCCCAACATCCAAAACTCCTCACTGATGAAAGCCATTAGCTTGAAACTAATCTGAGAATATTTGATAGAACAGCACATGATAAGAATTTAATAAACACAATCATTGACATGTATTATTACTTATTAAAAACTTATAGTAAATAGTATAGAGATAGTGAGAAATTATGCTGTTATAACAGCAATACATAAGCTAAACTCATGTGATAGAGTCAGGTGATATTTTATTGGTTTATACCAAATCCTGACCATAGGATACAGAAGCCCATAGTTATTAAAATATTAAGGCCACCATAATATGTTGAAACTGAAATGGTTTCAGATCTATATGACTGCAAGAAAGTTGATTTAGATTGAAAACATTTTTTAATATTTTTTACTTTGGGTTGATAGTTTGATGGTATAACAGAAAGTTAAAGATAGGTTCTAGAAGAAGGATGCATTCGATCCTAAAGTTTTAAGTACACAAATCCAAGATCAAAAGCTTCTCTCTGATGAAAGCTATTAGCTTGAAACTAGTCTGAAAAGGGTAGGGATTTAATAAGCCCAGTCAACTGGTATCTTTTATTCCCTGTTAAAGCTTACAGCAAGAGGCATAGAGACAAATATCACATGAACACCATTTCTTATGCTTGCTCTTAACTGTTATTAAAACAGGCAAAACTCTCTATATGTATTGATTACTCTGGCTTGCACTGAGTGGCAATATGTATAAAGAGTTTTGCCTATTTTAATAATAAGCATAGACATAGTGAGAAATTATACTGCTATAAAAAAATTATGATTATGTTGATGATGCAAATGGAAAAAAAGCTCTATGCTTTATAAATAATTTATAAGTATTATCAACTTCTGCAAATGTTGATTAAAAATAATTAAAATGGCATTATTGATTAAAAAAATAATCAAAACATTAATTGCTCAGGAGATTGTAGTTGTTTGAGTCCAGAAATGATGGATTGAGTTTTGATCCAGAAATAGTCCTCAACATCATAATTTTACTGACTTCCTTAACTACACAGAGCATTATTTCTGATTTTGTGTTTATATCTGAAAACTAATATTTTTAAATATTGGGAAATTTTTGGATAATTTCATTTTCTTTTTTTTTTCTTTTTCAGAAATTGCATTCAAGATATATGAAATAATTGATTTTTGCCAAATCTAAATAAAATGGCAGATTATACAAAACAATTGAGAATATATAGTTGCTTTTGAAACAGCTATATATGCATATAATGAAAAACAAAAAATTAAATCATACTTTGTAGATTTGGCAGCACTATTAATCAGTCTAAAGATTTATGATAATTTGTAGTTAGAAATAAGTCAGTGAGATTTTAAAATTTATCCAAATCTAAGAATGCTAATAAAATCAATTCCCTTTTGAATACAGATGATTTTCAATTTAAACTTTATTATTATTTGGATTTATAGAATTTTAAAAAAATTCCAACAACTTCCAGATATAATCTGAATCATTCTAGAATCACTACATTAAGTCATAGCATCCATTATAGAAGATTATTTTTATATTTGAAATGTCATACAAATATCGTACTATTATTTAAAAAAATACTAATTCTGTTTAGAAATTAAAATATATTTAATAATGCTATTTTAAAAGATTGAATATTATATTAAAACAAACTTATAATTATACATTTAAACAGTATGTGAGACAAAACAAAAAAAAAATTTGAACAAAATGATGAGTGATGAACAATGTAGAAATGGTGCAAAATAAATAGGTCATATATATTAATTAGTTTTAAAATTGGAAAATTTAATAAAGCAACTACAGTGATTGTAGAAAAAACTTAGATAAGAAACAGAATAACAATAAAGGAAGTAATATTACAAGAAATGTATCTTCTCTTTATTAAATTTGTAAAATAGGTATCCAATAGTGAAACAGCTTAATATATGATCATCTATAACTTTGATATAGTTTGACTTGTGTTAAAATTATTATAAATTACTTTGAACTCAGACTTTTATATGACCCTCATTATCTATGCTATCTCATACTGCTGATACACTTGATCACACACATGTCGAAAAGATAAATAATCATCAATACACGTATTTCATGTTAAACCAGCACTCAGTCAGTTGGTCCAGATTATCATCTCCACATATATATACAATGAAATCTCAGCTTATATTAAGATAGCCAATCTTCATATTTTAATAGAGAGGTCTCAAAACACTCCACCCCACAACTCTTCAGCCATCCATTTCATTGAAAATCTGATGATGGAATGCTCAAAGCCCATCTTAGTGCCAATCTTCTAATCCTATCCATGTTTACCACAAGTCAATCTGACCCATCATGTACAGGACATAATCCATTTACATCTATATATATATAAGAGATGGGCAGACTTTAGACCAACTGACAAGTGGTGGTTTAGCACAAAATACATTTATTGGTGATCATTTATCTTTTTGACATTATTTGATCAAGTGTATCAGCAGTATGAAATAGTATGGATGGCTGAGGGTCAAGTGAAAGCCTGAGTTCAAACCTCTTATATATTACATATATAAATGCAGGTATGAAAAAGTCTGTACTGTAGAAAAAAATCATATTTCATTATAAATTACTTTGCAAGTTTTATCTTTTCATTTATACATAATTAGTTTGTAATTTAATTCAACTATTATATTCAGCTACATCATTAATTAATTTTTCCTATTCCCATGTAAATCTTTATTTTATTAATTTAAGAAAAAGTTAATCAACACTAAGTGCAATCATTTATGTTGAATTTGCAGCCTTGCAAATACTATATAGATTTCTGTTTGACATATTTGTTAATGTATTTAAGATATTTGTGTTACTATTAAGCATACATACCAATTTATATTATAGCTATCCCTTAATGGGCTCATTAGTATTAAGTAAAGTTTAAAAATCCTGAAGTATTATAGCTAGGTATAACTTTTTCATCTATTGATAAATTTTATATATAATTGAAAAGGAAGGAATTACTTCCCATTGAGTTATATAACATCAAAAATCATGAAAAGATACAATGATAAACTGTAATTGAAAAGTGGAAGTAACTATCTTCCACTGAGTTACATAACATAAAAAGATGGAATGATATCACTATAATTGACAAATGCAAGTAACTATCTCCCATTGAGTTATGTAACATCAAAACTCATGAAAAGATAGATGTTACATAACTCAATGGGAGATAGTTATTTTTGCTTTTCAATTACAGATATTTTAAGTTATGACTATTTACTATTAAATTTTATATATACTACTAAACTTCACTTGATTTTCTTTAACAACTTTAGTAAGGAGATCTGCACTTTGTTTCTTTTGCTTTTTATTTCACTTTGGATTTTTTTCTCTTTATTTCATTTATGATTCCTATTGTTTTTACACTAACGTCTATGTTATAAAGCAGCAATGCAGGACAGTTGATGACAGTTATGTAAATCTTACATTATTTCTTTATACTATAATGCTGCAAAATTAGTCTCTTAAGTCTGAAGCAATGAGTATGTTACTGACAAGGGCCAATATGGCTAAAGTAAAGCCATTAGAATGTCTGGTTGTTTTACAGCAAAAGAAAATATGGATTTGCAAAAAGAAGATTCCTTAAATTGTTTAAAATCTGGAATGTGCAAACTATAAATCAAGAAAAAGTTTGATGTAGTAAATATGGAAATGATAGTTATACATTAATATTTTATGAATTTAGTGAAATTCTAAGAACTGGACTGATAAATTTTAGATTTGGAGAATATACTGTCTACTATTCCGGCCAAAAATAATAAAGAAAAAAGAACATGTCTTTTATTTAAAAAAAAAGAGATTGCAAAAACTATCATTGTCCTAATTTTGTGAATGATTTATTGATGTCAGTTTATTTGTGAACTTTCATTACTGCAATACAAACCTATAACATAATGAAAAAATGTAAGGTTTTATATCAATTTTGCAGGAAAGAATTGGTGGGTACAATGCCAAATATGAAATAGAAAGGAATAAAATGCTATTGAAAATGTAAGTTTGGCAGTTGAAATGAAGTTGAAATTAATTGAAATGACTAATAAAATATTTGTGAATTCAATAGATTATTTTTAATGCAAATTTTGGATTGTACAAATGGATATCACCAGATGGAGGCCCCAGAGATCAAATTAAACTCTTGATATTCATTGATAGAATAGTTCAGTTTTAATGGAAAAAGAAAGACAGGAACAAGATTGTGAAACATGAATTTCTTAAGCAATGAATAAGGCTAAAAAAAGAATTACAAACTTGTAAAAAATCCTGCATATAATACAGAGAATATAATTACTGCTATCAGAAATAAAATTAATAAATTGATTTGAAATTTCAGGTATAATTGAATACCAAATGAAGTGTGGATGGTAGTCAATGAAGGGATTTAAGAGAGACTCAAGGAAAAAAAAAACAATAAAAAAAATCAAAAATAGATCTTAGGAATTACAATGCTAATTGCAAGCAAAAGAAAAGAAGAAAAATTATGAAGATTCTGTAAGGGAATTGAATATAAAATTTCAAGAGTATCCAAAAAAGATAGAAGCAATAATATATTAATATTGACACTAAAAAAAAATGTTGGATGCTAAAGAAGAAGACATTGAAAATGAAAACAAGATTTAAAAAAAAAAGAGCTATCTATTAGGAGATTCATGATATTAAAAAGAAGAGAAAGTTTCACCTAAGAATAAATTTATTGGAAAATACCAATACCTAAACTATAAATGAAGTAATAAAGGCCAACCAGAGATAAAAAGTATCCTACCATGAAAATATCAACTAATTAATTTTTTATGTGGTATCCTGCATCAAATTTTTTTTTATCTGTGGATGCGATCAGTTTATCTTTATGATCACGTCAGGAAATTTAAAAAGAATTAATAAAAATTCTTACCAAATCATAGCAGATTAATTTGGATAGAACACTCAATGGTCTATTGCCAGGGAAATAGTTAATTTATAATCTTATAGCAAATGAAAAAATGTCAGTGTAAAATCATTATACCATGTCTGACAAACTTCATTCACATAGGATTATTCAGAAATCATATAACCACAGATTACAACTGACAGAGAATTGTAAGATGTATGAAATGTGTTGAGGAAAGATAAAGAAACTGGAGGCATCATTATTGATATACACTGGATTATTTAAAAGGCTGGGGAAAACAGAAATAATTCTCTATATGCTTTATTGAATCAACAAGGCCTGTGATACAGTTGACCATATTAAATTATTAAAAATTCTTAAGTAAATATTGTACCAGAGCATTTTCACTTTGTTTTTATGAAGAATTTATTTGTGGGATTATATTTTCTAAGTTTTTATTGCTATTTTTCTTGGTGCTAATCTCTGATGGAACTTTTGATTATTAGATTCAAAATTATAAATTACAAAGCAGTTTCAGGTTGCATGTTGCCACTACACTAATTTGTATATTGAATATGCAATAATAGAAGGCAAATTGAATGGTGGCAAATGTAGATTAAATGTATAACCAGATCTTCTTATGATACTAAACTTATATCTGAAAATAAAAAAAATTGCAAGTGTCTTCAGGAAAATTCAAGAACAGAAGAAAAAGAATTATAGTTAATTACTAATAAGATGAAAATTATTGTAATAGGCTCTGTAGCTATCTTCTAACTGATAATAAAAACTCTGAAATGATGACAGTTATGTTTTTGGATTATTTATCAACAGAAATGAATTCAGTAGTCAAAAGATTCATTAATAACTAAGATGGAAAATATTTTTTATCTATAGGGACATGTCTGTAATGAAAATCAATATTGTTTTTAAATTAATTCATGGAATTCTCTGATGTGAACGTTAGACACTAGAGAAGAACAGAAAAGCATTTATGCTTTTAAATTGAAATGCTGGCAAAACCTTTTGAGAATTTCATGGAAAGCAAGGAATATGAATTCATATTTTCAATCAGATCATATCTGAGCTTTAGCTAGAATAAATAACCAGATTGAAAATGGCATAATTTGGGCATATCTAAAAAACATTTCTAATTCATTATAAAACTGTATAATGCTTGAAAAAATTGATGGTGACAGGAGAGAAGAATGACAGACTCTATCATAATAATAATGCCATTGTTTTTGTTTTTTTTTGCAGGCTGAAAAATGACAATTGTCATTCAATAAAGGTTGACTTCAATTTTACACTGCATAACAATAGTGATATTTATTAATCTTATTGCCACTTATTTTTTTTGGTAAAGAAATTAACTTTGTAAGCATAAAATGTTTTAAAGCTACATTAGTTTAATTTAAAGCAGTACTATAAGTTTGTTAATCGTAGCTTTATCAGCATCTCATCCAGGGCAGGAGTTGTGTATTTGATGTTTAATTTTTAACAATTGATGTATAATATATAATAACACCGATATTTAAACTTATAGTAACTCAAAAGTTAAAAAAATAATATTACACTCACTTTAAAAGTATGAACAAACAAAAGCAGTTTTACGAAGTGATTAAGTGATTTTGATTGACAGAAAGGACTTTAATAATAATAATAATAATAATAATAATAATAATAATAATAATAATAATAATAATAATAATAATAATAATAATAATAATAATAATAATAATAATAATAATTTACTTCTACTTAACTAATCATTATTATTTGCTGATTGCTATTTCAGAATTTGCATATGGGACAGATGTTATAAAATTGAATGATTGTTTACAGAAATGATAAATATAAGGACAATAAGCAAAATTGTCATTTATTTCTAGTTTGATTTAAAAAGTAAAATTATTCATGGTGGTGGACATATAATCAAATTTGATTCTAGATTCTATAATCATAGCAATTGTATATCTTTTATTATTAATCACAATCACTCTTCTTTATATTTAGAATTCAGTGCCACTAATATTCAAAGATGTTTTATTTATTTGAAATATCACAATTTTAATTATTAAAGTTCAAATTGAGCAGTTGGTTGTCTCGTGTTACATTTAATGATAGGTTGAGCACAAGAATTACATTTAATTGATTAAATTTAAAAAAAAAAATATTTTAATTAATTTTGAATCATTTCACAAACTTTTAACTTTTGTGTTTCAGCAGAATATTTGCAATGAATTGTGGAAAACACTTAAGGTAGAGTTTAAGTGCTCTATAACTATGAAATGAATCCTTCTGATTTAGAAAATGTGATTTAAAAAAAGCAACAGAATTAATTTAAAAATATTGATAAGATGGTTAGGGATGGAGCCAATTTTGGGGATAAAAATAAATTTGAACAAAACCAAAATTTTGAATAAGGATAATACAATTAAATACATTTGTTTCATTAGAAAGAAAGGGTTAATTTTAAATATTTAGCAAGTTGATATCAATAATAGTGTCATATGATTTCCTCAGCTTACTCATGTGCTTCCAAAACCAGTTTTCTTCATTCTACTTCAGAGCCATCTGCCTTAAATTTAAGAAATCAAAGGGCACCAGATAGTATAGTGCTATAGTGTTCACATTCCCTGACTGATTTTTGGATTTTGCCTTCATCAGTGAGGACTTTGAATTCAATGTTGAAACTAATACACTTATGTATTTATTTATCTATTTAGTAAGTTGATTAAATGAAATCGGCAAAAATAGTAAAAATTGGAATGGGAATTATAGTTAGCTTTAAATAAAAGAATACAATTAATTTGTAAACCATTATGTTGTAGTTAAAAAATATTTTTATTAAATGCGTTGTTTGGAGTTTATGTAGTTTTATATTAAAACAAAGAGAGAGGGAGAGAAGAGTACATGGTACTTTTTGAAATTTGAATTTAAAGAAAGTAAGAAAAAATATGCTGAGAAAATGAAGTTAATAAAATAGATTTATTAAAATGAGTAGATGAAAAATATTTTAAAAATAAATTGCAAAGAGGAAGAAAGGGTGAAAATCTTCTTAAAAGTAATGGAATAGTGAGGACTATTTTAAAATGGTAGTAGCCATTATGCACTGATTCCTGTTCAATTCTTTTGAAATATTTAATCCTGAATGCTTTGACATATTATTAAATAAACATTAACTATAATTGTATGGACAACTTCTCGGTAAGTATAGTACAATAGTTTGTTTTTATTCTAGCAACCAAGTTGACAATTGTTATACATATACCTTTCTCATTTGAAATATAATCCAGGAATCATAAATTCGTCATTTTATCACTGCACTAAAGTATACAGTGCATTAACAAACTATTAATTATTATTATTTTTTAAAAAATAATAATTAAATTTTGATTAAAAACTGGCCCTTCAAATGAATTAAATAACTTTGATTAAAACTTTACTCAGTTAAAACGAATTGAATATAAAAGAAGTAAAATATACACACTGTAGATTATTATAAAATTATATCAGTTGTTATGAATGAGAAGTATGTACAAGTTCTTGAATGTTGATTGCGGCCTACTTGCAATCCCTCACTTTTTCTAGATATTATTTTGTTTTCGTTTTTTTTAAAAATTATTTTAATGAATAGCATTATTTAAGAAAAAAAATGTGTAAGATGAAAACAATAAAAAAAGAAGGCCACATTTACAAAAGATTTACTGTGTTATGCATGTTCACTCATTTACATTCACTCAAAAAAAGTTGGATATATTGTTTTTAAAGAGAAAATGGGAATTGGGAGCATTTGAAAAAAATAGTTCTAAAGATCAAGACGCTTTTTGGAGTGGGATGAAGTGTGGATCTTCTCCTAGGCAAATCATTTATTGTGATGATGATTCTCAAATGACAATTTATTAAATAAAATCTATGCACAGTTTGGTGTAATTGTTGGAATGGCAAATTGTGGATCTTAAATTCCTCAGATCAATGCCAGTTCTATCATTTCCAGTGCTCAAAATTTTTATGAATTCCTGAGCACTAAAATCATTAGATTACTTTTTATTAAATAAATAATACTTGTTCAGGAGATTATGTGAGATTAGAAACTAAGTGTCAAGTTCTACTCTATTGATTAAGTCGAGATGTTTTTTTTTATATATACTTTCCTCGGCTAAAAACTGATCCAGAAAATCTTTAACATTAAATAAACAATGAGTAATTAACAATGACTAATTATTTATATTTTTAAAAAATATATAAATAAATGAATAATATTTATTCTTCAAGAGATGTAATTTAGGATTTTTTTAAAACGATATTTAATAAAATTTCAGATACTTGAACGTAAAAGACATGCTTGGACGATATTTAAAATCTGTATTTTAATACTTCTGGATTTCAAATTGGTTTACACTTTTAGATACTTTTATTATTTTATATAATTAAATTTTTTATTGTTCCAACAGAATAGTTTTAATAGAATTTGAAGAAATGTTAGGATGTTTATTTCATAGTGAAGTAGTTTCAGGATCAAATATCTTTATCATAAAAAATTTAAATTAGTGAATTGAACAGAGCATTTGGCATTGGAAACTTATTTTTTCTAATCTTACAACTGTATTGTGGTTAGAATGTACAGAGATTAAACAGCAAAGCAAGAATCACAAATCAATTGCTTTATTGATTTTTTGTAAATTGATCTTAACAAATATAAAATTTTGACTCCCAGACCTTGAGATAAAGAGAAAAATACAATCTTATATAAAATGGCAATTTTTGTACTAATTTATTGCATATAATAATATTCTTATACAAAATTCAAACTGTTTATATATATGGCAGTGAAAAGGTTGAGTGCTGTGCTCAGGTTTTCGGTGGGCCTCATAGGTGACAGATAGTAAGAGACCTTCAAATAAAAGAGTTTAATGTGAACAACAGATAAGCAATGCCCAACCAAAGTAGTAATCTCCTGATGTTTTGTAGAGAGCATGTTGCTTCATTAAAAGCTTGGTACTGTTTTTGATAGATTTATTTTTGCCTGTCTCCCTCTTTACTTTCTACTTACTCAAATCAGTGTAAGGTCTGGTCACCTCTCCCTATATTAACATTGGCAATGATATTGGGTGTTTGTGTAATCACATTTCATTATTTATCCATACACTTAGTATTTCTGACAATTTTATTTTTTCAATTTTTTTTTAAGCTCAAGCCTTTGAGAATTAAGAATGCAATGATGGATGGGTTTAATAGGTTTGTAGTCATCAGTTGTAATTTTTATTTGATGATGTGTAATCACTAATGTATCGGTTTAAACTGGATTTGAGCAGGAGTTCAGCTTGTAAAGATTGTCTATTTAGGAATTCCTCTACCTACTATAGAAGTGGAACGGTTGTAGAAAAAAATGTTTAAAAATGGCATGTTTATGCAGTCTGGCTTAGTTATCATGCTTGGTTGATTACTAATTAAAGTTATAGAAATAATATTACTATTAGTAGAATTAAAGGTAATTATTATAAATCTAATTTTTTTCTAAATGTAGATATATGGAATTTGTTAATTTTACTTGAGGTATATTCTTTAAGACCAATAAAGAAGAATCACTGATGGCTAAGGAGCTAACAAGATTTAAGTTTAATATATTCACTCATAGTAAAACTCATCTCTCAAAGGGAAGAAGTTTAATAGAATAGATAGATGGCTGCAAGTTTTTTTGGAAAGGTAGATCAACCAGTGAAAATAGAATGCATGGTAATGAATTTGCTAAAAAGTCTAATTTAGAATCGTCCATTCCTGCAATTATTGTACCAATGAAAGGTGAATAATGTTAAAATTTTGCTTTCACAGTGCTACCAATGTTCATTTTATTAACACATAACTCAAAGAAAGTAAGCCTTTATTTCTTGTTGAGTAGCATTATTATAGAAATACTATTAAAAGACTAAATTTCTCATCTTGAAGATTTTAACTTATGTGTTTGCACAAATAGCAGCCTTCGACCAAAAATTGTGGGAAATAGTGAGATTTGTGTTATAAATGCTTATTGAATTTTTGCAAACACGTGGTTTGATTCTCATAAACACTTTATTTAAGCAGAAAAATCACTACAAAGAAACATGGATGCATCATATTCAAAACAATGATGTTTAATAGATTACATTATAGGTAGGAAACAGAATACATAAGAAGTAGATAATATACAAATACATGTAAATACAGATTATTGGATGAATCGTAAAGTGGATTAGTATACTCCAAGATTAAAATGATAAATGCAGTTGATCTTATTCCATTCATATTCACAAGAAAATTGTTCATTCTTTAGAAGAATCTATTATACATACTAAATTTTATAAGTAGTATGTTATAGATACAAGTAAACTATTTTTGAGTTCACTAAAAAAAGATTCATAACTAATTTTCTGCTGATTTAATTTAAAATGAAGATCTATTTTTTCTGATTGGTAGAATAATAAATATGTCACTTTATTATAAATGCATTGATTCAAGTGCAGAAGTTCATTGATTATGAATGGTAAACTAAAACAAGAAAAGATATGCTAGCATTTACTGATTATGTTAACTTTATATCTTTTTTTGTTGCATTAAAAGCAACATATGGATCTAAGAAATAGAATCAATTCTATTAAATACAGCAATAATATTCTCTTATACGATGAAACTAATATTTTTAACAGGTCTGAAAATAAGGCTTAATGTGATCTACTCATCTAGATTTTGACAAAGATACTTAGCTTAATGAAATCACAACAATTCTTTGTAATCTTAAAAATAGAAAGGGCTTTATGTCTTTATGAAACACTCTGGAAAAGTTTTAAAAATGGTGGTCATGTTAGTTTCAAAAAATATTGGGATTTTAAAAGAGATATATGGGACTCATGAAGTTATGCCTCTGATCTTAAAGATGCTTCTATTGTTCTAGTTTTCATAAACAAAGGAAATAGACAAGATTGCAGTAATTATTGTGAAATATCATTATTATCCAATGTATTAAAAGTATTTTCAGGAATTTTTATTAAATAGTTTTCTTCCAATTATAAGTAAATGATTATGAGAGACATGATATGGTTTAGAGAATCAAGAAGCAGTATATACACTGATTTTATTGCCAAGCAATTGAAAGAAAAGTCTCCAGAACAAAAGAATAATTTATATATTGCTTATATTGATTTAGTCAATGCACTCAATTAATCAAAGAAATCTTTGATGTTATTTTAAAACAGTTGGTTGTCCATTTAAGTTTATTTATATTATAAGTTTCTATGTGATGGAATGAGAGAAAGTGTTATTACTACAGGCAGAAAATCTGAAGCATTTTGAAATAAAAGCTGGTATTAAATAACATTAATTTCAATGTTTACGATAATAATCTTTGGAATTGTTTATAAGTACTTTGATAGATGAGATTCAAGATATGAGACAGATTTAATTTTGAAATTTTTGATTCAAATTGATTAAAAGCAAAAAACAAAACAAAAAAAAATCTATATTTTCTTGCATTCTGGATTTGCAGTATGGTGATAATTGTGCTATTTTTGGTAATTCAAAAAATAATTTACATACTGTATTTAATGTTTTGAATATTATATTTAAAGACTTTGATTTAATAACTAATGTTCAAGAAAATCAAATTCTTTATCAACCAGTGATAGAATGAAATTCCTCAGCAACTTTTAGTTTGGTTGGTTATCAACTAAAGAATGTAAACCAATATAAATAGCTTAGAATAACTTATAGTAGAAAGATAAAGTTAGAGGTAGAAGTATAAAACAGACTATCATGTGCTGCTTATTTTAAAAAATGAAAAGGTATGACCTTTCATTACAGTAAATAATTACTGCAACTATTTTAGTTGTATATAGAGATGTTATTTTATTTAATTAATGGTATGGAAGTAAGATCTGGACACTATTAATGCTATAAAGACATAAGAATAGTTTCATTTAAGGATGCTCCATAAAATTTTAAAAATATAGTGGCAAGATCATAAAACAATCAGTATGCTTTTTAACTTGCTGGATATGTTATTGTAGAATCTACTATTGCAAAATCATATCTTTGTTGGATTGGATATGTAAAATAAACAAACAATACAAAACTTTTTTTAAAGGTTGTTTTATAATAAATTTGAGGATAATTTTCATGTGTGAGATAGAACATATATATATTACAAGATTGCTTCAAAGATATGCTAAAAAGGTACAATATTAGTCGTTTCCCATGGAATAATATGGTAGAGAATAGAATATATTGGGAAGATACAGTTAGATAAAGTATTGATATAATTTTTATGTGAGAGATAGAAACTTATAAGAGTGTCTCAAAGATATTCTAAACAAGTGCAATAAGGTTGTTTCCCTTGGAATGATATGGTAGAGAATAGAATATATTGTGGAAGTACAGTTAGACGAAGTATTGAAATATTTTAGAAAGATAAGTTTTCTATAGAACTTAAAAGATAACATTTCAAAATATCAAATAAACAGAAAAATGCGCCAGAATGTTCTTTATGTGGACATATTTGAGGTTCATAGATTGATTTGTATAAATTCATTTCTTAGAATAATTTTATTCTTTCTTGGAGTTGAAATGGTCA
This sequence comes from Epiperipatus broadwayi, assembly GCA_028023455.1. Lineage (NCBI taxonomy): Eukaryota > Metazoa > Onychophora > Udeonychophora > Euonychophora > Peripatidae > Epiperipatus > Epiperipatus broadwayi. Next base: position 5,784,928 of record JAQFVV010006219.1, on the reverse strand, counting down.
CACTCATTTACGAATAGTTGCTATTGTGCAATAATAATGAATGGTCTCGTACAGCATATTTTCCAGCTGACCATGATTTGAAGCCCAAATTTTTGTGGAATTTTAAAAAGTTTTTTTTAGATATCTAGTCTTTAGGCAACTCAATTTGACATTCAGTTATTGGTCTGCAAGGCAAGAGATGCTCATGAACCTACTGTCTTGCAATGAATTGCTTTATTTTTTTAAATATACATAATGTATCACAATGTAACGATGATTTGTAACTGATTCTTTTTCCAAGATGTCAGCAGTGCCATCTCTGATTCAATACATATTACATAATGTCACAATTTAGCTAATCATTATAAAAAAAATTAAGATGCTAGCATATTTGGTCACAAATTACAACATGAAAAGTGACTGCATATTTCATATCTTAATCCAAGATGAAAAATGCACTAATATTCAGTTTCATTTTAAATTAGGCAAAACTGCTATCGAAAGATTTAAAATGATTCAAACTCTGTATGAATCACAAGAACATTTTTAAATTTTTGCAAGATTTCATGTTGGTAGGGAGAATATTAAAGATAATTAGTGAGAGTATGAAACATACTGTCATATTTCATGTTTTAATTTGTGAACCAGACAAACTAGGCCCTTAAAAGTTTTATGATGAATAATTAAACAATGTCATTTTATAATAACGATTAAGCAGCTTTGTGGAGATGAACACTCTGTGTGTATAATAACATCAGGGATAGCTTAGTATTTACATATTTAAGATATTTATGAAAGAACAGCATATATTTGTCTTAAAGATATGTCTATTTGAGACAGTTGTTTCAAAATATTACATATTTCCTGTCTATATGTGAATGGGTATGAATTATTGAAAGAAAATTTATAACGAAATATTTTACATATATAAGTTTAAAATATTTTTATCTTTAAAAATATCAAACTAATCTTCCAATTATTTCTTTGAGTAAAAATGAAATATTTATCTATTATTAATATGTTGTAGTTATTGTAAAATATAATGTTTAACCATCACAGAAAATATCACATGATCTCAACTGTCTTTGTATTTAAATTTGATAGAAATAAATTTTAAAAATTACCACAAACTTGAAATATTAAATACTATTAGGCTAAATAGTGTTTTGGTTTAGATTTCAAAAATTATTTCAAAAGAAAATTATTTTAATTCATTTTAAATAATTTATGTAATTGCTCCTCCATGGTTTTAATATATTGATATATCATTGGTGAATCTGTAATATTTACACACATAAATATTAAATAAGAAGTTATATTAAAGGTTAAAGTGATTTATTATTTAAATTAAAACATAAATTAAATGTTGTCTTCTCTTTGTTATTAAAAAATATGTAATTCTGTTACTTCTATAGTAATTTTCAAACTATTTATTATGTCACCATAATTTTCAACCATTATCTAAGCCATTGCAGGATAAGATCTCTCCAAGCTTAATCCAGTTTTTCAGATCTTTAGCCCCTCTTCTCTACATCACAATAGCAAACTTCCTTATTTTATATATCCATTTCACATGTGAGCTCTTTCTAGATTTTTTATAATCTTTTGGAATCCTTCTAAGATTTCAATCATCCTTCCATTATTGTATCTTGTAGCAATATGTCCAGCCCAGCTCTATTTCAATCTCTTAATTCTTTTGAAAATACCAATAATACATGTTTGTTCTTTCACAAATGCATTTTATTTTTGCTCTCTTCTTTGCTTTTCATAACATGTATATTTCCACACTTCATTGAGCAGCCTGAAGTCTCTGTATTGTTCATTTATTAAGTATATAAGTTTTACATCTATAAGTAAGAAGTGGTAAAACATATTTATTAAAAAACCTTTTCTTCAAACTGATAGGCATGTTTTCTTTTAATATTATTTCTACCAAAAGCATTTCATTCAAGTTTAATTCTATAATTAATTTCTTAAATTATGTTTCCATCTGTATTAATAATATGATCAAGATATTTGTAATTGTTAACTTGTTTTAATTTATCATTATCCATCTTTATTTTTTCATCTGAGAAAATACATTGAGCATTTATCTTTAGTACTATTTTAAATTTCAGTTTCATCTGATAATTCTTGCAATATTTCTTGAAACTCTGTAGCATTATTTACAAAAAGAATCATATAATTTGCAAAATCTAAAAGATTTAATTAACCTCCATTTCCGTTTTACCCATAAAATACTTCTTGTAAAATTGCTGAAATACGTTTTGGAGATATGGAATCACCCTGTCATACATATATCCTTTTCAATGTTAATTTTTTTTTGTTATCATTATACAATGTAATCTTTGCTACTGCATTTTAATAAATATTCTTCAGAATATGATAATATCCCAGGATTGTAGAAATGCTTATAGAATCAAGTGTGTTTTAAATCTACAAAGTCAAAACATAACAGCGATTTATATTCCTTGGTCCTTTTGATAATTTCTCACAATATTTGATGTGATCCACTGTGTTAAAAACACTTTTAAATCCAGCTTTTGATTATTTAAAATTCAAAGTTCATTGTGGATAAATTCGTTTTGTAATTTCTAATATCTTCTTTATCAGTTTTCTTAAATAATTATATTACTACTGCATTCTTCCAATCATCTTGTATGTCTTTATCATTTAGACATTTGTATATAAATTTGCCAACAATTTTTCTATTTCTTTATTTTCCTTTTTTTAAAATATTGATTATAATTCTATATTTCTTGGAGCTTTTTCCTTTTTCATATATTCAATTACATATCTCATTTTTTCATTTAAAATACTGGACAATTCAAAAACTTAATAATTGTAGAATGCTTTATTTTTTTGTGTGTGTGTTTTATTATTATTAATACATAAATATTTATAGAACTCTTCTACACCCTTCATTATCTTTTTAATAATATGCATTTTTAAAAATAATAAATTGATTTAAGCAAAATGTATTTGAAGTTAATTTTATTGCATAATTTAAAGTTCAAAAATAAATAAATAAAAATAACATAACTTAAAAAATTAATGGACTTTCTCAAATGGACTTGCTCATGCAGAAGATTTGCTCCTGGTTTATCTTGATAATTGAAAAACTAATTAAATTTTGTGATATAATTTAAACACTGAAATATTTAAATAATTTGGGTCAAGAGGTTGGCAAGAAATGGCTACTCTTGTTTTTACTTGCCTTTAGCTCATATATAAATCTATATAGATATAATCACTAAGAGTATAATATTGCTTGAATTTTTTTTTTTAATTTTGTTAAAAGCCTTATTAAAATGCAATCAATTAATCAAGTGCTAGGATTAATATTAAAATGTAAAAATACTTAATGATAGTATCTCCTGAATAATTAATTTTGACCATACCTTATTTTCTATTTGTGTTTAAACTATTTAAAAAACAACAGCAACAACATGGCCAGTTTGATGTGTATTTATTGAAAAAATAATACAAGGTAGGGCCAGCTATATTAATTTAATAAACAACTTTTAAAAAAAAGTAAAGGTAAATTACTTAACTATGATTCAAATAAAAATGATTTTTTTTTGTATTATTTTTTCTATTTAGTGATCTTCTAGAAATTATATTTCTATCTACAGTCTTTTGACAAAGTGAACAAATTTGCTTTCTACCAAATTGTTTAACATTCATACATACATTCTGTATATAAAAAAGCACACAAAAGTAAAAATAATTATAGTAGTCGAAGCTACATAAATCCACAGATCTGGACCAACTGATGAGTGCTGGTTTAGCACGAAATATGTATATAGGTGATTATTAATCTTTTCAGCATATGTCTGATCAGGTGGGTCAGCAGTATAAGATGGCACTGAAAGTTGTGGGTTGTGTGAAAGTCTGAGTTCGAATTCTGCATATATTACATATATAAATGCAGGTTTAAGCCTGTACAATGTATAAATCCACAGAATGATTTTTAAAATCAATATAAATATAAAGAGGTATTATCATATCAACTTGAGTAGAAGTCAACAAGCTTTAATAGAAGTAACATAATAATCACACAATACTGATGTAATTACTTTATTTAATAGTTGTTCATAAAAAATGTTGTTCTGCTAAATTACTGTATTAAAATGAGACAGATCCTCTATTGCTGGACAAGTTCTCTTTAAGAATGCTTCATAATATGGCAAGAATATAAAACTAATCAGTATCCTTTTCAGCAATAGATGTGATTATATTGAATCTATTATTGTAAGAGTATATAATTGTTGAATTTGCATATGAAATGAATGAATAAAACAGCCTTCCTATTAAAAAAGGGAATTTTTTAAGAGCATACTTTATGTTTTAATAATATTTTATGATATACTTGAGTAGGATTTTTTTTAGAACAATTATGCATAATTTACATTGTATGGATTATCCCAAAGATGCTCTGAAGAAATATAATTTTAATTGTTTTTATTGGAAAGATATTGTTATAAATAACCAGGGGAAACTTTTATTAGGCAAAGTAATGAAAGTACAATATGTCAAATAAATAGCTAAAAGAACAAACTTGTGATATATGTAGACATGTTTGAGTCTCATGTTTTGATTTGTTTAGTCATCACAAAACTCATCCTTAACTTCTTATTCATTGTTTTTCTAATTTATCCTTTCAGAGTTAGCACAATCATACTCAATTAAAAGTGATACTCAATTACAAGTGACTGGTATATAATGATTTGTGATGTATGGAAGATTGTTGTGTAATCATAAAAAAATAATTTTTAATTCATTGTTGTTGTTTTTTTTTTTTGAATAGTCATATTCATTTTCTAGAAATAATGATGATAAATATCATGAACATGTTGATGTTACAATTAAGATCCTATGAAAATTCTCAATATTTAAGAGTCTGTTAAGAGAAATATAATAGGTGAAACATAGAAATATTCACTTTAATAATTTGATTTTATCATTTAAATGAGTGGGGTTTTTTTTTTCAAATTCACATACAAAACTATTTAATGGATTTGGCTTCTTTCCAACTTTATCACTTACAAAACATTTTTGAAAATCATTTTTATAGCTGTAATAATTGCAATTTCAAATCATAATTACTAATATTGTTATGGTGATAATATCCAACTGAAAGCCTCAATCTGTCTCTTAGCAAGGAACTTAATTTATTATGCCATATATACCTCTTATTTATGTAACTAAAGATTAAAAAAGATTTATAGTAGCAAAAGTGTTAATTGCATTAATATAGAAAATAATCAAATAATAATCATTTAGGAAATCATGTGATGTTTGAATACTAGAAGTGACAAAGTGAACTTCAAAGATGCAAAGATCTTTTGCTCTTGAGTTTATCACTCCATTACTATGCTAAACTGAATCCTCAAGGGTACATAGAATGTTCTTAAAATTTATGGATATTTTCTATTTCATTATGTTCTTGCATAGTGACATGAAACTTTTGAACATAACTATCTTAGCATTACATTTATGAAATAAGTGATTTATTTGCAAACCAAATACTTAATAATTTTATTCTATTGCAGTACTCAAAAAATATTGGGATCATTGAAATAGATTTATTTTTCTAATGAATCTTTGTATTTATTGATTTAATGCTTATTTTTTGGTTAAGAATTCCTAGTTAAATTTCCCATGTGGAATTCTCATACTAAGAATTCTGTGTTGTAATATTTTACCAATGAATAATATTTTTTAAACACTTAAAGAATAAACTAACTCTGCTTATTGAATGGTATTAATCAATCTTGAAATTTAGCATAAAATTATTAAATACAATACAAAATTTACAAAACTTTTTAATTGTTAAAAAAGTCAGCATTGTTTACTTTATTATATTTATATATATTTTCTTTTTGCTAGATAGTTTTTACTCATCAAGAAGAGTTTCAAGTAATGTTAAGCCTTTATTGACAAATAAGAAAGTATTTAACTTTTTTTATATTAATAATGTATATTATTACAACGATTGATGTAATTTTATTATGTATATATATTTGTATGTATGTATATATCTGAAATATGCCTGCCCCTAGCTTTAAACAAATGATTTAATTACCAAAGCCATACAAATACAATTATTTAATGTATTAGAATGCAGGCAGCATTTCTTTTGGTAAAAAAAAAGTAAGCCTAATAAAGTATCTAATTTCTTTATAGATCAAAGTATATAACTAACTATATATTTCATTACTTCAATGAGTCACATGTTTTTGATGGCATAACATTTTACTATGTTGCTTATGATATTTTTGCAATCTTGCATATTTGGTTTTATAGTTCATTTTTTCTTATTATTAAGTAAAAAGTTACATTACTATGAAATAATAATCATCAGTATAGTTTTAAATTTCCTTTTCAAAAATTAAAAAAGTAGCAAATCTAAATTGAAACATTTTAATAATAAAAGAACATATGAGTAAACAAATTATAGTGAAGTCTGCTATAGTATACATTTCTAGAATGAATAAAGTATACGAGTACAATTGCTACAGTGAATGCTATTGGCTGTCGTAGTACACGAATACACAAAATGTTACAGAGCTTTCCCACTGATTAGAATATCAGACATTTTGTCAAGTATTTTGTTTTGTTTTTTTAATCTTTTTATTTGCACCTATCTGCAGTAAAAATTGACACTGCATATTTTTAACTTTATTCTGTAACATGTGCATATAATTTTAGCCATGAGTAGGAAAAATAGAAAGATGTTAAAGAATAAATAATTTTCACTTTCATATAACTTTTGAGGGTTTTTCTTAGAGTACACTAGTTTGATCATACTTTTTACTAGAGCAAAATTGTTTATGCTTTTCTAATATATGTGGTCAATAAATAAAAGTTAGAGAAATATTGCATTAAATTAAAGTTTTTTTAATATAATATAATGATCAACTTGAAAAACATTCCCAGCAATATATTGAAAATTATATCACTTCAAAATTTATTTATATTAAGAAAGATTGTTTATATTTTCATGTGCTTAAGACTTTTTATTATGGAAGTTTCATGTATAGTTTTCACTAATGAATGATTTCTAAAGTTTTTTCACTTTATAGTACAGAATTTAGTCAAAAAGTCAAATAAATTAATTTTATATTATTTGTATATACTTATAATTTTCCTGTTTAAGTGATTGTGTTGAATGTTGTTAGCCATAGATTGTGTGCCTAAAATAGATTATTCCTAAATAAACATATTTTAATGTATCTGGAAGAATGAGCTTTTTAAATTAGTAACATTCATTATAACAGATCTTGATATAATTTATTATGTAATTGTTTTCATAAAAGAGTATGTAAAAAACAACAACTGATGAAATAAATAAAAATTTAATATTAGTTTGTATAAATAAAATAGAATTTAAAAATTTAATTTTATTTGATAATTTAATGTAGTATTTATGTTATGGTTCAAGTGATTAATTAGTTTATGTATTATTAATAACCAGCTAATATTAATAACAACCAAATAAAAATGTTAAAATGAATAATTTAGAAGAATTTATTATATGATCAGGTGATTATTAATAATTCGTAGTTGTTAATGGTAAATGTAATAATTTTCAATACATTCAGTTGGGGTTCACTAAGAGCAGAGAAATTCCACTTCTATAACCATAAATATGTGTCAAAAAACAAAACAACTGTCAATGTATGCTCTGAAGAATAAATTAACTAAAAATAAATAAACAATTGTCATAAATATGAATTTAATTTTCATAATAACTTTGGCTATAATTTTTGTAGTATTCTCATGGGTATAAAAATGGCTCTTAGAGCCTAGTTGGCACTGTGATGTAAAACAAGTCTAAAATGATAGACTGTCAGCATGTTAGACAGTACAATCTTGTAATTCCAAATACCACAGTGGTTCTCCCTCCCAAAATAAATAGTTTGTTTATAACTGTATAATAAGGTATACACATAGGAAATTGTTTGTGTAATAAATAATGTATGTTTTAATAATAAATATTAAAAATAATATTTTTATTAAATTTACAAGGCTTCACAGCTAATTATTAATATTTACCAATAAATATGATTATTATGTGTCATTAATCATATTTACTAAAATACAGTTATTATTAATATTAGCCAGGAATTATTAATACTAACCAGATTTATTTTATGAACCTTAACAATTTATATTGATTTTAGGTTAACAAAAAGACCTAAATTCTAAATATTGTTTGTTTTTATAGAAATTACTAAATTGAAAAATGTATAATCATTATTAATTATTTGAATTTGTAATTTATTAGATTATTTAATTTGTGATGTCATCTAATTTAACTTTCAGTTCATTTATTGAAACTAACTTCCCTAGACAAATATTTGTGAATCTGTATTGACTCACTAAATGAAGAGTAATTATATGTAAGTGAAAATTACATAAAATTTTATTCACTGACATAAATTTATATAAGAATTGAAATATAAATTATATTTATAATTATTAAATAAAATATTTTGACACCTAAATAATTTCAAAGGATAACTGGAAAAATTATAATTCAATAAAAATAATAATAATAATAATTAAGAAAAAAAACTTATAATAAATATTCTACAACCATGAAATTACAAAATTTACAAATATTTTTTTTATTTTCATTTTTAAATATATGAAATATCATTGATTACATGTGTTAATAATTTCTAAATGTCTTTTTTTTTCATATTGAAAATCAATTCATAAACATTGGAAAGTAACTGAACGTGGTTGGTGGAATCGCAGCAACAGTTTTTTCTTTATGTATTTTGCATTTTTTTTTTCAGAATCAGATTGAGTACTTTAATGAAAGCCATTAGTATGCAACCTTGGAAATAGCAAATCATGATTAGATACAAACATTTAATAAATTAAAATTACATAGTAACAAATGAAATAGTAGATCATAAAAGTGATATTTAATATAGATCCAATTCCTCCTCTTTCTGAATTATTAAATTTAAGTTATTATACTTCAGTTATTTATTATATAAGCTCTTTGTTGTTATCATTATTATACCAATTTTGTTTATAATACTGGAAATATTAATACATATATACATAGAAGGATCTTGTAGTATATGGTTAGTACTTTCACACATTATATCTGTGACTTAAATTCCAAATTTAAATTAATATTAGACCCCCCCCCACATAACCAATTAATAATCAATCAAACTAGCCATCCAATTGTTAATTTAGGAATGGATAGCTAGCTTTCCCAGACTTGATGATAAATCAAGGAAGGAAAAAACAATCCTTTACTAGCTAATATTTAATTAACCTTATAAACATTGTTATATATAGAATAATGCAGAAAAACATTTTCTCAGAGCAGGCTATTTAAAGGATTAGTGAGAAATTATTTTAAATGCTAATTAAAGTAGTGACATAGATAAATCATCACTTTTCTATATAATGGAAACTCACTTTTATCAATACCTTTGCCTTGTGCTATATATAAAAACATTATTTTTTTGGTAATCCTCATGATATAGGCCTTTTCATCATTTTCTTTGTCTTATATTAAATTTCATTCACATTTGTTTGCAAATGTACTTGCAGTTTTAATCAGTAGACAATCTTTAATATTAGTGAAAAATTGATATTCATGTTTAATGAAACTTTCTTTTGGTATTAATACAGCAATTATAGCAATCTTCAAAGGATCCTTGCTGTTTTTTGGATAAAATTTGATCTAGTCAAATAATTTTTTTTTTTAATTTTACAATAATATTTAATATGTAATCATTATTTTTTAAAATATGTTGTTTTTTTTTCACTAATTTTTGAAAACTTATAATTTAAGATGAAAAATACACTAGATTGTTTTGCATTTGCTTTAAATTATTACTGGTAAAACAATATTTAAATTGCTTTAAAATATTTATTTAATTTTATTTTTTATTCTGTTTCATTGCCTTTAATATATTTAATGATATTAAATGGTTTACATTTTAACATGTAAAGTGAGAGATTGTCACATATATATCCCAATAATGAGTATTAACATTTCAGATGTTGTAAATTTTTTGACAGCCTTTGGTGGGTGTTAGATTAAATTTCCAACTTTGTATTTGTAGGGTATATAAGCCCAGACTTTCACACGACCCACCACTCTCCACACTATCTCATAACACTGATACACTTGAACACATATATGTCGAAAAGATAAATAATCACCAATATATATATTTCATGCTAAAACAGCAATCATATATTTATTTGTTAGAAATATACATTCACAAACAAAAGTTATTTTTAAAAATATTATTTCAACTTTATCAATTAAAAAACAAACTGAAATGCATAATAAGATTAATAAGAACATTAACTTTTTTCTTATTGGCAATTACCACAGTATTAATAAAAATATTAAATTGATGAAATTAAATTTGTTTTAATTCAGTTTCTAAACCTGAACAAGGCTAACAAAATTATATTTAAAATTCAATATTCTGCTTATAATTTTTTAAAAATGACAAAAACAAATCTGTTATGGTCAATATGAATATGTTGTTTTCCAGTCATTTATCAATTATAACAGTATGTTATTGATTTTTCTTCATTTGTTACTTTGAAAAATAAATATTTTCAAATAAAATCTGAATCTAACCACATTATTCTTTTAAAAAATAAATATTCCACAAATATATTTGAAACATCATAAATATATAAACTATGGAAAATATGCATTTCCAAAATTGAAACAAAAGAATGAATGCACTCAAAAACTCTTACATGTGTTTATGAACAGAGATAACAGAAAACTACCATATATTGAGGACTGATTGTCAGTTCTTTTGCAGTAGATTTCTATGTATATTATTGACATCTTGAAATATTTTTAAATTAATATGCTAATATTATTTTAATTTCAATTTTTGCTATCAAATGACAAAGAGATGCTAAAGGTATCTGCAAGAGAGTGCATCAAAGCCAAAGCAACTGCTGTACCACAAACCACATGCAAACTTCTTTTTTATAACTTTTGATTTATTATATGAACTATTATAAATTTACAAAAAATACTCCAACATTTCAACTATGTTTTTTTACAGTCTTTATCAAGGAACAACTAAAAAATACATAAAAAACAATACAAATATTCCACAATAATGTTAATATATAGATAACAAATACAAATAAGTCTTACTTTAAAACTCTTCTTACAAACAATCTTAATTTTCCACTACATTCATTTTTTTTAAATACCTTTCTTAAAATAATCCCCTATAATTATTTAATTAAATCAACCTATTATCCTTTTTTTTTTTTAAATTAACAAGCTATTTATTACAGGTTTCATTTCATCAATTGAAAAAAAAAAAGAGGACAATAAGTTGATTTAATTAAATAATTATAAGGGATTATTTTAAGAAAGGTATTTAAGAAACAAATGCAATGGAAATTAAGATTATTTATTAGAAGAGTTATTTGTATTTGTTATATATATATTTGGATTATTGTGAAATATTTATATATTGTTTTATATATATTTAATTGTTTCTTGATAAAGACTGTAAAAGAATATAGTCAAAATGGAATATTTTTTGATTTTATACTAGTTCATATAATAAATCAAGATTTATAAAGAAGAAGTTTGCATGTAGTTTATTTTGTATATATATTGAAATTAATGGACTATTTTTAAAACAGAAGATGGTGTTTGATTGATTTAATTTATTTAGCATTATAATCTTGCAATATAGTGAAGCGATAATGGTTTAAAGATATTTTATTAAAATGTATAAACTATGTTAAAATATTGTATTAGATGATACAAACTTTTATATATATATTTTTTGAGTATGAAAAGAAACAAGAATTTTTTTGAGTGTGAATGAAATTTGATTTTTAAAAATAATAGATTTATAATGTCAATTTTAAAACATTTTAATTTTAGTTAAAGTGTAATTTTGAATTTTTCTTTTAAACTTTAAATACTTAATTTTGAGCACATTCATGAGTCTTATTTATTCACTTTTTGTATTTTTCATATCAATTGTATTTTTTTAATGAAATAAATATATTTTGTTAAATCTTTATGAGTTAGATAATTTTTTTAAAAAATTATATGACCAAATAATGAAATTATTCTCAGAAGTAAAAAAAATCAACTTTCTAAATAAAGCAGTAAAAAAGAAATAACATTTTCTAAATGACATTGCTTACATTTTCAGTTAAATAATTTGTCTTAAAATTAATTATATTTAAACAAAACCTATATCTGAACATCACATGCACATCACATGCTTATTAAGAAATTAATATTTAATAAATTTACAAAAATGGAAACAAGTAAAAAATACACATTTTTTGTCAACATTGATATGAACAAAATTACGTTGCAGAAGTGCAAAAGTGTTTTTTCTCAAAAGTAAAGATTTACTTCACTTTTCTTTGATTATTAATCGCTGCTGACATCTTATTATGTTAAACAGTTTATAGTCATGAAAATTACTAAAAGAGTATTTTTTATTGAAAGCTTTTATCTTCAAGGGATCTAAAATGTGGCAGTTGAAACCAAACATTGTAATTACAGCACCAATGAAAATATTGCAAAAACATTAAAGATTAACGGTATTTTTGTTGATTAGAAAAGATTTAAATCTTATGTAGAAGAAAAATATTTTACTGGATTAAATTAATTAATTATGTTTACCATGTTTTCTGACTACATATAATTAAAGACTGATATCAATTTTTTGTTTTAAGAACAAATCGATTATCCTGTATTTCTGACTTTTGTTGTGGAATATAGCTTGACAATAGTGGATTAAAGTTGCTGTAAAAATACATATATGTTTGAAAAGTATAATTTTTAGTCAGTTATTTAATAAGTTGAGTTATTGAATTTATCAATACATCAATTCAGAATAATTTTAATAGAGGGAAAACATCATTGTCCCTAGGGGCAAGTGAGTTATTTGTCCACACTTCTGTTATAAAAATAAGCTAAAATTCTTATTAAATTATATGAAAATCTTATCAGAAGCAATTCTAAAATATGTATGAATAATTTTACCAAGTTCATCTTCAAACTAAATAAAGACTTTATAGAGAATTTATTTCAATATGAATTAATAATTAGGAAAAGTTAATATGAGTTAATTTTTACATAAGAAAACCTGCCTAGGAATTAAAACTTCAAAACAAAAGTAATTTATAGTTCATTGTTTATTTGAAGGAAAAAAGGAAGCAATCAAAATAAATGGCAAAAGGCTGTACCAAGTTATACTTAAATTTCTAGAGAATTGGCAGGCAAGAACAGTTCTTTAGTGCACAGATTGTTTTCCAAATTCTACAATAAAAAAATGAAATTATTATTTTCTTAATTTTTTTAAATTTACTTCTATTTGTTTAATTTTATTCTTATTTTAATAATTTTGAGTGTTAAATCAAATATATTTAATAATTGTGATATGCTCAGTTATATATAGATTGTCATAAGATTTTAAAACATGTTTTAAAGGGGGATATGCTTCTATTGAATATTAAACAAAATTGTTTTAATAATTTAAGTATGAATGGAAATTGATTTATTAAGTTAGATGATTATAAAAAAGCTAGATTTATTATGCTAGCATGTTGCATTTAGAAGCATTTTCTCATTTCAGTTTTTGCATATATATAAATGGTCAATCAAAAATATATGTAAACTGTTGTGTATTGTTATATATAGTCAAATTTGTCAATTAAATATTTTTATTAAAAAACAGTCATATCTTTAGTCTTTCTTCAATATTCTTTCTATATATGTATCTGGTAGTAGTGTGATTGATTAACATATTGACCTCAGAATTTTATAAGCTGGGGGATTTTGTGTTTCCTACTAAATGGGTTCTATAGCATATGTGTAGAGAGTATATAGCATCCAAAAGTAAATATTTCTTCTCTCTAGGGATGCATATATAGTAAAAATAATACTTTAATTTTCACTATATATATATGCATGAACATATCTAATACTATTTGAATTCTTAGTATAATATAAATGGCGTACGAAAGAAGAGATTGATTAACTCAGACCAAAACTTAATTTTATTTTACAGTATACATTTTATTTAAGTCCAATGAAAAGGTATTTGCATTTTATTACAGCACGTTAGTCAATCAGTGAGAGCTATGATGCTGGCAAATTACACCAAAAGTACATGCATTCAACTATATCTAATCTTTTCAGTCACAGACATTAAAAACGTTTTGCTAAATAAAATCACGAATACAAATGAAAGGAAAATGTAATATAATAAAAATACATTTTTTAAAATTAATATATTACTAATAAATGTAAGTTGGCATACTCATATACAAATATGTAAAAATATAGCACACAAGAGAAAGGACTTGCATAAAGATAATTCTAAGGAAAAGGATTAACTTCATTTTGAATGAGGTTTTTTTATTTGTTCATTTACCTTTACAATTTTATATAATTTCATATTAAAAAATAAATCTAGTTAAATATTTTTATTAAAATTATTATTATTAAGACTTGAACAATTTCTATATAAATTATTTTGTATTTGTGCATTATTAACTTAAAATTATTTATTAGTGTTTTAATAATTTTTATATAACTTCAGTCCCTTTTGTCCCATTGTTCAAAGTTATTCTATTTTTACGGTTTACAACTAACAATTTAGCTGACCACTGACTTCACAGATTAATCTTGGAATACATTTTAATCACAATATATAATAATAAATATGATTATTGTTTTCAAAAACTTTTGAAATACAGGAGAACTGAGTGCATTTTTTAGCATTATGCACTTAAAAACTCACTATGAGAATTACAGTAAGTGCCACTAGGCATAAATCTGTTTAAAGAATTTGTACAATGTATGTCTAAAGGGCAAAAGAAGGAAAATTTTTGGAATATTATTAAATATTGTATTTAATATTTATCAATATGCAATGTTTTAAAGCTAAATATTTTATAGTTTGTAATAATTGAATGATATTTACATTTAATACTTGTAATAAAAAAAGTCATAAATTGATTTAGGTTGTTCAATTTATTTGCAAAATAATATATCTCTTTAAAAAACCACTTTTCAAAAAGGTGTGTTGTACATTAACATAAATAGAACATTACATTTATTTCAAGTAAGTTTATTCACAGAATTTTAATTTTTCTTGATTTAATATTTACAAAATTAGAAATAGTTTCATATGCGAAGTGAAAAGCTTTTTAGTAAATGTGTCTTAATTAAAATTTAATATATCATTTGCAATGGGAACAAATTTATTCATAGACCAAATCCTATTTATTATTGTTGTTCCCAATTATTTTATGATCATAATTTGATTTATAAATGTACAGTGTCTCTAAGTCCACAATTTTTTTTTTTTATATTAAATATGATATGTTTCTGCAAACATTATATATGCAATATGTACTGGTTCATTGCACCTTTCACATTTAATGACAAATTAGAATAGATTACACTAAGTGAGCAAAGTATATCAATAACTGATATAAGCTAAGTTTGCTCATCAAACAGAGTAATTGTGAATCCTAAAAAATAAATTTCTATAAGAACTTAAGAATGCAACTCCTGTGAATAATAAGTAAAAAGAGTATTAACATTACTGAATAGTGAGATTTGAAAACCCAAACAGTCATAATGTTATTTTAGTCAGTCATTATCTAGAGCAAATCTTCAATTTTTTTTAGCTTCATGAAATCTTGGTGGCGAAGAAGTGACTATAAAATTTGCAAAGTTAATTATAGTTAGTTGTGATTCTTTAAATTTAAGCAACACAGCAATCTTCATAACATTGCAATCCAGGATGAATTTGGTAATGCCAAAAGTTACTTTATCATAATATTATTTTTGTTAAAAAATATTTTTAATTTGGTTATTCTTCCATATTATTTTTTTTTTTTTTATTTTTTTCATAAATATCTAATTAATTGTTTTAGTCAAATGATTTAGTGAAATAGAAGTAATTTAAGGAAATACTGTTATGAAATAAAAACTTTTGCCCCCCTGCTGTGTATCAGTAATAACGTATCACTCTGTTACTGCATGTGCTTGTAAATGAAAAAAAAGGCTAATTCACATAATGACAAAGTTAATTTAATAACTGAAGATTCAATTTCTATTTTGCCATTATTGTGAGGTACTAATGTATATGAGCAACTCTCTCATTTGTAGCAGTTTGATTTATGTATTATTGTTATCTTTCTATCATCCAATATTTTAAAAAATGTAATAAATGCGTCTAATGATGCAGATATTGTTATATAACTACTAACTGAAACTTTTAACTCCTAGAATAAAAACGAAATTAAAATTTTTTTGAAGAGAAACAAAGTGCAGATAAATATCTTAACAAATTTCTAATTTTTAAATTTATTTTATAAAATTATGTTATTTTTGATTAGTGTAAACATGTTAATACAGTCTTCATTATTTCTAACACTCTACAATGGTCTAAACTAGTCTTTTCAATCATCCCAATTAGTCTGATTAAATCTAAAAAATAAAATAAAATGTAGTTTTCGATTAATAAATGAATACAATCAAAATGACTATAAATTGTTTTCTGCTTAAAAAAAGTAATCAAAATTTGAAATTAGTCAACAGTTGGTGGCCGAGTGATCAGCACAGCTGCCTTACAAGCAGTTGCCCCGAGTTTGCGGTTCATTCCCGCCGATGCTTTGACACATGAAAAAATAAATAAATTTGAAATTAAATAATTTCTCCATCTTTCTTTATGTATACACGTGTGTGTGCATGCGCACATTTATGTAAGCTAGTTTGTTATGCCTAGCATTACTATATATTTTTTTACACTTTAGAGAATGAGTAGATTTGTTAATGTGATCAATGAGAGAATTTATTTGATGGTTAAATTTTGTGGATTTGTTGCACTATTAGTTTGAACCATTAAGTCTTAATTTAATTAATTTCAGAATTAGATGCTTTTCCAATGGCATGAAAAAAAATCTCCGCAATGCACTTACTACTATTTATTCATTCAAATATATCAGGCTTGGATTAATAAGACTGATAAAAAGTAAGTGCTATTAAATATTCCTAATTAGTTTAAAAATTGTTTTTGTGCACTATGACGAAATAGTAATTTTCGATGTACAGTATACTTAATCATTCTATTTTACGAGTAGCCAATAAGCATCTTAGTTAGATATTATATTAATTAGAGATATTATATTAAATATATAATAATATATATTTGATAACTTGTAAAGTATTTAAGCATCAATAATAACTGTACAATACCTGTGTTACATCCTGCAACTGAAGTATATATGATAAAAGGGTAAAGGGCTTATTAAAAATTAAGAATATAGCTGTAGGTATTAAAATGCCAAAAGTAAACCAAATTGCGAACAATGATCAATTGGTCACGATATCTGCTGCCTAATTTCCTCTTTCGCCCGCTGGACAGATCATTGAAAATATATGCAGTTTGCACTAAAAATCCACTCATATACATCATATTAGATAAGGTAGTTGCAGTTTTTTAAAAACATAAAAATAATAACTATCAATAATAAAAAGTAAATAATTAATTTGCTATGTGTGGTGGAGCGGCAGATTGAAACTTAAGGTCCATGGATCAACTCAATCTGTTAATTCTGGCGCTCGAACTTTTTATGTGCTCCTGGGCAATAATGCTATTCGATCTTCTTTTAAAATCAACTTAATAATCTGCTTCTGAAAACGCAAACCGAAATTTAAAGAAGTAGAATACATTTATTTTAAAAGATTAGAAAACATTTTGAAATCAATTATTTTATATTTACTTCTTGATTTCTATTTAAATGAGAAACTATTATTTAAAAATTTTTCAAATTATATAAAATATCAGCCTGAATATTCTTATATATGTTAAGAAGAATTAATGTAAAGATAAATGTCCAGTTTTTGGAAAACATGTGTGCATTGTATATCCAGTACAAATAAATACTACTCCGGCGGATTACTATCACATTTATTTATACTTAAATGCACATTGATATTTGAGTTTTATTGATATGAGAATGAAATATTTTCACCAATATCAATTCTAAATATTCATTTACTCACAATGCGTGTATAATTTTAAGTAGATATAGTAAAACACCACATATAAATTAGATAAATACATCTATGCTAAATTTTAAAATTAATTAAATATATAAAACATTTATTAATTTTTCCTCCATGATGTATACATCAATTTTTATAGTCAAGAAGCAGATTTTTGATAATATTTGGGAAGTATTATTTATGAAATTAATAATACTGATTTATCTAATAGTAACATGGGATTTAACATAATGGCAAGAATGAGACTTAAGGGTTAACTCAACTTTTCACATTTAGCACTTGAATGTTCCATGACTTCCTATTAAATTAACCACAACCGATTCAAGCAAACCATTGCATGATCTATTGATTTCAAAATAAAGCTAAATGCTTATTATTCTTTTTTATTTAATAATATAAATATTAATATTGTGATGATAAAATATTATGGATTGCTAGTGTAATAAGTTTTTCACATTAACTTTTTATTAATTTTGAAGACAATAATTTCTTCTTTTTCTTTTTTATAGTAAAAGTTAGTTTGAATCATTAAAAGCAAAAACAAAAACTTCCATCTTTTTGAATTCTGAATTTACTGTATGCTGATGATTGTGCTATTTTTTCTAGTTCAAAAGATAATTTACAGAATGTTTTTAATGTTTTGAATGCAACTTATAAACATTTTGTTTTAATAATTAATGTATTAAAAATCAACTTTCTTCTCAGCAAGGGATGGAAGTTAAATCCCTCAGCAACTTTTAGCTTGGATGATTATCAACTTGAGAATGTAAATCAGTTTAAATACCATGGTAGTTTTATAAGTAGATGAACTGTTAAGATCCAACACAGACACTAATGCAATAGCTTCTGCAACTAAGTTAGCTGCGCATAGAGTTTGTATATAAGTGAAACTTGGATTCCCTGACATGATACAAAGGTGTTAAAAAAAGTTTAATTTAAAAATGCTCCATAAAATGTTAAAAAATATAATGGCAAGATTGTAAAACCAATCATTATGTTCTTCAGCTTCCTGGATGTGATACTATTGAACCCACTAATGTAAAATCAGACCTTTGTTGGATTGGATATGTAAAATCAATGAACAATGGAATACTTTTAAGATGTTTTTTGGCGAATTTGAGCATGGTTTTCATAGAAAAGGTAGATCCCATCTACACTATAAGTACTATTTCAGTCATTCTAAAGAAATGCAATTTTAATTATTTCCATTGGACAGATATAGTAGAGTTATAATAGAATGCATTGGAGAGTTGCAAATAGACATGATGTTGAAGTATTTCAGAAAGAAAAGTGTTTTGCTGAGTAACCTAAAAGATATCATTATAAAACATCAAGTAAACAGAAAAATAGACCAGCATGTTTTATATGAAGTTGTATTTGTGGTTCACAGGTTTGTTTGAATATTCACCTTTTCTCTCTCTCTCTCTTTTTGAGTTTGAATGACCATACTCAATTATTAGTGATTGTTTATTATTTACTGTGATCATGGTAAACAGGAAAACTTAGTGATTAGTTTCCCTGTTTACCATGATCACAGTTTGACTTTCAATCTGAGCTGGGTAAAATTTGAGATTTTTTATCAGATAACTAAACCATTGAATGAGTCATCCAAATTTGATGAGTAAATAACATCTACTTACTCTTAGCTATGCTAAAACTTGTCATTCAACAATTGTCAAGTCTGATTAATATTGCTTTCTTCATCTCTATTTTTATTTTATTTTTAGGATTGTTAAAAAATTTTTCTATAGTATCATTATCATCATCATTTTCATAGTCCACTGCAGAATGAATGTCTCCCCAAATTCAATCCATATTCTTTTATCTCTAGCCTCTCTTTTCCACATTACCCCCCTTCTTTATTTCATCCAGCCATCTACCATGTGGTCTCTTTTTAGGTCTTTTACAATCTCTTAGAATCCAGTTTAAGATTTCAATTGTCTATCTATTATCATTTTTTCTAGCAATATGTCCAGCCCAATTCCACTTAGTCTCTTAATTCTTTCAATGATATCAGTAACACATGTTTGTTCTCTTATCTTTGTATTTCATTTTTGATCTCTTCTTGTCACTCCTAACATGCATCTCTCTATTCTTCTTTGGATGGTCTGAAGTCTCTATATTGCACTTCAATTAAATGTCCAAGTCTTAGATTCATAAATAAAAACTGGTAAAATATATTTATCAAATACTTTCCTTTTCAAACATATAGGCATATTTTCCTTTTAACACTAAGTTTTTTCTACCAAAAGCACTGAGTTTAAAACATTTTGTTCCCATTTGTAGTAATAAATTGACCAAGGTATTTGAAGTAGTTAACTTCTTTTAACTCATCATTACCAATCCTTATTTTCATCTTTTGAGAAATCCATTTAGTCTTTTTAACATTTATCTTTAGTCCTATTTTCATATTTTTATCTGTTAACTCTGGCAACATTTCCTGAAACTCTGAAGCATTCTTTGCAAAAGCAATTATATCAGCTGCAAAATCTAAATGACTTCAATCATCTCCATTTATTTTTATTATTTTAAAGCTTTCCATTTTAATCCACAAAATACTTGCAGTACTGCTGCAAAAAGTTTTGGAGATATGGAGTCAACCTGTTAAGTCTCAACATTAGGTGCAGCAAGAATTAAAAAAAAAAAAAAAGAAATACTTGTATTTAAATAATACATATATTATACTTGAAAAAAGAAATAGTATATATTGAAAATCGGAAAATTTTTAAAAAGGATGTTGATTGCTGATATTTATATTGGAGAAAAAAAATTACAGACCATAAACAGTAGCCGCAAATAGTACACGTCAAAATCTGTATTGGAACTACTTTATCCCTAAAGTGGCTATTTAAAGGCTGTTTTGTCC
Organism: Epiperipatus broadwayi; assembly: GCA_028023455.1. Taxonomy (NCBI): domain Eukaryota; kingdom Metazoa; phylum Onychophora; class Udeonychophora; order Euonychophora; family Peripatidae; genus Epiperipatus; species Epiperipatus broadwayi. The sequence goes on along the minus strand of JAQFVV010006219.1, from coordinate 5,763,989 downwards.
TAGAAACCATATATCACTGATAAAAACGCGATTTGAATGATTTAGACTATCTTATCGTAACTGGACACTTTTTGTATTGATCTGCAAATAATTAAACTAATTAATAAAAACAATTAACTTTAATCTTAATTTATAATTTTACTTTGCAATTATTTTTTAAAAAAAATACATGTACTATATTTATTTTTTAAAACAATTAATTATGCATTTCGATTTTTTATATATATAAACACAAAAAGGAAGGAAATCTATTTAAATACCAATGACCCATTTCTTACATAAGAAAATAGTTAACTATCAAACGTTTTTAAAAAAAATAATCATAGTAGAATCAGCAAAAATCTTTCAAGAATCTTTCAAGGGCAGGTGTACATCTTTCATTGATAATTTAAACGATTTAGATAAAAGGTTTGTAAAGACGGGGTTAGGGGTAATGATTGAAAGTAAAAATATATATATATATATATCAGCATTTCGAATATAATAAAAGCATTGTGCCATTTTTAAGGACAATGTTATCTTCCTGTAAAATTATAAAAATTCAGAATAGAATTTTTATATACAAAAACATCATTAAGACATTTTTTTTTCTTATGTTGACATCTAAATTAATTGTTCAAATTTGTAGAGTATTTTACTTTGCTTGAGGCTTTACTTTTTTTTTTTTTTTATCTTCTCAATAGTTTAAATGAAGATTTTTTTTTTTTTAAAAAATATGAATGATAGATATCTTATAGTTTTAAACAGCTGGATATTTTCGTATATCTTTATATCAACGTATATATCTTCTTTTTTTTTAAAATTTTTCTTTCAAAAATAAAATTAATCAGGTAAAGTTAGTAAATCTAAATAATTGTTCCTGCTGATTTAAATTGAGAAATTAAAAATGTGTTGATGTATACATTTGCATCTATTCTCCCTCTCTCTATATACTCAGTCTATTTTTCTACGAGTTTGTATGTGTGCGCGCGCGTGCGTAGCGATTACGATAAAGATAATTTTTTCTTCTTAATTTATATAAATCTATGGATCATTAAAACGGGGAAGAGAAATTACTGTTTAAGTGTATTTAAGCAGATGATTATAAAAGCAATTGGCTTGAAATAAAACTTTTTCATTCGATTTTCGTCTGAGGGGAGAAAAATGAATATCAATCTATCTAATTGTGATGGCACTGCAACGTTCGCCTATTCTCTGCTGTAACATTATTTGAACTCGTAAGAATCTACCTCTACGAGTATTTTAAAGTTAATATTTAAAAAAAAAATGTGTGTTGCATATAAATATTTTTAAAAACAAGTTTTAGTAATGTATGTACAAATAGGAAAAGTTAAAAAGCCTTAAATAATCCACTGCGAGGCAACTACAAAGAAGAAAAAATTACCAGGCTAATGACCTGCTAGTCGATAAATTCTGTATGGTTTTCATTTATCATGTTGTAAAGAATCGCTAGATAGTTATTTGTTAATGCATAATTGGATGTCTGCTTGGAATGAAAGACTATGAACCAGGTGCCTGAAAAAAAAAAAAAACCCAGTGTACTTTCATATCGTTAGATACCTGAAAAAATTTGAATTTCATTCATATTTAGTTCTTAGGTTGTAAGGCAAACGATTTAAATACTACATCACAAAAGTATTTTTCAAAATGTACACACACGTATATAACAAACGGATATTTTATTTGTATTACACACATCTATATATACGTGCATTAGATAATAATTAGTTACAACAGCATATCACTTTCAAGTAAGCAAGATTATATGAACTGGAAAAAGCACTATCTAATATTAAATTAGATATTATTGTACTTTGTGAAATTAAAAGATGGAGATACAATTGATTTGAAAAATTGATATGTACTTTACTACAAAGAGCCATATTGGAAGTATGAGTAGAGTGGGTTTCATTATAAATAAAAAATGAAAGAATTGAAGAACATATTGATACTATATCACATAGAATGGCATCACAGAATTTATGCCATAATCATCTGAATATCATTTAAAATTGTTTTAGGATAATTGTATATAACTATTTTAGATTAATAGAGGGTTACTTTGCTTAATGGACACATAAACCTAGCTCATCAAAATCCAAGCAGATATGATATCTTTTAGTGAGATAATTTGTCACTATATAGCCTAATTAATAACAGCTGAAGCAGCTACTTTGTCTACTCTTGAAGTACAAGAGAATATTCCTAGAAGCATAATTTAAAGTGAGTTATCAAGGCTCTTACCTGGCTCAAGTTTCAGTCTGAAGTGAAATCAGTTATTAGTTTTAATGACTATTCAGAAATGTTTCACTCTAAAAATGCATCTATCCTTATTGGTATATTTGTGAACAAATAATTAATTTTTTTCGTGTATGTATTATATATCACTGACAATATGATTGAGATTTGTGGTTATAAAATGTTATTATTCATCATTTAGTGATATAATACTTAGCATTAACACAATACTTTACATTTTTATTGCATATAGATTCATTTAACTAGGTTTTATCAATAACATTCAAATAATTAATATTAAAAGGTCTAACAAATAAGAAATCTTAATTAATATTGATAGCTCTTTCTTTATAGATATACACTTATGTGTGTGAAAAGTAAAATATTCTTGATTATAGCTCTTTGCACAATAAAAATTTCTTCAATAGCCCTATGGCCTTCCTCTAGTAGGAATAAATCTTAATAAAGTTATTACATGTTAGCTTCTATAAGTTGGGATATGGAAAATACTATTAATAATACTAATACTTCTAATTATATTTATTTAAATTTATTTTTTATTGTATATAGAATTGGTGTTATAATCATCAATCTTTTTATTGTATTAAAAGAACTTCATTCACCTTTAAATTCAGATTGATCTTGATTAACATTCACTGGAAGTTTAAGATCATTTTGGTTTTAGTTTCAAGAGAATTTTCACAGCTATTTCTATCAATATGTATTTAACTTGTGACTTCTTTATAATTTTTTCAGGTCATGACAGTTTTAGATAAAATGTATAAAATTGTAAATTTTTCAGAAGCATTACTTACTGGTTGAATTGATGGCACTCTTTTTTTTGTTGTTGAAAATATTAGCTTTAAGTGTGATCATTTTTTTCATTTACTAATTTAGTTTAAATGTACCTCAAACAATTACCCAGTAAAAATTGTAGCTCTGTTACTAGAGATAACTGAAATGGCCAAAACCAATTTATGGTCAATATTAGTAATTTCAACATTGACAATGTTCATTAGATATTTCTGTTTTAATTTAATAATAAACATATTCTGAATATAGAGTAATTGACAAACTTAAACAAAATTGAAATAGACAACTAAAAATAAATACAAATTTATTCAATATATCAAATTGGGCTTTCATTTTTTATTGAAATCTTATCAAGATGTTTTTATAATCATATGATTAATTACTTTTTAGCAATTTCATTTAATGAACATTATTTACATTATGCTAATATAAACATAATTAGTAAAATACTTATATACACACATATAGGGGATTTGAACACAAACTTTAAAGCACCCTTCAACTATTCACACTATCTCATACCACTGATACACATGACCACCCACATGTAGAAAAGATAAATAATCACCAATATAAGTATTTCATGCTCAACCGGCACATCATTTGGTTCAGATTATCATTTCCCACACACATATATAATCATGTTCAGTTTATATTAAGATAGCAAATCTTCATACTTTAATGGATAGGCTTCAATCTACTCCAACTCTTCAGCCATCCATACCATTGAAAATCTGATGATGGAAAGTCCAAATCCCATGCTGATGCAATATTATTAATATGCCCATATTGACCTCAAGTCATTCTATCTCCTTATGCATAGGACCTTATTCATTTAAATACATAGAATAGGTTTTTTCATGAAAAATTTACAAATTATCGTTTTTAGCAAAAACAAATTCTTGGCTCTATAAATTTGCTTAGAGAAGAAACATTTGGACATGGGAGAATTAACTTGCAAGAATTAACTCCCAACAACTTCAATCAGATGTGAAAACAGTATAAATTTTCAAAATGCCTTAATTTCATATTGTTTTCTTAAATCAAATAGATGTATGTCTCAGTATCTTCCTAGATATGTTTCTACTTTTCAGAAATCAAATTAGTTTGAAGCTTTATGTCTTCTTATAATCTAAACAAGTGAATTTTCTTCATCTTTTGCAAATTATCATTATTATTTTTTTTAAACAATTATTATAATACTTAATGTAATTAATGCTTACAATAATAAAAAAAACCCATTTATTTAATTACAATAACTGATTGTAAGAAAGCAATCAACTGATTTCAGTTAAGAGCTATTCTAAACAAAAGTAATTTTATTTCTCCATTTTTACAATTTTATAGCTATACTTTAAATTTTTTTTTTAATAAAAATATTTTAATACTTATTGTAAATAATATTTATGGTAAAAAAAATCGAATTTGGAATGATAATTATATAAAACAAAACATTTCTTAGGAGCGGTATGAGATATCACTTGTAACATTATATGACAAAACGATGTTGTAGCCATTGCAGATTAAAAATGAATTGCCATAGCTACAACAATAATTAAAGCTTGACTTTATTTTGACATATTGCAACAAGCAGTGAAATAAAATTATACAAAAAGGCTAGTGGTATTTTTATGGATAAGACAAAAGATAAAACAGCTTTTAAAGAACTCATTACAGAATAAAACCTCTACCAGTCCATCAGAGAGGAATTGTTAAGAATGATAATCATTTCCAGATAATGAGGATTTGAAAAATTTCCATCCATGTGTATTATTTAGTTGACAATTAAATATCCATGTGTTAATAAATATTTGATAGTTAGTTGCTATAGAGTAGTGGCCACTTGAAAAAAAAATCCTAAGCTTTTAGAATCTAAAAAAGATTTCCAAATTTTATCCAAATCATCAATGGACAGGTAGATCTCTGCTTCCTGAGATCTCTGAACTTATAGGTATAATATATATTTATGTAACTCTCTTTTTATATGATAATATCTCTAGCAGCGAATCTATAGAAATAAACATTTTTATAGTAAAGTTTGCATAAAATGTCTTTTAGCAAGAATGTCCAAAGTATGACTCAAGGACACATGAAAAAAAAAAGGACAAAAATATAGAGGTATAATTTTTTATTTACATGGATGAATATAAAATTGAATATAAAGTTGTAGATATATTATTTAAAATATTTACATATCTATAGGATATTTTATAATCTTTTATTAATAATTATTCAACTGTTTTTTTTATATCAATGTTTACATTTACTTTTTAAATATATTGAAGTATATATATATATATGGCAAGAAATCTGCTATAGCAGCTAAATGCACCATTTCATTGATATTGATTGATTTCTGATTTTAAATGAAATAAATTATGATAATTTAAATCAGTTTTAGTAATGGAAAATTTTAAACTGAATTCAAATTTAAAATTCTGAGAAAAAAAATCCTATATCATTCTTCCCTTTAAATATATTTTCTTTGTAGAAAGCTTTTTAAGTTTTCATTTTCTTTTTTTTACATTTATTTGGTTTGAAAAAAAGTTGTTAAATATTTTCCACTTTAGTCCTGAAGACTTGAAAGTGTAAATTAAATTGTGGTAACTTATAGTTTTACTAACCTGACCCATGCTTGAAAAAATGTGAAGATTCATGCTCTGCAGTGCATATAAAATTTCAAAATTGATGTACAATTCTGATATAGATAGCTACATTTAATATACTTGAATGCTTAATTATTTTAATATGTCTTATTAAATAACTTACTGTGTGTATAATAAATATAGGGATTTGAATTTAGGATTTTCAGTCTATATTTATTTCCACGCTATCTCAAACAATCAATACATGATCACACACATGTGGAAAAGATAAATGATCTCTAATATATGTATTTCATGCAGAACCAACTGTCATCATTTGGGCCAGATCATAATTTTTCCCACATATATACAATCAGTGCTCGGCTTAGTATAATAAACGTCCAGTATAATGAATGAGTAGGTTAATTTCTGTGGGTATATTAAAATTATAATAGTTTATGTTAACTTATAGTTACTAAATATAATTATACAGCTAACCACAAACTCACATAAATTTTATTATCAAAGGTAAAATGATTTTTCTGTCACACAAAGATTATATGATAATTGATCTTTATGTTCTAATGAAGATTGCTCTATAAAGTATCATGAAAATTTAAACATTATTTAATAGATTGGCATAAATACTAGAAAAATAATAATTATATGGGTAATCTTGTGGGAGGTTATAAAATCTTCTCAAAAACCCAACTGACAGGTAGAGTACATTTCTAATCATTTGACTAAATTAAGATTCTTTTACTCAGTCAAGAACTAATCCATTAACTTATAAATATCTCAATTATATTATTCTTATCAGTGTGCTAAACTGCTCAATGATAAAAAATACATACCATAACAGCATGGCCATGAATCTTATCAGAAAACAATTTTAATTTTAAACAATACTGAATTATAAAAGGATTTGTTTTAAATTTTTAATTAATGCATAATTGTAATTATAAAAAAACAATGAAAGTTAAATTTAACTGCTTTTACAAAAAGCCTTACATGAATAGTAATAATCATTATTGTATTTATCTGAGGTGGATGGTGTCAAAGTTGTGACTGGAGTGAGTTTGACAATGGTAAATAAAAATGTAACAGTTTTTAATAGATAAATATTCTTCATATAATAAAGATATATGTGGGAGATAATGACCTGAGTCAACTGATGAATGGATTGTTCAGCACGAAATGCATCTTGGGGGTCATTTGTCTTTTATTGTATCTTTATTTATATGAATTTAAATGAATGGGGAAGTATGGAGGTTGTTTAATATATCTATAAAGATATTATACATTGGAAAGAGAAAGGTGAATAACTCCATGTGTGTGTATGTTTAAAATTAAAAAATCAGATATATTAATCTTTAACCGAGGTTTAAAGTTTATATTTATGCTAGAGATAATCTTTAGTTTAGATAATGATTAGTAATAATCATTATTGTATTTGTCTGAGGTGGATGATGTCAAAGCTGTGAATGGAGTGAGTTAGACAATGGTAAATAAAATGTAACAATTTACTATAGATAAATAATCTTCATATAATAGAGATATATATGGGAGATAGTGACCTGGGCCAACTGATGAGTGCTGGTTCAGCACAAAATGCATCATGGGGTTCATTTGTCTTTTATTGTATCTCTATTTATATGAATTTAAAAAGAATGGAGAAGTATGGAGGTTGTTTAATATTTCTATAATTTTTTAGGTCTTTTAAATTAAATTTGACATTAGGATAGGTGTTTAACACTTGGTAAGGTTTTTAATATTGTTTTTTATAAACCCTTAAAATAACACTATGCTTTAATTTAAACATTTACATATTTTGTAAAATTGGCACTCTTTTTCAAACAAAGGAACATATCTATATTTTTTAAAACTCTCTTATAAGAAATTTCCAGAATGCATCCAATTTATCAACTCAAATATTACAATGCATACATTATACATTACTTAGGTATTTTCTGCATGTATTCTTATATAGATGTACTATACATAAGAATTACTTTATGTAGTGGCTACTAATCTACCTATCATCTTCACAACTTGAAGCTTGAATCTAAGCTTAGTGAAATGTGCACATTTTTCAGATTACAAGCTCCTAAACATATTTTTTTTTTCTAATAGAAAATCCACAGTCAACCCAACTCGCCTTCCAATTAGCGGATAGTAAATGTATATCTGGTTATTCTTACATAAAGGATAAAATAAAGAAACTAAATCTTAAAACTCTTACCATATGATTATTTATAAGCATTGTGATAATGCCTTCCCTGTCAGAAAAGAATTTGTCCTATATTGGACTATTTAAAAGCTGTGTTATATATTATATATACTTTATTTTAATTGTTCCATTTTCCTCACCATATAATTTGTTATTAAATGGCTAAAACAGATTATAAATAATAACCTATTTTATAGCAAGACATCTCCATTTTTTCTTTATTGAGAAATGAAGGAGGAATGTAGCATTATTATTTTAATTTTTTGTTTTACCCTCTAATGAATAATATTTAGAAGCCCATTTACTAACAAATAATTGAATAGACATCTGGACTACCAATGGACTGGCTGATCACTTGGAAAACTTCTGGAGTTTATATACGGATTCGAATTCAGGGGATTGTGACAACTTTTACACAGACACAGTGAGGCCCTTCAATTTTTTTATTTATGAGTAGTTAGTAAAAGAAAATTATTTTTTATAAAAGCTACATGCAAAAAAATAAATTTATTTTATCTTTTGCAATTTTAATGTTTTTATTATTATCACTATAATATTGATTCAGATTATAAACTCAGTTTTATATTCTGTTACATAATAGAATCTTGGTTAGATAGTTTGTGTGTGTGTGTTTCTTGGAGTAGAGATGATTTAATCATCACTGGACCTTGCTTTTCCTGGGGATGTTTTTGATATTTGCTCTTACCAATTAAAGCTCATTGAACCTCTGGTGAACTTATCCGCAATCACTCCATGACAAGACTCCTGATTGATTGATATCCGTTCAAATCAAATAATTACATCAAGGCTCTTCCCTTTGCATTGCTTTTAGAACAGTTGCATTCAGACAGTAGTACTTGCAGGAAATACAAACCGACAGACGACTAATTCATGTCAAACAATCAAATTGTTCAAACGATCCTCTCCATCGCTCCATTTTCTCGCACTCTTTTTTTTTAATTTAAAAATATTGAACTTAGTAAAATATTTGCAACAATTGTTTTATTTGACAAGCTAATAGAGTATAATTTATAAATACCTCATTATTTGGATGCAAATTCTTGTTGTTGTTGTTGTTGATTTGCAATAGTATATTGATCTCAAACTTGTTATCTATTATTTTCTCTTTTGGAGTGGAGAATAAGTTAACGCTAATTACTCTTCTCTTATATCCTTCAATAATGTAAAAAAAAAAAGCAACAAAGTAACTAATAAAAATTATAATTTAAATAAGACTTAAAAACAAATCAAGTAAATAGAGTAGTTTACCATTGACATAACTAAAAATGAAATCAAAATTAAAACTATAATATAAATTAAAATGCAAATAATTATAATAAAAATATTATCAATTTTAAAATCATGATAATGATTATTCTAAAGCAAATTTTTATGTTATATAAAAATGAGCGTAAATAATAAATTTATAGAGAACCGTGTGCATGATTTTGCGCGCGCACGCACACACATATATACACACTAAAGTATTTTAATTCAGTGATTGTATTAGTTCAATATTTTTATAGTCAAAGCATATAGGCAAAATAAATCAGGCGTTCAGTATCCATGCGCATGACATCTCTCTTATCAATTGTGAAGACCGCATTATTTTTCAATGGTTTATGGTCAGCTTCAATCCAGATTATTTTGGAACTTTATTTCTTTAACTAAAAATAGATAAATACCTATTTATAATCAAGTTTGTTAAGAATTAGTTATCTAAAAAAATTCTCAACCTGCTTGAGAACTCCACAGCTTCTTGAAAAAATTCTAAACGCCAAGTTAATATTTATTTTTAGAACTGTTTTACAATCATCACTTGATCAAATAATATACAGAACACTTGTACCTAATTTTTATTGCAATTATTGTCATTGTTATTGTAAAACATCATCAAAAAAAAATGGTGGCTATACTGCTATTACACTTTAAGTAAACATGTGTTAAAGTTTACCAATTTAAAATCACTGGGGAATTTCATCTGTTGTACTTCATCATCAGTTTTCAGCATAAGAATTAAAGGAGAACAAGAATAAATAGGTATTATTTTTATTGATATCTTAATGTGTATATAATTTTTAAATAATTATTGCTTAAGTATTCACATAACTGAATTGTATATTTTGTTTAAAACATCTGTATTATAGATATACATACATTTTAAATGTTGGATAGTATTTTGGGATTTTTTTTGTTAATGTTTTAATGTGATATGTAATTTTAAAATAATATATCATAGTATATATATAATGCTTATAATACATATAGTTTGAACTCTTGATTGATCATTTTTTAGAATTGAGAAAAATAAACAATGATTATTTACTGAAATACTATACAAATCAGTTATTATAATTTAAATATGTTTGTTTGGGTTTACACAAATACAATATATATTTGTATAATTTGTGTGAATCTCTTAAAGAAAGAAAAAGTTTAATGAAAAATCAAATCAAAGTTATTTTTTGGATTAAAAAGATGTTATTATTCCAAAACTTTATTAACAGAGTATATGCATGTTTACATTTGATACATTGATAAAAAAAAAAAATACAAGGTTATATGTGACAAAAGGAAAAAGGCATGAAATTATTGAATTACAATAAAAGGGTATAAAAACCAAAATTGAGTAGGAACTTAGGAAACATAATATGATTACATTTAACAGAAGGAGTGCATTTAATGTCAATAAATGACAAGTATTGCTAAATAGGTAATCAATACATTATAAAAAGGTGGACTGAAATCAGTTATATTAATACACAAGTATTACTACACCAGTATGTATAACCCATTTGCATTTGATTTATTATGATATAATACAAGAGTACTTTAAACAGGGTATACACCCAATGTCTATCACAGAGCTAGAGCTGATTTAATAAGTCAAGATTGGTAGATAAAATAAATAACATTGAATGAATTTTAGTTAAGTAATTAAATATAATTGACTGAAATGCAGAGATAAAATATTACAGTGTAATCACAGCTTTAAAACATGGTGTTATATATATATGTATTCATATAGTCTCTGATGCCAGTGATACCTATTTGTTTTCTCATATATGTATTTCATTTTTAATCTCTTCTTGTTACTCTTAACATACATCTCTCCATACTTCATTGAGTGGTTGAAGTGTCCATGTCCGTATTGTGCTCTGTTGAATATTCAAGTCTCAGATCCATAACTAAGAACTAGTAAATTAAAACCTATCCTTTCAAATATTTAAGCATATTTCTTCTTAATATTAAGTTATTTCTATAAAAACACCCTATTCAAGTTTAATTATATAATTAATTTCATCTATTATGTTTTCATTTGTATCACTAATCTGACCAAGGTATTTGTAGCTGTTAATTGCTTCTAGTTCATGATTATCAAGGAATTCTTAGCACTATCTGTTTTCAGTTTCTAATAGTTATTTGCGTTGGCAGTGATTTGCAGTTTCCTGTGTATAATGGCCATAATTTAGTTTTGCAGTCATGATTATAAATATCAATTTATATATAAAAGATCATTTACACACATGTTAATTATATTTTTAAGAAAACTCAATTGATATTCAGGGAACTGAGAAGAAAAGCCATGGTGTTTCAGGAAACTCAGAGGTAAAAGCAAATAAATTGACTCTGCTGGATGATGCATGTTCATGAGCGGATCATTTTTATTTATTTATTATATGAATAATCACATAATAATAAGAACTGCAGAAATAATAATATATGGGGTGGATATTAGAAATTAGCCTTGGTTGCTTTCTTTAAGGTGTCAAAGAGGAATTAAAGTTTCTCTTTTCAGTTAATAACAAACTCCTTCGCAGCAGCAATTTATATTTATATGTTGGATTACTTCCTTCATTTAATTTTTTGTTAATTGTATTTAGAAAATTTAAACTTAAACTTTTTACTACATTTACTATTAGCAATAATACACAATGTTTATAATGTCATTCTCCTCTCTTCTTCACATGTTGTTAACCTTATCACTGACAATATTAACATAGGAATCAAAACAGTGATCTTAACTCTAATCAGCTAGGATATCCGGTTAGAGCATTCGCTTAAATTGAATATTAAAGACTCCTTGTTAAATTTATATGCTTGTACTGACTGCCTTTGGCAAAGCTAGCAACATCTGAAGAAGATACAAGGGTAATTCCTCTTGAAACATTGTTATATACTAACTTGTGCTCAATTACTAATAGCTCTATGTATTTGAAAAATTAAATAAACTCTGAATTTTTCTAAATACATTTAACAATTATGGAGTAGATAATAGTAATAGCCAAATATATAATTACAAGTGAAGTGTCATCTTACAAAATTTTTAGACTTACCTTTTATTTCTTTTAGAAAACAAAATTTTAGTTCAAAGTAAATATTTTAGGAATTTAATCAGTTGTAAATTTTATCTAAGATTGGAAAAAAAATAAAAGTTTAGTTATATAAGCATTATAAACTCAAATAGAATGGATTCTATGTCAAATATCTTTATTAAGAAATCAAATTTTGTTTTAAAACAGATTAAAACTTACTTAAAAGTGAAAATTTATACTACAATTTTATTTGTTTTCCTTGTATTTAGGTTAGTAATTGTATATTAAAAAAATTGTTTTAAATTAATTAGAACCATCTGAGTTGGTTGAAATAGTAATGGATATGAGGACTGAATCATAGGACAAGCTTATACTATATATTTTGAATAGAATTCTCCATAGTTCATCTTTTGTGTAGCCATCACTGTGAGGATAATTTTTAACAATGCCTGAAGACTCACCTGATGTATTAAATTAAAAATTAAACCTGCAAAAATAATAATCAAATATGAAATATGAAGACTGGTAGCAAAATTACCACTTAAGAATATTTCTGTTAGCCAAACTGCCATCTAAAAATCTAGATTAAATTAATTGCTTGAAAAAAAAAAAACATTTTTATTATTAATTTATGTTGTTGGCCACTCTTCAAAATAAATCTTTATGGTACTACAATAAAGTCAATGTTGAGGAATCATTTTTTGAAAAAGAAATTAAATTTCATTAGATTTAAGAAGGTTTCAAAATGTGCATAACATCAAATATTATTTTCTTTATGTTGGCCAATAATATTTTTTTTTAGTTTTTAAATAGTTTTATTAAGGCATTATACATGATACAATTGCTTGTTTTCTTTGTTAATATTTTTTTTAATAAGAAAACAATCACACTCTTTTCAAATATTAAGGAATTTTATTTTATTAATATTAAAGGTGATATAAACATTCATATTTTGGGATAATTAAAGCAAATACATTTAAAATATAATAATTAAGATTAAATGAAATACTAATATTTTATAATAGTAAGTTAATGATAATAATTGAAAAGAATTTGAATGATAATTCCAAATATTTAAACATGCTTATTTCCAATGAAAAGTATGGAAAGTGAAACTATGTTTTAGATTTAAGACAAATTGTAAATCAAAGATTTAAAATGTGCCCTCTTCAAATCATAATTTTTATTATGTATTGAAATAAATAAATTGTTTACTAAAAGCAATGAGTCAATGCTTTTATGTTATGGATTAAGATATAAAAGGATAAACCTTTAAATAAATAAAAAAAATATTGTATCATAGATTAAAATATGAAATAGGTAAACTTTATTTGAAACAGTTTAATAAAAGAAAGATAATTTACAATATAAATGTGTGTATATATATAATAGGAATGTATGTGTGCATTTATATGTATGTGTCAGATTTACAAGAAAAGATATTTATTAGTTTAATAAAACAATATTGCAATCAAGAGTTTAATTGTACTTTCTATTACAAATAATTATACATATATATATATTTTATTTAAGTTATTTTCATAAATAATGATTAATAATTGATATTTACTTTGTAATACTATTATACATTTCAATTTTTTTATGCAATTGTAATTTGGATTAAATAATTGGAAGCACAAACTAAGAAAAGCTTGAAAATGTAATTCTTATATGAAGCAATAGATAAGAATGACCTAAAATGGAATTCTTATATTCTATGAAGTAAGAGATTAGAATGGCCTAAAATAAATTTCTTATATTCTTAATATTAGTATAAGCATTCCATTTTTGGCTGTTCTTATCTCTTACTTCTTATAATAATTTCATTTTTCAAGATATTTATTTTATTTACTTGTTTGAATTGGTATGTCTAACAGTAATGTGTTAATTTACTGTTAATCATTTGAATATTTGTGTGATAGTGTTCATCCTATATATGAATTTCAGAGATTTTAATTGATCATGATAAATAGAGTTTATTTAAGGATTAACTGCTAGAAGAACATTCTCCCCAATTAAATAATGTTAATGTCCACATAAGTTAAATGAAGAATATGCCTAGAAAAGCAATGTTGAGAAATTATGAGTAATAATATTATATATTAAGTGTCTGTAAAATTAAAGTGTTTTGGATTCTGAAAATTTAATATGCTGTGAGGGATTTATTCATTATCTCATGTATTGAAAGAAGGCTTGAAATGAAAAATGCTGGACTACATGAAAGAATAACAAAATCAATAAAATAAATATCACTGATTTGTTTATCATTTGTATTTTAAATATAACAATTATTGAATTTAGTATACCATAACTTGTTATCTTAGAATAATGATATTAAGATTAATAGCAAGATTATAGGGAAATTTTGATATAAATAACCATTAAAGAGTTGATTGTGATATAAAATGTAGAACATTTGAGATTGTGTTAGAAGTTAATAAAGTGATTGTGATATTTAAAAAATGTAAGAGATACAAATCTCCAGAAGTTAACTCATTAATTATGAATATTTAGGACAGATAGGAGATATAAGTACTGCCAAAAGTTAATATAATTCAATGAAAATATATAACTAATGTACCATTAATTATATGTATACCATTTATGTAAGTATAATTTGATTTGAAATTTAATTAGAAATTGGGATTTACTAAATTATTTATTGTTATTAATTCACCCTTGAGAGTATTTTTTAATAACAAGTAGTAAATATTAAGAACAATTAGAAGAAAATATTGCTTAACTAATTTGACTGGATGAATAAAAAGAAGTTATGTGATAGATGGTAGAATCCAATTAAATGTGTGGAAGATATTGATGGAAGAAATAGGCATTTTTGTATATTTGTTCAAGAGAAAGTATAGTTATCAAATAGTAGAATATAAACAGAGTTCAAGTTATAATATTTAAGTATGTAAGAACTTGATTGTGATCAAGATTACTTATAGTCCATAATAATATTCATTAAGGCTGTAGCCTCAAGCACATGTGTATAAAATGCGATAATAGGGACCTCTACAGGTCTTAAAAACACAAGCTTACTCATTGGAAGAAAAGAGGGGAACCCTTCTTTACTTCAACCTACTTTCTATCTAAATAGGTGAAGCTGAAGTGGTTCGTAATAATAAAATGTATTTAAATGAATCAATTAGTCAGTGAAAATCATTATTGTGTGATATTTTGAATTCATTAGTCTAATAAAAATAGAATTATGATCACTGAAGTTAACAATATTATTTTATTACTGGTGAACAGATCATCAGTTTTCTGAGTAAGGGCCATAAATTTAACATCCATAAGCTGTATTATGGCTTGAATAACCAAATTTATCTATATCCTGACAATACATAGTTTTTATGGCTTTTATGTAAAATATTTAGATGGCTTGAAGAACTGGTGATCCACTTATTAACATTTATGTTATTTCTAACAATTAAAGACCATTACATTATTTGTAAAATATAGTATATATAATTTTAATATCATAATAATTAAGTATTAAAAATTGGAGTTAATATTAATTATGGTGATAAGATTACTTGTTTAATAAAATTTTTTAAATAGTCATTAATTTATTATAAAAATAAATGTATTTAATTGTGTTGATTTTATATTGAAAAATGAAATTTATATTTATTTGTTTTGGATATATTTTATGCATTAATTGATCTCTGAAAATGTAAAGACTTAAAATGTATGAGTTTTTAAAACTTTTGCCTTTGAATGTTTGTAAGTGCATGTATTTTCCAATGCCCAAAATGTGCATTACAGATCAATTATTTTTGTTTTTATTTGCTGTAAGTTCTATTTTTCATTTACTAAATAGTAATAATTTAATGTATAACTAAATATATTTAGTTTTTCTTTCTAGATGATAGCTGTAATCAGGGTGGAGAAATAAAAATGTTTACACTTGCATTAGGAAACAGGTTCTTATAGTTTTTGTATATCAATAATGGCAGAAAAGTAAGTGTTTTTTTAATTCCAATAATTAAACATGCATTAATATTTATTTTTTCCAATATATATATAGATTTTTCAGACCTATCAATATTTTAAAAGTTTTGGGTGTAAAAATATTGGAGATCATAAGTTAAATTCAATCTAATTAAATAATTTTTTTTTCTGATATGAATACATACTTGCCTAATATATATATATATATTATTCTTTATACATTGGATTCATCCTTAAGTATCATGTTTTATTATATTTATATTATTTTTAAATCTAGTTGTTCATTTCTCTCTCATTTCAAACCTAGTTAAACATAGCTACACCATCCTGTGATCCATTGCCAATTTTTTTTTTGAGTTAGTAGAAAGAAGTTGGGGAGGAATTTGAATATGACCTATGGATGTTTCTTATTTTAGAGATGGTGCTCTAATCTGAAGTTTGGCAGATGTATTTTTAAATAAATAAATAGCATCTATTGTGCCAAGAGATAGACTCTGTTTGTACTTAGACATGCTTGATGGGACTGATGGTCAGAAAATATGGCTGGATATTCAGGCTGATCATTATTAGTTAGGATATTAAGTCTAAAAATAATCATTGTTATTTCTAACAACCATTAACTCAGGGTTTAAATCTTCATACATTCTTATAATAAATTGTATATATCTAAAAAGGAAAGTAAACTATAGACCCATTTTATCTGGTGTCCAATGTATTAGGAAATTTTAAGAAATGTCAATTTCTATTCACATTCTCCTCATGTTTTTTCTTAAAGAACTGTTTCATTATAGAGAAAACCCTCAAATAATACAGCAAAAGAGCATGTAAGAGTTCTCTTGAAGAACTGATTTATTGGACTCAAATTGTCTTCACAAACAGGGTTTTCAGGCTCTCAATTTTTAAGGGTCAGACCCTATGGTCATGCAATAATATTTTTTTTCTTTCTATACTTGAAGAGTTTATTAAATTAATTTCTCCAAACACAATATTAACTTTTAACATTCCATGTAATTTGCTATTGCTTTATATTTTTGATATCTTAAATTATATATGTATGCACATGTGTTAATGCCATATTAAAAACTGGTCGTTTTTAGTGAAAATAAAATTGACTTCTCCAATAATGTTTATAATCTATCCAGAAGTTTATTTTTTTTAAAAGAAATGAATATGGATAGTCAGATATAATAATTATATAAACTTAAGATTTCTTGAATAATTTCTTTTTATTGTATTCAACATATTTCTTTATAGTGACTATAGTTTCAGTCCCAGATGGAATTCAGACTAATAAAAATTTATCATACTATTTTCAAATTATTTTAATAAGATGAAATGATATAATGATTGCAATTAACCTCATAGATCTATGAATTTTCATTATCATGACTATAATACTTTTTTTTCTTTTAATCATTTCTTAACTATTAGCTTTTAACACAATACTTCTGTCTAGCATCATATTTAAAATAATATTGCTTTATTTTAATTGGTATTCAAAATTGTCCCTGCATTTAATTTCTGATTTCTGAAGAAATTATATCATGATGAGAGAAGTAATATACTTGGGATTGAGAATTATACAAGTATTTAAAAACTTGGATACAAATAATATTATATATGTCATTTAAAAATAATGGAGGTTTAAAAAAATAAAATAAAAAAATCAATCCTTATATATTTATTTTTCAAATATTTTTTTAAAATTACTGTTTCAAATATATATACCAATTAATAACAATGTCATGTGATTTTCATCTTTTTTTTAATCTGCAAAAAAGAAAAATTGAAGTGCTAATATAAAGTATGGACCACCAGCTTTATTGATCAACATACTATTCACCATTGAGTAAAAAAGTAATGGATAAAAAATAAAATGTCTGCATTAATTCTTGAATTTATAGTTACTAGAATATATTAAATAAAATCAAAAAAAATAATATATTTTGTAACAAAATAAATTATTTACCCAAACAATATTAATTATTTAACAAAAAATACATTGATTACAAATCAAATGAAAGCTAAAGTACAAATCCACAACAAATGTCTTTATTTATTTTTGAATTGCAGTGAGGCTATATTAAATATTTAATCTTGTGGATTTTTATTTTCCTTTTTTATATATATACTTTTTATTTTCTTTAATGAATAATATTTCTGTAGTGTAATCTTCATTGTACCACTCTCACTGAAGACAAGGAATACTTTCTTTTACTTTTAACACTTTTGGGAGAGATGTAATTATAAACATATGAGAAAAGACATAAAAAAGTTCTGACCCCCAAGATGCACATTTCATGCTGAACCAACACTCATCAGTGGCCCAGACCACAATCTCTTACACATATCTTTATCACTGTTCAGTATATATATATAGATACCAAACTACTGCAGTTTATTTGATAAGTGTCAAATTTTTAGACACATCAAATAAACTGTAATAATTTGCTGTCTATATAAATATATTGAAAGTGATAAAGATATGTGTGATTGTGCTCTGGGACAACTGATGAGTGCTGGATCAGCATGAAATGTGCATCTTGGGGATCATAGATCATTTTCACATATCTTCAGTCATATGTTTATGATTACATCCCTTCACAAGGTGTTAAAAGTGGGTAGAAACCATTCTCCACTTTGTATGAAAGTGATGTAATGAAGATTGCACTACAGAAATATTCATTATTGGATAATCTCTAGTCTAGTGAATGACTAATAAAAATTATTAATATTATTTTCTTAATTTTATTTACTCTACACTGTTGTCAATAAATATAAGAATAAATGCAGACACTTTATAAGAATTTTCAATTCTATGTACATTTTATTTGTCATCAGTTGTATTTTTTTTTTGTTAAATAATTCATATTGTTTTGGTACATAATTTATTTTTATTATAAAATATGTCATTTTCTTGATTTTTTTTTTAAAAATTTACTCTTGCAGCTATAAATTTTTAATAATAAATGCTGGCATTTTATTTTAATATTTCATTTTATGGTAAATATTATGTAGCTCCATCAAGTGGATAGGTTAAATAATATAGTGGCACCAAAATGATTAAAAAAATTATCTCAAATGTGTAAATGTTTCTAATTAATTTTTGAGAAATTATGTAATACAGAATTAAAAATATATAGAAAATATAATTCAATATAAATTTGATAAATTATAAATAAAACAAGTTGAATTTGATTTTAAAATAAAAAATTATCATTAATTATTGGCAAGTATATAGGTTTGCATAGTGTCTTAATGCCTTTTATTATAAATCTCTTTAGCAGAGAATTTAACAGAATGATTGCTAAGCAGCATTTAAATAAAGTCTCTGTATATTAAGGGAATTGAGCTATTTATTATATCCAGACTCCTCTTTGAAATATAAATCATTACCCAGACATTTAATAAAAGCTTAAGTTTTTTTAATAAGGAATATTAAATTATGTTAGTGTGTTTATTTTAAAAAGAAACTTTTTTTTGAAGACCAGATATGGTATAATTCTCCAATCTTTACATGAAATAAACTATAATATGCTTATTGATTTTTGCATCTCATTTATTTACTTATGAATAAATAGTACTTATAAATGAATAAATAAAGTTTTAATTTAATAAATAGATTATTTATTTATTCTAATATGCACAATTTTGAAATATTCAAAACTCATCTAAAGATAACTCATTAATCCTCACTAATTAAAGTGACTGACAGTAACTTCTGAAGACTCAATCTATAATTAGTTTTTTACAACTGAATACCATTTTATTTATAAATAAATAAATATTTTTAAGTAAATTTATATTAAAATAAATAATTCCGAAGTACAGGAATCAGAACTAATAAAAAAATAAGTATGTGAATATTTTAAAAGTAAATAAATAAGTAGGTGAATATTTTACTAATGATAGATTTCAGATCATAATTTTGAAAGTTCATTTGATATATTTTAAATTTTTATTTTTATGAATAAATATCACATACTTCCTTGCAAGCTTCTCACCGACGAAATCCATTATAAGGAACATTGAAACCCAATGTAGGAAACTGTGTTGGGGGGGGGGGGATCCTGTCATCAGCCTGCACCTCCTACAGAAACCTAAGCAGATGAATGGCTTAGGATTATACTCAGTCAAGATCTTATTAATACAGTGTTCTCATAATGAACTTACCAGATTATTTATGAAAAACCCAGATATGGAAGGGCCAATATTTCCAGAAGAAATAACTCCTACTGATAAGCCACCTCCCAAAAGTGAAAGGCTTTGGATTCAAAAGCAAATCTCCATAGTATTTAACAATCTAAAAATGAAGAAGCCAGGAACAATATTCAACAACAAACTAAACTACTGGAACACATATGATCTTATGAATCCGGAAGAAACTAAAATTGACAATATTTTTTCCATTGGGATATCTAGGTTCTTGAGGTTGACCAAACATCTAAAATTGGAGCTGAGGTTTGTTGATTTTTTAATCAAGGTCAATCTTGGGGCCTTGCCTACTGCTGAATTTTTACATAGTAAAAGGAATTATAATCTGGACTCTACATGTGCACTATGTAAGCAACATAATGAGACAATGGCACATATATTGGAAGAGTATCAAATTTGGAATAACATAAGCAACATTATTAAGTCTCTCATTAAAAACAAAGAATCAGCTTGTGTAAATTTGATTAAAACCTTCAAAAATGGACATTTGGAAATCATAAGATTGGCGACATTTATAAATTTTTGCATATGGTCACTGAGAAATAAAATCATCTTCGAAAGTGGAAAAGAATATGACACGATTAAAATGACTTTACACTTATTAGAAGAAATTAAAGAATTAGATCAAAAATGTTCTCAGAAGTGGATGTTTAACCAGACCTGGTCCATAATAAAACCTAAAACAAAGTGTAGTACCGATGATGAAAAGAATATAAAGTTGTAAATCCACAGATACTAAGAAAATTTGAGTGAACCATTTATCTAAAACATTTTAGATAAACTTTATATGGAAAAGATCCAAGAACTAGAAAATGCTATTATAAAGTTATTCATCTAATTGATGATTAATAAGAAAGGGCTTTCATTTGATTAATGGATCAGCTTTAATCAATGACTCAATAAATATATTAAGACTGCTTTAATAAAGCTTAATGATAACCAATTTGTTTACTGTAAAGAATCTATGATATATTTCATATAATTTTCAGTCTTAGGTATTCTATGAAAATCTGCTTTTAAGTAATTTTATGAATGTTATCTCTTGCTTGAATTGGATAACCTCATGATCTATAAGTAAAGTGTATGGCTTTCAATATATGGTTCAAAATGACTAATCTCTCGAAATTTAAATGTTAAATTAATACACACAAAAACATTGGAAGTGTTCTTCACTTGGTAAGATAAAGCTCTACAGATTAAATGGCTAAATATGTTTCAATCATTATCTACATGTCCGTAAATTAAGCAAACTTATATGTGTTTGAATTGACTAACATCGTCATATATGTGATATACATGATCAGATTAATGTAAATGGGCCACAACTATGATTTTCTGGAATGGGAAGTTATATGTCTTCAATTTCTGGTGATAATTAATGTATTAAGGTAATTGTTATGAAATTAATTGGTTATTCTATGTATACAAGTGTAACTTCTGATTTTGTTAACTGGTCTCCATTGAGATTGATATGTAAAGGTCCTTTTTTTTGTAAATGATTATTATGGAATGTGAATAAATTTTCTTTTTGAAAGATATTTAGTTTTCTTAATTCAAACTGATTTTATTATTTTAGTGTATTATATTGTTTGTCAACAAATATTTATTTCTATAAGGCATAGACGATTTTTTTAAATTCTATAATAATATTGTTACAGTTAGTTGTCATGAAAATTAGTGACCTTTGACAACTGATTGGCAAATTAAGAACAATAAGCTCATTTAATGATTACTGAATTTTTTTAGTTCTACTTATGTGAGAATTAATCCAAAAATCATTATCTTTTAAATCCACTGCTTATTACTGTGCTAATATATATATTTATGTTGATGAAATTATTAATTTCATTATTGATACCCTCCCCCTAATATAATTAACAATTAAGAGATTGTTAATAACTTCTGATATTTGACTGATTTTTTTGTATGAATTAATATTTGATTTTCTGATGAATAGCTGGTTTTTATTATCATTTAATATATTCACTATACATTATATGTATTTATTCACTTTAAATATGTTTATTATCCATAACACTAGGCAAATTCATAGGTCAAAATGTATCAAGGTTTGTAATCAACTTGCTAATGTCCAAACTATTATATTGCAAAAATTCAGGCAGAAGTCTATAGAAGATTCACTCTGATATAATATGTACATGTAACACAATGGAAATACAAAGGTTACATTTGTAATGGACTGCTATTAAAAATAATATATTTTATTAATATAATATGTAAACAAATTTGAATTATTTAATTTTTATATTTGAAAACTTGCTAATTGAAATATTAGAATTTATTTTGTATTTATTAAACTTTAGGTTTTTACTTTTGATCATATATTGAGATTATTTACATAAAAATTTTACTTGTTTATTATTGCTAATGTGATGTGATCTAATGAAGGCATGAATATACTGAGATCCTTTTTTAAAAATCAGAAACAAAATACTCTTGAAATTAGATACTGTTGCATAGTTTAGTCAGATGATCTTTTTAAAGGAACTTATTGGATTTACAATTTTTTTAAATATATATATAGGAGCATCCCATAATCCTTGCTATAGCTTCTAGAATTTATATTGATTAATTATCTTAACTTAAATTTTTATGCATAAATATTTACACTATGCATATATTATCATCATAATTTTTTTCAATTATTATTGATTGCTTGAGGATGAAGGTCTCTCCAAGTTTAATCCACTTTTTCTGATTCATATCTCTCATCTCAAAACTTTTATTACATAGTTTCTTTCTAAGTATTTTACAGTCTCTTGGGGTACAGTTTAAGATTTTATCACCTTTTCTAACAATATATCCATCTCAATTCCATTTTAGTCTCTTAATTCTTGCAATGAGGTCAGTGATAGCTTTTGCATTTTTATAGAAGTACTTTATTTTTGATTCCTTCTTATTATCAACATATGTAACCATAGTTCATTGAATGGTCAGACATTTCCATATTACTCAGATCCACTGGTAAAACATATCTTTCAAAAAATTTTCTTTTCCAAATATATGAGTCTATTTTTTTAAAAATAAACTTATTTCTAACAAAAGCATTCAATCTAAGTTTAATTCTATGGTTAATTTCATTCAATATAAATAATGTGATTAACATATTCATACTTACTAACTTTCAATTCATGATTATCATACTTTTTATTTTTTCTAAGAAAATCCACTGAACATTTTTTAGATCTTTATCTTTAGTTATATTTACTTTCACCTGATAACTCTTGTAGCATTTCTTGAAATCCTAAAATTTTATTTATAAATACAACCACATTGTCTGAAAAATCCAGATGACTTAACTGATAAGTAAGTATTTTTTCCCTTAGCTTCTGATTTTAATCCATAAAATGCTGCTCGCAGAACTGGTGTAAAAAGTTTTAGAAATATGAAATCATCCTATTATATATTCCTATTAGTACATTAATCTGCTTAGTATTGCCATGGAATCTAATCTTAGTGTTGTATTTTGATTAATATTCTTCATGATGTAGCAGTGTCCTGGATCTATATCTCAATCACGGTGGAAATGCTTATAAAATCAAATGCCTTTTTATAATTTACAAATTTAAATCATAATGGTAGCTCTTAATAACATACAAGGCTAAAACCTTTGGCAGAAGTGTCTTAAAAATGCTTATGTGACAGCCAATCAGATGTATAATGACTGCATGTGGAATTCCCAATTTAAGAACACAAGCTAGAACACAAGAAAAAGACGGCTTGGGTTCTTGAATTGAGAGTTCCACGTACAGTTGAAGGTTTTAGCCTTGTAGGTTATTATTAGATATCTGCTAGCCCTTAAAAATTTATATATTTACAATGGTAACTTTTATTTATTGGTCCTTTCTATAACTTCTCTCAATATTTGAATATACTCTATATTGTGCTAAAACCACTTCTATGTTCAATTTGTTTTTGTTTTTTTATTATTGGTTTGAGCCCAAATTTTGTTGTTCATGAACTGTAATCATTTTAACAAAGATCTTGTTTAAAACTAATTGAAGACTGATAAATCTATAGTTGCTAATCTTTTCTTTATCACTCATTTAGTACATTCTTATCATTTAGATATTGTTATATAATTTTTTTCCAATATATTTTCTCTTTCTTCATCTATTTCTTTTAAGAGTATCAATAATAATTCCATTATTTCCTGAAACTTTTATCTCCTTCATTGATTTAGATACATGTCTTGCCTCTTCATTTAAAATAATTGAAAATTCTGAAGATGTATTAATTATAGTGTTTACTTTATTTATTATTTTGTATAAATATATAATTTTTATATATTGTCATCTCTTATTTTGGTAATAATTCTGTCTTTCTTTTTAATGCTGAAAAAATTTTTGTTTCAATAATAGGATGTCTTTTATAATGTTAACATTTTTATTTTTTCTTATGACTTTCTTTGGCAATTCACAGTTTTATTTTCTTATATCACTATTTACTCTTTTTCATAACATTTTACAGAATTTAGATAATCCATTCTTCTTATGATCATTTTTAAATATTTTTATCTATAAGTTTGATCAATTTTAAAGTCTATCAATGTTTTAAAATAATTAGTAAGCTCTTATTTAAATTCATTGGAATGTTTTTAAAGATTAGTATTACGAACTGTTTAATAGTGTTTTTTAAATAGTATTTTCATATTTTCTATTAACTAAAATATAATGTAACTCTATTATATTTTCATTTGGATATTTTCAAGTTCATTTCTATTTAGCATTTCCCCCCTTCAAAATAAGAATTAATCTTATTATAAAATACGTAATTTCTTTGTTATCTGATTGGTGAATGAATGTTTATCTGATGACATCACAATCACTATGTTTACATGAGGGAAGTAATTCTGCCACTAAATAGAAAATTCTGGGGAAAATACCAATACAGTGCTCTTAACTATATAGTTATAGCATATATTTTGTGGTAAAGGTTCCCATCTAGCTGCAGGAACAGCCACAAACACCGATTTGTAATTTGACATTAAGGCACTCCATGATTTCACAGATTGTCAGTCCCCTAATAATAGTTCAGATAAACAACATAATTAGCAGTGTTAACCAATATTTATAAATTAGAAATGTTTGATTAAAAGACCATATTTTACATTAAATCTTTAAAAAAAAAATGTTATAGCAACCAATTAAATAAAAAATATTACAAATATTATATTTAATAAAAAAAAACTTACAATAAATGGTAATTATTAATAAAGCTAAAAAAAATTATGATTACAGTAGTTGTAACTGATTATTGAAAAAAATAAATTAAATTTTTTATTGAGAGGGCACTCCAGTAAATATCAAATATAACGGGTATATTTAAAAATGTAAATTTTAATTTAGCTTTATTAAAATTCGGAATTTTATTTATATAATATTTAAATGTTTTGTTTAATTTACAGACGCTCATTGCTAAGGTTTACAGCCTTGTTAAAACTATTATTAAATCTTTAAGAAATTTGTTATAGCAACCAATTATTACTAAAATGATTTCTCAGTAATGACAGTGTCCATTATTAAAAAAAACGCCCAGAAAAAAATGTGCTTTTAACTACAGAGGTATAGCATTTAAATCATGAAGGAAATGTGATTACAGTATATACATTTATGTTGGAAATATGATATTTAGTAAGGGAAAGCAATAGGTGCTATAGTAACATATTTACATTTAGTTTTGATTATCATATTATTATGTTTATGTGAAGAATTAATAAAAAACATTCACCTTTTAGGGGCAGCTATATTTTTCACATTTAATATATAATATTAAAATATTTTATTTAATTTACATTAAATCTTATATAAAATTAAAAGCATGTGAAGTGCTTGAAAGAGAAGCTATAGAGAGGCTAGCATATAATTGAAGTTGAAACAACCACCTCTAGCTACATTTCTCACATTTAATGGATAATATTAAAATCTTTAGTTTACATAAATCTAAAAAAAAATGGTTAAAGCAGCCATTAAAAAAACACACCAGGTTTTACATAGCCCAGATGTAGTCTGGTAATATATAATTTTTTTATTTATCAAATTTCACAAGCTTGGGTCTCCTGTAATTTCTGTCACCATTGTTAAATTTCCTTCATAACTTTTATCTTTCCATCATTTTTCACTTCTATTATTAAAGCTTCACTTGACAATTTTAAAATGTTGCTTGGTGTGATCAAAAGCATTTAGTATATCTATACAAAAATGTGTCAATTCCTTCATTACAATGAAAACTTATTAGGGTATAAATTTGAATAATCTTCATTTGGTCGCTTTCATTAATTTGCATAACTAATCTTTCCACCAGATATACTACCAAACTTCACAATATTGCTCTTCCACTTTTTTTAAGAATGAATCCCACACCAGTTGTGCTTCCAATATTTACATCTTTAGTAAAATACTTATCCATTTTCCAAATCAATTGTCTCTTTACATTTCTTCTAGTTTCACTAAACCCAACAATACCTTATTTAATATAATGCTTCTTTCAATTCATGTAATCTTTCTTTACTTGAAAATGATATGATGTTATAGGTAGTTAAATAAATAATCATCAAATGGTAGCCTGGTTTCACAGTCAGGGAATTCTTAGTTTCTGCTACTTTCATTTGAAAAATGTTACCTTGGTCCACAAATTTTATAACCTTCTGGAAATAAATGCCTTAATTTAGTTTTGTCTATTATGCTTGTAAATATCTTAAAAAAATCATTCATACACGTATTCAACCTTCTTTTGAGAAAATTCAATTGATGTTTTATTTAACAACTATTAGGTAATTGAGAAGAAATATTATTGTATTTTTGCCCTTAAACTCAGAGGTAAAAGCCAATAAACTCACCATACCAGTTTATGTATTAATGAACAGTCTATCCATATTTATTTATCATATGAATAACCACATTTCAATAATAGTTGCAATGACAAGAACATTTGTGGAGTGAATATTAGGAATTTAGCCTACTTGGGTTTTTTTTTTTTAAAGTCTAAAAAGAAATAAAAAAATGTTGTTTCAGTTAATAATAAATTTCTTTCTGCTGCCCATGCATATATACATATATGAAAAACAAATTAATATTTTATATTGATTTAATTAGAAAAAAAATTGATTATATCTGAATTTTATTGAAAAATGAAAGTTAAAAATAAAACATTTTTTTTTTTGTAAAATTATATTTTCATTTTCTTTTTTAATTCTTCATAAATATCTTTTTATATAAAAAAAAATTAAATGGTATAATAAAAAACAAAACAAGTCATATCTAATTATATTATGATAACATAGTTTTTGCTGCATTTAAAAAAAACAATTTTTATGTATAATAGAATCTCTGTATTCAATGCATCAAAACCTGTGAATTCACATAATTGTGGTTTGAAAAAGAATATATTAAATGTAAAAATAAAAATTAGAAATTAATTAAAATTGAAATTGTAATTTTTTAATTTACACAACTGTTGGTACTGATGATCACATAAGGTCACAAAAAATAGCAGCTTCTACAGTTGCATTATAAGCAAGCTTGTTAAAAATTTATGATTTTTACATCACTTTGGAAATATATATTTTACATTTCATCATCATCAATTTCTATCACAAAAAGGGTGAAGAAGAAGAATGCAGTATTGATTGCATCACAGATATATACATACTTTATACATGTGTTTAAAATGTCTGAGTTTCATGTATAAGTGCATCAAAACATTTTTATAGGGACTATTCATAGATTAGGAATATTCATAAAAGGGCTTGTAATCAATATGATATATAAGTCCTATTACATTTGATTAGAGGGAGGGAGGAAGTTGATAACTATCTCAGACATTTTTATTAATTTTTGACTTATGAGGAGTACAAAATTGTAGAGAGAGAGAAAGCGAGAGAGAGCTTTAGAGGGCAATCATCAATCATTCAGTTTTTAGCCCATAATCAATTATTTAAAAAATATATTGCATTAATATACATCTGTCAATAAGATGGATTGAACAATCCTACTTTATCATTCAGTATACAAGAATATCATAGTTTTAATAATTCTATATTAGGATAAAAGCCTTATAGGTCACACACAGACATATACATGAAAGTTTATTTTATATATACATATAATTATTTGAGTATCAAATGAAGATGATTTAGGAGAAATGTTGACTAGATTCTACTTTAGTATTTGATAATTTATATTGCAGAATATGGGCAATAATAAAAAAAAAACTTTAAAATATTTTAATATTGTTTTGAATAAGAATAAAATGGATGGAAAAAAAATCTACTGATGAAATGATAGTAAAAAAGTAAAAAGAATTAGAAATGGATATGTATTTACAAATAGTAATACAGTAATCCACTTGAATTCATGGTCAAATCTCCATCAAGATATTTAAAATCTTCAGATAATATTGAACTATGTGTTCTCTTAAAATTCAATATTCAAGAATCTAAACATTCATGCTAGTACTGTCACTGGTCAGGCCAGCAACACCTAAAGGGAGGAGAAAAATACTTCTTGAAACATTGTACAAAACTTGAATGTAATTGGAAAATTTAAATAAAATTAAATTTTTCTAAAGACATTCTGTATTTAATATTAGATGATGGAAATAATCCAATATATAAATACAAATACATATATTGTTTTTATGTTTAATCAGTAAAAATAATTATATAATTTCAGAAAAAAAGCTATAGTAATAACTTGAGAAATAGAGCACTTTTACACAGATACTATTCAAATCTATGTGAGAACATGCATGAATGCATTTATTCATTGATTTTCTGAAAAAAATATACTTTCATTTTATCAGATAAACTATAAAGGAAATATTTCATGGTTTTTTCAGACCAATAATGATTTAGAATTATTTATATGCTTTTTTAATGATTACCATTTGAAATAATATAAGCACTTTTTTCCCCATGTGTCAAAGCATCGGCTGGGAAGCGAACCCGGAGCAACTGCTTGTAAGGCAGCTGTGCTAACCTTTCGGCCACCAACGCTTGACAAAATATAAGCACTTTGTAAATTATTTTTATCTAATATACACATCAATAAAAATGCTTAATATATAATAATATAGTTATAAAAAAGCTACTACAGTGATAAATTGGAGGAGCACATTTACACATATATGTGCTCTTATCTATAAGGGAAATATGTATATAAATATATTCACTTTTCAAATAAATTATTTTATTTTATTACTAAATCAATTATTTTATTACTTAAAATTTCCACTTCATTAAATTCATGTTTATTTAACAGTTTATATCAGTAATGTAACCAGTGTAAAATGATACAATGCTTTTATTGGATTCACAATGATAAAATTGATTAAGTGCATGCTGTATATGCAAATTGCAGGAAATGTATGATTGACAGTTGATTTTTGATGCTGTTTGAATGGAATTGATTTAAAAACTTTTACCTCTTGAATCCAACACTTCTATTACTGCACTAAAATATATATATTTCTATTAATAACTCATCGTTAATATGAAAAAACAAGTCGATTATGAATTTTATTGTTAGCAATTTCAGATGTCTCACTGTTTGTTTTTCATTTCTGTGAATAAATATTTATTTTTTTAGTTGATTTTTATTTTCTTTCAACACATTCATTATATATACTTCCCATAAATATATTTTGAATCAGTAATAAAAGACAAATTTTTGTTGACAAAATAACTTGCTCCTTGAGTCCTAAGAGAAATCTCATAGAGCAACATATTTCATTGTTTGCAGTTAACATGTTAATGTACAAGTTATGCTGCAAAAAATCATATTAATGTCCATAGAAGATTTACTGTAATTTGACTAAACAAAAGCTATTTTTAATGAATGACTATTTCATTAATATGATTTGTAAAATCATTTAGATTATTATTTTTTTATATTTTTTTATTTGCAAACTAATCTGCTATGATATTGAAATTCATTTTGTATTTACTCTAAATTTTTTGTTTTATTTAACATATATTAAAATTATTTAGAAAGAATGTCATTGAATTAACTTCGTCATGTGATATAATGTGATGAGAGGGCATGAACTTCTAGAACATTGAGATCATTCATTCTTTTATTTACAATCAAAATAATACTTAAAATTATCTATTGGTGTATTATTTAATCAGATCTTTTTTTTTTGAGTTACAATAACTGATTGAATGTATATTTCTTTTAATGTATGTGAGTATTTAATAATTCTTGCTTTATGATTGTATATCTACATTAGTCAATTATCTTAAATATCTGTACATAAATATTTACATGCACATACACATATATAAGAAATTAAATTAATATTTTATATTGATTTAATTAGAAGAAAAATAATATTTTGATTATATCTGAATTTTATTTAAAAAATGAAAATTAAAAAATAAAATAAACAATTTCCTTTTTTATTCTTTTTTGTAAAATTATATTTTCATTTTCTTTTTTAATTCTTCATAAACATGTTTTTTTATACATATAAAAAAAAAAAAATTATAATAACAAAAAAAAAAAACAAGTCATATCTAATTATATTATGATAACAGTGTGGTTGCTGGATTTTAAAAAATATTCTTTATATATATGTTCATCTAATGTATAGTTACCAATTGAATGTATAGATATCTTAAAAGGGAGTAAAGTTGATAGCAATTAGTAAGTATCTAAGACTTTTTTACCCATGGTGGATATATCAGGAATGTAAAATACTTTACAAAATAATCATTAGTCAGTTCGTTTATGATTTTATTTATATTAATTGTTTAATATAATATTCAGGTTATTTTCCTTTTCCTTATCCTATTTGTAATTTATTTGCTTTAACATTGGCTAAGTAAAGGTTTAACAGTATATTGAATTAGCACATATCTGTTAGAGGGAGGAATTAAATAATTATCAATATTATTTGCAATCAATACATGTTCTAGTTTTATAATTACAATGGGATCATAGTACATACCACATATAAGTAATATAAAAACAAAATAATTGGATTGACTAATATTCATACTGTCTCCCTTAAGTATCCAAGACAATCTTCTTTATATACCAAGATAACTAATAAGAAAGTAATTTTATTTTCTTGTTACAGTATTGTTGAGTATTGAGGTGGGAATGTGTATTATTTATTAAAACAGCATTTACTACATAAAAAATGGTAGTGTTTTACAATATATGCACATATACATGTGTATTTATGCATAAAATTTGATAATTTGGGAAAGAATCTGCTATCCTATCATGCAAAATGCAGATAATCAAGAAAAATGGAAATATATATATATTGTGATATGTAGGTTTGAAGAATATAAAAATAAATTGAAAGTTAGTAATAATATTATTCTGAATGAATGAACGAAAAAATAAACCTATTATTGAAATGATAAAAAGAACTCCCAAATCTTAGTTATGTACAGGAATTCATAGATAGTAATATAGTAGTCTCTCAGTAGTTGTGTCTATCTGGTTAAAAGTTTTATGCAGATATTTGAAATCTCCAGATAATACCAAATCTAATATATATGTTTACCATATATTTTTTGATATATATGATAGATACAATTTAATTTAAAAACTATAAAATATTAAGACATCAAAGATATTCACATTCATACACACTCAAATCTATGACAGTGAGTACTAGATCTCAAAAAAAATATTTTTCTTTTTATCACATAAAGAAAACATAATATAGTTATCTAAAATTGTTAGTGATTTAAAATTATTTGTGTATTTATTGAGTGATATTGTTTCAAATAAATACACATGGTTGTATCACTTGTAAATTAATTTTTTTTTAATATAATCACCTATGATACAATTTAATTTGAAATTTATATTCAATAAGTCATTAACAAAAATAATTAATGTCTTGTTGTCTTTCACCATTGAATCATTATTTCTATTTTATATATAGAAGTACCATCATTATTAACTTCACTTTGGGATCATTTTAAACTCAATTTTTATTTAACATTTCACAGCAGTATAGTGAGTATGAAACTGATTGCAATCACTGACTTAATTAAATTTAAAGTCTATATATATATATGTTAAAATAATATAATAATCTCTAATCTATTAAATGATTATTAATCATCATTAATGTATTTATCTAAAAGTAATAAACATTAATGAATACTTATAAAAACTGTAAGTCTTACAATTTGAATATTACAATGAATGATAAATAATGATTGGCAATAATGATATTTGAGAAAAGTTTGTAGCCTAAGCCAATTGAAGAGTGCTAATTCATCCATTGTTGAGAATTGATTCATGAAAGTTCTCTTCCTGATGGGTACTCACAATAAATTTATGAATTCAGACTTAAATTTTAATTTAATTTTTTAAAATAAAAAACTGCAATTATTAAAACTACATGAAAACAAATAAGTGAAATATAATTATATTGTAAAATTTTAGAACATATGAATGGTGATGAAAAATAAATATAACTGATTTTTAGATTTGAAACCTTTACATGTTCCAAGAAAGCAAGTATAAGTGATTATTTTATATTTGCTTAGGATCTAACAAAATACCCTTTAATATTAATAAATTTTGTAAAGGTTTTTGTTTTTAGTGCTTTATATATAGTTTGAAATATATTTATTAGTTACAATATAAATATATAGTATGTGCAGGGGAGTTATCCAAAAATACCTGTAACCATTCTCTGGTAGGCATATCTGTTGTAGTACATGCTTCTGTTGATTGATATCTCTTGTAGGGACCATTGTACATCAATCTCCTCAATGATTATGGTTGAAAAGTTTTAGCTATATGCACCTGTGAAATTCTAATTTCTGTTAGGGAAAATGGCCAGAGGAAACTGTTGTAATGCTTGAAAAAGCTTTCAAGAAATCTGTTTTTGGGAAAACACAAATGGTTTTCCTTTTTCAGTAATAGTGAATTATCAATTACATTCAAACATTGTTCAGAGTGACTCTCGACCTCCTGAACAAATGAAAACATCATGAGAATTCATGAACTGATTTTGGAAGATTTTTGCAGAATAATTGACAAACTTGTTGAATTGTCTAGTCTATACTGGAGTTCGTGCCAACAAATTTTGAGTGCTGAATTATGAAATGAAAAGTGTTGCAGCAAAATTTGTACCTCATGTGCTCACAGCAAATCAAAAACATTTATGAATGGATGCATGTTGTGAATTAAAAGAGCACTTAAAAACTACTCTGAATTATTGTTGAGATTGTTATTGATGATAAAAACTGGTGTTTACACTTATAATCCTGAAATGCAGCAGTCAAGTGAATGGAAAACTTCAAATTCACCACATCCCAAAAAAGAGTAGGAGTTTAGTCCAATCTACATATATATATATACATTTATGCCAATGGTATTGTTCATTCAGAATTTATTTTTAGTAGTCAAACTGTTAACGAGGCACTTTATTTACAAATTCTGAAATGTTTGTGTAATGTAATGAGATAGAAATGTCACAATTTGTGGCAAAAGGTAGATTCATCACAATAATGCACCAGTATATAAAGTCTTGAGTGTGAAGCAGTTTTTAACTAAAAATAGAACAAACCATTAGTCCACACACCATATTGACCTTATGTTGCTTCTTAAGAATTCTTCTTTTCCCACCAAATGAAAAAATGTCTCAAAGGAAAATGTTTTGCGGACTTGACAAGAAGTGAAAAAAAGATAGACATTAAAAGGCATCATTTTGCAAGAGTTTAAGAACTGCTTTGGAAAGTTGAAATCATATTTAGGCTGGTGTATTGCATCAAATGGAGAGCATTTTGAAGGAGATTCAAATTCCAATTTTTTTTGGGTATAGAAGTTTCCAAATTTAATTTTTACATGATAGACCTCATTTATAAACAATGTATTATGAAGAAATAAAACTTTGAAACTTGTACGAGAATTAAAATCTGCTTCAAAAAGTGGAAATCACATTTAAACTGGTGTATTGCACCAAGTGGAGAGTATTTTGAAGAAGAATTCCAATTACTTTTGGATAGAAATTGCCAAGACCAGTTTTTACATGATAGATTTCATTTATACACAATGTATTATGTAGAAATAAAGCTTGGAAACTTATAATGTCTTATTTATTTTTGTCAGCCATGCAGTCTTCCATATTACTGTAAACTGGTTTTCAGTGTTGTTAGGAGTAACTAATAAATATAGCAATTCAAAAGTTTAAAAAGATTGTATAAAATAGAATAAATTGTTTAAAATAAATTATTAAATATAATAATAATAGATATCATTCAAATATTAAAATAAATTATTAAATGTCATATTTTAAAACAATACAATAAGTTTGTTAAAAGAATTTAAATTTAAGACAAATAAATACATTATGTAAAGTATGTTAAAACTTTTTTATCAAAAACTAAAAGAATGTGTAGAATGTACTGAAAAACTATTCGGTTAATAAATAGATTTTAAATAATTAGATTAAAAATGAGAGTACAATGATTAAATCTGTTTTTAAACTTGTGTTTTGAGATATGAGATTCGAAAGCAAGGGAAAAATTCAAGCAATTTAATAAGTAGTGTTTTGAAAATTCAATCATGAAATTGATGTAATTAAAATAAAGTAAGGTCATAAAAGGTCAAAGTTATTAAAACCAAGATCAAAGGTGCTAGTCAAAACCATATATAGTCTTTTTTTTTTTTAAATTAGGAAGTCTGGATTCTTATTCTATTCAACTGTTCATTAGGATGACTGAATAGAAAAGAAGAAAAAACACTAACTACCTGAAATCTAACCTGGACTTTGGACCCTTGTGAATCTGGCCAAGCTATTTAGAAGGAATCTATTCAAAATGAAGAAAAAAATGCTTAAATCTCAAAATTTCAAAAATAAAAAAATTGATAAAGTACATTATAGCATCTTGTAAAGAAGGATGATTAATGGAATCACTTAAGAAATATTAACCTGAAAAATGAAAAGTCCTCATAACAAGCTGTAGAGAATTCTGGTTTCAAAACTTTTGCTGTATAAGTTGAAAAAAAAAATGGTTTAGTCTGCTATTCTAACATATTAATAATTTTAAGTTTTATTTTACAACCTTTTCCCATATACTTAATTCTGATAAACTATATTTTAGTATATATAGAGAGTTTACAGAACATATTATTTAATTGATTGATTAAAAGAAAAAAATGAATGCTTTTTTCCCCCAAAAAAGTTAGCATTTGTTGCTAAGCATTATAAATACCCAAGATGTGGTTTAAAGCAGAATGTAATATAATTATTAGTATTTTAAGTCAAAAATTTATTTTGAATTTTGATCAAGTTCATTTGTATATAAATTAGTTTTTTTTTGATTACTGTGAGTTAGAGTATGTAGAACTTATAATATAAATGGAACTGTTAGATCACCATTGAATTGTTAAAATATTGTATATATAGTGGACTTATTCATGGTTACATTCTGTAAATTTGGAATCAGATTTAAATGACATCAATTAATTAAGTAGTAGTATTATTAAATTAAAGATTAGATTCAAAAGGGCCATCTTTGTAATTAAATTGAGTTATTAAATCAGAATTTGGCCTAAAATAGTTACTCTCTAGAATTATCCTTGAAAAAAATATGTATTATGTAAAAATAATCCTATATTTGATATATGGGTGTGACCATACTATGAAGCTAATGATGAATAAATATATTTTATTTGTGAGAATAGGCCATACAAGTTCAATTATCTCTAGGTATCCGTTTACTTTGGTTTTAACATGCAGACATTCTAACTTTATTTCTAAAATTAGTCTTTAACCATTTCACTGACTTCTACAATGATTACTGCACACATTATATTTTTTGCTTACGTTTCACAATTGCTACTCACATGATTATATAAGTGTTGTTCTGCTGTCACTAAAATGTATAGGGTTATATTTATGCAGATGAGAATATGTAATATGGCTCATTTAAATATATTGACCTTACTCAATATCAAATCTGGATTTTTAGCTTCATGCTAATTTTCTAGAATACATTTATACAGATAATAACTCTTGTTGTACCATCTGTACATATAATACAAGATTTTATTAAATTTTATTTACAATAAATATACACATCATGCATACAACAGTCCAGTATTATGTAATTAAAAGATTAATGTTTAAAATTAATCAAAATAAACTTTGGATACATTACAAGCAAGTATTATTGTTTATCACAATGCATGTGAACTAAAAACTAAAAGATAGGGGAGAAATAACTTGTTAAAACAATTATTACAAATTTTTATGTAGTAAGTAATGTAATCATATTTAGGGAAAAGAACATTATATTTTATCTGACAATTATGATACTTAGTAAATAAATTATTGTTTTGTTATTTAAATAATGTGTTAACTTCTTTATATATTGTATAGTCTGCATATTTATTCCATGTCCATTTCATTGAGAATAGTTAATATTTTACTTGATTTAATTAGATATTAAAAGTAGTTGTAATAATGGTCAATGTCATCATGTTTGAATTCTATTAATGTATATAAATAATAGATAAATGCCTGTATATTTCCTGATATTTAGTGTCAGGTGGGGCCCATATTAATTAAATTAAAATAAATTTAAATATATATGTGGACCATTACAATATATATGCCACATATATAATAATAATAAATGTTGCATTTCAAAATATGTGTAAAATACTGGAAGCAATAGTCTTTCTCAATGCTGTTAATATTAATTTTCCTCCTTATTGGATGTTAAGCAAACACAAAATAACCATTTACACTTGTTTTCTTAGAACTTATAAAGTAACAATTTATATAATTCAGAGAGAACTACAAAACAAATAAAAAAATACATTGTTTCTTTTATCATTTTTTAACACCAACAAAACATCATATGACTTCTGATTTCACACTACTTATAAATAGTAAATCAATTTTTTCTACTCAGTTCTGCAATCTTGTATAAGCTCAAGTAAACAATTAATGTCAGATTGTAGTGCTTAATAAATATTTATTCAAGACTATTTTATCCACATCTCTGTACTAGTGACTTTCTTATAGCTTTTACCGATGAAGAGTTTTGGATCTGGATCTCTGGATTTTTTGGGTCTAATATATCTTTTCTTCAATTGTGATCATATACTCTCATTCTTAATTCTCAAGCTCCCAGCATGAAATTCAAAAATACTTTAACATTTTGAATTGAAACCCACTTGCTTATATAATTACACAGAACTAATACAGTTCATTACCTATATATTTTAGTTTTCTCAATTTTTTACTAACTATAGATATCTATACTCCTTGACCAGGATTGTTAAAATATCATTGAAACTTCACATGATTTTTAAGAATAAAATATTTCCTATTCTGGTTCTGCTATCTTATGTAAATTTGAATAATCAATATAGCTATATAGTAGAGCTTAATAAATATCTATTAAGTGCTGTTCTATCTATATCACCAAATTAGTTTTTAATTTATGACTTTCATCAGTGAGGAGTTTTGCATCTGGATCTAGTGTAACTAGATTTTTTTGGATTTAATGCACTTTTCCTCCAATAGCCATTATTTACTTCTTTTTCTACTATTAACTATTAGATAGAAATGCAAAAACATATTGTTTTGAATCTAATCCAACTTGTTGTCATAGTTATATTAATCTGATATCAGTTCATTATGTATATATTTTTGGTCCTCTTATCTATATATTTTTGTGTCCTCTATTTTTATTGTCTGCAGACATCTATATTCTTTGGTCAGTATTGTTGTAATGCTGACAAAATATCACAAAAATATATAGTTGCTGAATTGGTGTCAGATTTATATAATTATGTGAGAATTTTGGCTTATATTCAAATCATTAAAGTGTTTTTGAGTTTTAGTTCATAAGATGATAGTAGAAAAAGGAGAAAATGATTACTTCTCAAGGAAAGATGCATTAGATTCAAAAATATAAATGCAAAAGATCCAGATTAAAATGTCTCACTCATGAAAGGTACACTCTAGAAACTAGACTGATGATTGGACAACACTGGATAGAGATTTATTGAGTACTACCAATTGATATCAGTTGATATCTCAAGCCTACACAAGATGTCAGAATTGAAGCATGGATATGCTCTCAGTCTCTCATTAGGAAACTTTTTACAATGGACATATGTAATACATGAATTGCTGGATGCAGACAGTGTCAGTGAGTTTTGATTCAAATAAAATAATGTTTTTAATTGGTAAATATTTGTAGAGTTATTAGAATATTGAAATACTTTGATATAATATCAAGTTTTATATAAAAGAAAAAAGTCCTTTTAAATATAAAGTAAAAAAAAGCATTTAATAAATATATACAAATGGACATTGACATAAGTAAATTTATCATACATAAATGGAAAAGAAATTTTATAACGTGTAACCGAATCTGCACAAATTTTCCAAATTTATATTATTCCAAGTCAGATAATAATTCTATTTAATGGTATGATAAAATAGTGGAAGAATATCATTCATTTAATAGCAGCTAATCAATTTTGCTTTTTTACCATAAAGTTCATAGGCGAATAATAATAATTCAAATCAATAGCAACAAAAAGAATGAAAAATATATCTCTTCTTCACATTAATAATTAACAACAGAATAAATTTAATGTCATAAATTTTTAATTATAGTGTATCACTTATTTAAAACACTATTAAAAAGAGGACATTTCTAATAATATTTTGCCTTATATAAAAATGTTTTCAATATGATATAAACTTGAGCTTTCAAAGATGTTTTACTTTGTATATTATTGCAAGACAAGTTTTTATTATCTCATTCCAGTTGAAAGTTTATTTGTGAATGTTTGCTCACCAGAAATCTTCTATATGCTGATGTAATGCTTACCTAAACTTGTGTATTAATTTATTTGTTTAATAGCAAATGATAAAAACTAGGCAACAGGGTATTGACAACAAACACTTGTAAAAATTCATTTTATATATCTTTTTTTTTTTTTAGTTTCTACCTTAAAAAAAAAAATTGAATTATTTTAAACCTAAAATTTAAATGACAAAAATAATAAACTGGAATATTTTTGTAATTTAATTGTGATTCAGACTTGTGTTTTCTTCTTAGTTTATCTATTTTTTAAATAATAAATATGAAGAAGGATTTGATATTAAAAGTATCTTTATTTTCATGAACCAATTTATGGAATAATAATAGAAAATTAAGCTGCTTTGTCTTTCGAAGTAAAACTCTTAAGATCTGTAATTGTTTTGTATTATCTTTAACTATTGAAAATAAAAAAAATAATTAAAAAAAAATTCCTATTTAAAATATAAAACTAAAATAAAATCTTTAACGAAAGTAATTATTGAACATAATATATAGCAATGTTTATTTAATTTTCTTAAATAAAAATAAATTCATTTTTAGTTAATTTAAAAAAAAAATCAAAAATGTTCAGAACGTAGAAAAATTATTTGTAAAAATTAATTTTTGTATATACCAATATTAAGCTTACATAAAAATAATCGGGGGGGGACGACGACGGGGACGGACGGACTAGTTATCAGTAGTTTTTATGTGTAGTTTTAGCCAATGGTGCATTGCAGTTTATAAAGCTGATTGTTTTTAATGACAATTTGCCATCATTTTAAATATAGCTTTAATTACAAAATAATTCAGTCTTTTACGTATTTTAAGATTAGTAGTAATTATTTTAAGATTATTAGTAATGTGACATTTATTAATCATTTGTTTAGAAAGTTTCAAGTAATGTTCAAGTAGGGAATAATAGCCTCATTAAATTGACCAGACAGCTTTTTAAATTTTTTTTTTCTCAAATGAGCATCATTTCAGGAACTTTTATTTGTTCCCTTAATGATTTGATACTGTAGTATATACTTGTGAATGCTACTTTAATATTTGATAGCAGTGTTTGTTAGGACAAATTTTTTCAGGTAGTTAAGGATTTCTAAACAAGTCTAGGATTTTTTTTTTGCAGGTAACTAGCCTATAGAGTAAAGTATAAAATAAGAAAAAAGAAGCTCAAAAATCTTAATCTTTTAGAAATTGACTAGTTTGGTTTGTATTGTCTTCAATTTTATTATTTTTGTTTGGTCAATCTAGAAAGGCCTTTTACTACATTGGGATATTTAATGCAGATTTGTCTTTACATATATGTGAATAGTAAATGATATGTGAGATACTAATAACATTTCCATATGCTGTTAATATTAATGCATAGCTCTCTCGCTTCAGATTTCAATATGCAAATGTAAATGTATCAATTCTTGAACTTTTAAGAATAGTGAAGCAATGGATCTGAAGCCCGATCCATGCTTCACATCTTCCTATAAACTTGATTAATATTGTAAACCTGAATTAAGTTTATAGTTCAATATCAGCAGGGTTTTGCATTAGAGTTAAAAATAATTATGCTTATCAAATGTGTATTACATTTAAATATTTTGTTTTAAATAAATTTCATTCTATTAATAAAAATTGCTTAACCTATTAGTCAAACATATATATACATCTAGCGTATATATATGAGTTAATGCAAAATTCTGCTGAAATAAAATGCTTATTCTACTATAAAAAAATAATAATATATTGTTGTTAAAATTTTGTTAAAATATTTAGTATGATTTGATTTTGAGATAAGCCCGCCAACATTTTCTAAAAGAATGTATAGTTTTGATTAGTGAGCCATTCAAGTCTAATTAAAGATGGCCTTCTCTTTCTTTCTTTTTAATTAATAGAATTCAAACTTTAAAGAAAGAAATTTAGAGTAAAAAAGTAAAAGTTATTTTTAGAAAATGTTGCTTTGAAACAAAGGAGCATGGGGAGGCTTATCAAGATCTCAGATCATACAAACAATAGAAGGTAGCTGACAGAGAGGGTATAAATAGAAGTGAGAACAAAAGATTATTATTCAGATTTGTCTTTGTGAAGGATTCAGATTTTTCTTCTTGAAGGATTCAGATTATTCAGATTTTTCCTTTGGAAGGATTCAGTATTCAAATTTTCCTTGTGAAGGATTCCGTTGATTCAGATTTTGCTTTTGAAGGATTCATTCAGAGTTTTCTTGCTGGTTATTCCAAGTTTTCTTGAGAGTGCATTCATATTTCTTTTTGGAGAACTCTCTCCGATTTGCTTCACATTTAGCGTGTGCTCCCAAAAAGTTATACAGCTGTCATTTTCAAATAATGGAGAAGTTTGAACATGCTCCAGTTAAAAGCCATAGTATTTTGAAGGAAATGAATATGCTCGGCTAGGCAAATAAATAGCTTTGCCTATCGCCGAGGTTCCTGAATACCATCCAAAATGCCATAGTATCCACTCAATAGTCATCTGAACTCTGTGCCGTGTCTGGAGAACTTTTTGTGAAACCATACTACATATTTTCATTGTCCGGACAAATACCTGTCGACGGTCGGATCAAGCCACGAACGCCGTAGGGAACATGACCAAGGAAAAAGGACGGTAATCGTATCTCCTCTATTGAACTATTTCTTATGCTACCTTTTGTTCATATATTTTTTAATTGCTTCATTGAATTATATGTATTTGTTATGTAACCATTTTTATTAGACGAGTCTTAATTATATATATAGTGTGATCATCTATCTATATTTAACCTTTTTTTTCCCTTCGCTATTCTTCCTTACTAACCTGTGTAAATATTTAGTATTCCATTGCGGTTGAGTTAATAGTTAATTTTTGTTCATTTAAAATCTCTTTCCAATTTTATTTATGTTTGTTAATTAAATACGAGTCAGTTTCTTTTGTGTGCCAACTTGATCTCTTTGATAACGCCTCTTTTGTCCGCCATTAGCTTTACGTATATCTGATTTAACTATATACGTTTTAAATAATTTTTAAACACTGTTTTTAGCGCAAAGCAATTAGAAATGCTTTGCGAAAGATTCTTTTTTTATCGTACTTTATCGAGAAGATCGAGTTGACAATTTTTAATAAAATTGGGAAGAAAAGAGTTAGACCGCAAACCTATTAATCTGTTTTTATTGTCTAATTAGTTTGTTTCATTAATTTAGGGGAATAGCGGAGGCCATTAAATCATTCTTCATATTTTAAAGCTATTAATTAAACATATTATTTAACTATCAAAAGCTTGAGTTTCCTAATTTTATTATAAATGCTTTATTTTACTTTTCAATGATCCAGGCACGCAAAACACATGTTTCTTAGTACTTTTATTGCACATTTAACTATTTAGCTCTTTATGTGTTTCCAGTCCATGTCTCTACCGCTGTGCTAAGCTTGGCCGGTTGAAAAATAATTTATGCATGGCTCAGATAGTGTTGTTTGTTCGTGATCAGGCCTCGAGAATAGGCGAATGGGCAGAGGTCATAGTATTCTTGATTTAATATCTCGCGTATGAGTGGCCCCGAGGTACCTTCGCCTAG
This sequence comes from Epiperipatus broadwayi, assembly GCA_028023455.1. Classification (NCBI taxonomy): domain Eukaryota; kingdom Metazoa; phylum Onychophora; class Udeonychophora; order Euonychophora; family Peripatidae; genus Epiperipatus; species Epiperipatus broadwayi. Next base: position 5,721,240 of record JAQFVV010006219.1, on the reverse strand, counting down.
TATTCGAACTGGGTTAAGCCAACATACATCATCTGACTGTCACAGTAAATTTTTTTTTCTCCGTATTCTGTCGACCAACGTGGGCCGAATTTCATTTTTTTTATTGGAAGAATAGGAATAGGGTATTTGAAAATATAGGTAGACGTATAGAATTTTTTTTTCTCCGTATTCTGGCGCATATATATGGTGATTTTTTTTTTTAAATAACACGAGTAATTGTTAGTTAGACGTAAAATTTTTTTGCTTCGAGTTTGTCTCCGTGGACGAATGTCATTTTTTAAAAAAAAAATTAGTACCCTGAGAAGTTAGTTTTAGTTGAATATATTTATATAAAAATAATATATGTATAATTTTTCCAAGTTTGTTTCCTAATGTGAGCCAAATGTCATTTTTTTAAATTAATTAACAAGTTAAATGTGTCACAAAGTAAAAAAAAAATTTTTTCCGAGTTTAGTATATATATGTAATGAATAGTTTATATTTAAAAAGTTAACACTCCGTTAGTTATTTTTTTTTGTGTGATTATAAAATTAGATTTCAGAATTAAACCAATTTTTTTTTGCCTAATGAATAGATTTGTCATGGCCAGTCGCCATATTGTTGTTTGTCTTATAAAGTATATCGCTTCGATGAGGCGGAAGTGTCAAATATATACCCACCCGCCCTCCCTTAAAATAGCTTTCGTACTTTATGTTACTTTAGTACTACTTAAACATGAGAAGTTTTGAAATAATAATGTTTTTCGAAATATAACATATATACGATAGTGTTAATATTTTAGTAAAAATTACAAATAGATAATAAAAAAAAAATTTCCGTTTGTATAAATTTTTGTGAAGATCTAAGAGATAACATTTTTTCCGTTAATTGAAATTTTTTTTGAAGATCAAAAAGTTTTGATAAGTTCAAATTAACACGTGTCAACATATGGTGTTAGCAAATATTTTTTTCACTTTCTCTGCGTTTCGTTTTTATATATAATGAATAATTTTAATCATGCAAAATTTTTTTTTACTTTTAAATATTTTGCAGTTACGTTTCCTCGCAAATATATAAGTATAAGTTTCGTAAATATCAAATTGAATTTTCAACTTAATACAAAGTAAATGCGTATGTTTGTTTAATAAATATATATATATAAAAGTATTTTTGCATAACATATATGTCAGCCACCTTTAGTTAAGATTTTTTTTCTTCTCTCAATTCGGATTATGCTATTGAATCATTTATTGAGTAACCATTAGGTGAAGACCCTTTGAGTAACCGTTAGGTGAAGCCCTTGTTTTTTAGTAACCATGTTTGGTGAAGACCCTTAGAGTAACCGTTGAGGTGAAAACCCCTTACATTGTAGAGTTTAGGATTGCTGAGTAGCCTGAAATAATAGGTCTACGTCTGCAATCATTGCTTCCTTGTCATAGTTGTGACCAGCGTTTACTAGCCTGAAATAATAGGAGTATGCGGTTTGCAATATGACATCTTTCTAATAAATTCATGTACATGATAATAAAAGAAATATTTGTATAGGTATATCTGTTTGTATATTTATATGTAGTCATATATATGCTTATTTAATGATGTACATATTCATATATATGGATGTATATGGTATACACTTCGTTATAGTTCGGTAAAACCCGTTTTTATATAAATGTTTTTTGAAACAGTTTTTGATTTCAATGCGTGATTCTGTAAAATTGCTTGATAATTGTTAATCTATTTCGGGTTGTGACCAAAATGGTAGTTGGTTTCGATCCCAGGTTCATAATTCGGAGTGGCAGTTATCATGGGATTTTACTTTTATTTTAATTGTTTTTTGTATTAATATTTTGTTTTGTTAATCGTACTTTAGGCTGTTTAAATTGTTTTTTTGTGTGTCTTGACCAAAATGGTAGCGTGGTTTCGAACCCAGGTCAGACATGTTACCTTACTTAGTTGTTATACGTCTTAGACTTACTTAATATTGTCATTTAAAATACCATTTACTTATTCATGCAGAGATTTTTTTTTGAAAGTGAAGTGAAAATCAAAATAAATTGTAATCGCATTAAACTTTATAAACCTTATCAATGTGTGCTTGGATCATTATCCATTAATATGTATATTTGATATGGCCATTGTCTTGTCGACTGGCGCCCTTCTCAAATAAATTTGTCGGCAAGTGCAATCTCTCATATCGGATATCAAATAAACCAAACTATAGTAGATGATCAAAATAACAATGTATGCATAGTGAGCCAAAATAATTTTTAAACATGACTTACGTATATTTTGCTCACATATTTTTTTTATATATATACTTGTATTAATGTAAATGCATTTTTTAGTTGTTTCAGGTGTCAGAGAAAGCCAGGTCAAGCTGTAAGTGGATTATTTTAGTTATATTAACATAGCAGTGATATTTTAATGAAATATAAATAAAGTAAAGTGAGGAGAATAATATGTAGTATAGTTATTAAAGACAGACACGGCAGGATTTTATATATATATATTTTCATGTACAAACAGATACATATAGGCATAGGGTTAAGATAGGACCTCGTGAGGTAGGCAAAGTTAAATTTCTGAAAACATATAAATAAAACAGATAGTTGGAACTTAGAATAGTGACTTATTTTAGAAAGAAATAATTTTTTGTTAATAACTAGTATAAAAATATACTTATCCAGATTGTTTATTAAAAGACAAACACATTTTACAAACAAGGTGGGATTGTTTTATAACAAAATAGCCAATATTAGGCAAAAATGGAGGAACAGAAGAGAGGCGAAGTTTATAGGTCAATATGTACTCATAATGAACAAAAATACAATTTGGAAGATCTCATCAAAGAAATGAGAGATGAAGATGAAATGATGATGAAAATGTTGCAAGAATTTATGAATATCACATCGCAAAGATTGAACCGTTTGGAGGCACATATGGAACTCCATCAAGAACGGAGTATTGTAACAGAAGCATCACCAGAAGATGATACTCAAAATCAAGATGACACTGATATGAAATCGTCGAGTGATTATGAATCAGGTGAAGCCACTCACCAGTCGGATTTCTCTGGACAAATGAATGAGGAGAGTAAAAAAACAAATGATCAACAGCTGTTGAACCAACTCCAGGTGCAACAGGACAGTGAAATCTTTACTGTGGCAAAGATTAGCAACATAAAAGGTTTTAGAGAAGAACCGGTTGGGAACTCTAGACACCACCTTGATAGCTTGAAAATCTGTCTCCAAGTCCACAACATGACTGAGCAAGAAAAGAAGGCAAAGGAAAAATTAAGACGTACAGCTCGGCATCGCAAGAATCGAAACCGGCAATATAAATGCAGGAAAGGAAAGCAAGCATGGCTAAGAGACCTTAGGCCAAGTAGTAAAGTGTGGAGGAAAGTTAAAAAGTTCTTCCCAATATATAAAGGCCCTCACACATTAAAAAAGAAGTGTGGAATAAGTGTTTTGTTTTGGAAAAATAATCTCAGCCTACAAAGACAGTATAATGCTACAAACATAAAACCTTATGTACCACCAGACCCCGGAAAATTTAGAAAGTAAAAAGATAAATATAACTTGTTAGACTAAAAACAACACAGACCCGATTTAAGACACAGAAGATTGAATTATGGATAAACCGTTAGATATAATAAAGTAAAGAAAACACCGTAGGTAGCAACAAATTAAATATTACAGCAAATAAAGAGTAGGTTTGAACTCATCTGGCACAAAATTTTGACCTCTGACCTGAAGCAACAGCATTTTTTTTAACATTTTTTTTTGTTCACTAACTATTGGGAAATGAAGCAATGGATCTGAAGCCCGATCCATGCTTCACATCTTCCTATAAACTTGATTAATATTGTAAACCTGAATTAAGTTTATAGTTCAATATCAGCAGGGTTTTGCATTAGAGTTAAAAATAATTATGCTTATCAAATGTGTATTACATTTAAATATTTTGTTTTAAATAAATTTCATTCTATTAATAAAAATTGCTTAACCTATTAGTCAAACATATATATACATCTAGCGTATATATATGAGTTAATGCAAAATTCTGCTGAAATAAAATGCTTATTCTACTATAAAAAAATAATAATATATTGTTGTTAAAATTTTGTTAAAATATTTAGTATGATTTGATTTTGAGATAAGCCCGCCAACATTTTCTAAAAGAATGTATAGTTTTGATTAGTGAGCCATTCAAGTCTAATTAAAGATGGCCTTCTCTTTCTTTCTTTTTAATTAATAGAATTCAAACTTTAAAGAAAGAAATCTAGAGTAAAAAAGTAAAAGTTATTTTTAGAAGGTGTTATTTTGAAACAAAGGAGCATGGGGAGGCTTATCAAGATCTCAGATCATACAAACAATAGAAGGTAGCTGACAGAGAGGGTATAAATAGAAGTGAGAACAAAAGATTATTATTCAGATTTGTCTTTGTGAAGGATTCAGATTTTTCTTCTTGAAGGATTCAGATTATTCAGATTTTTCCTTTGGAAGGATTCAGTATTCAAATTTTCCTTGTGAAGGATTCCGTTGATTCAGATTTTGCTTTTGAAGGATTCATTCAGAGTTTTCTTGCTGGTTATTCCAAGTTTTCTTGAGAGTGCATTCATATTTCTTTTTGGAGAACTCTCTCCGATTTGCTTCACATTTAGCGTGTGCTCCCAAAAAGTTATACAGCTGTCGTTTTCAAATAATGGAGAAGTTTGAACATGCTCCAGTTAAAAGCCATAGTATTTTGAAGGAAATGAATATGCTCGGCTAGGCAAATAAATAGCTTTGCCTATCGCCGAGGTTCCTGAATACCATCCAAAATGCCATAGTATCCACTCAATAGTCATCTGAACTCTGTGCCGTGTCTGGAGAACTTTTCGTGAAACCATACTACATATTTTCATTGTCCGGACAAATACCTGTCGACGGTCGGATCAAGCCACGAACGCCGTAGGGAACATGACCAAGGAAAAAGGACGGTAATCGTATCTCCTCTATTGAACTATTTCTTATGCTACCTTTTGTTCATATATTTTTTAATTGCTTCATTGAATTATATGTATTTGTTATGTAACCATTTTTATTAGACGAGTCTTAATTATATATATAGTGTGATCATCTATCTATATTTAACCTTTTTTTTTCCTTCGCTATTCTTCCTTACTAACCTGTGTAAATATTTAGTATTCCATTGCGGTTGAGTTAATAGTTAATTTTTGTTCATTTAAAATCTCTTTCCAATTTTATTTATGTTTGTTAATTAAATACGAGTCAGTTTCTTTTGTGTGCCAACTTGATCTCTTTGATAACGCCTCTTTTGTCCGCCATTAGCTTTACGTATATCTGATTTAACTATATACGTTTTAAATAATTTTTAAACACTGTTTTTAGCGCAAAGCAATTAGAAATGCTTTGCGAAAGATTCTTTTTTTATCGTACTTTATCGAGAAGATCGAGTTGACAATTTTTAATAAAATTGGGAAGAAAAGAGTTAGACCGCAAATCTATTAATCTGTTTTTATTGTCTAATTAGTTTGTTTCATTAATTTAGGGGAATAGCGGAGGCCATTAAATCATTATTCATATTTTAAAGCCATCAATTAAACATATTATTTAACTATCAAAAGCTTGAGTTTCCTAAATTTTATTATAATGCTTTATTTTACTTTTCAATGATCCAGGCACGCAAAACACATGTTTCTTAGTACTTTTATTGCACATTTAACTATTTAGCTCTTTATGTGTTTCCAGTCCATGTCTCTACCGCTGTGCTAAGCTTGGCCGGTTGAAAAATAATTTATGCATGGCTCAGATAGTGTTGTTTGTTCGTGATCAGGCCTCGAGAATAGGCGAATGGGCAGAGGTCATAGTATTCTTGATTTAATATCTCGCGTATGAGTGGCCCCGAGGTACCTTCGCCTAGTATTCGAACTGGGTTAAGCCAACATACATCATCTGACTGTCACAATAGTGAAATCTGACAAATGATATTGAGACAAACTTCCAGTCATATATAGATATTAACAAAGCTTCACCCAAGATAGTAAATAATTTAATATCATAAGGTAGACTTAATTGTTAATCATTTTAATATTTTTGTGAATAAATAATCAAACATCAAATTTATATATATTATTTAACACAGTGCATATAATAATATATAATCGTATTTGTCTGTACTGTTTACATTAATACAATGCTATCTTTTGTCAGGTTTCAACTTGTAAATGTAAAATGAGTCAATTTAAATTTGCATTCTTAATCTTAAAAAAATAGTTCTGACAAATGATACTAATTAGGATGAACTTCCTACCAATTCTATGTTAGCCAAGTTTTATTCATTATCAAATATAGAATATTTAAATATTTAACAAACATGTATATCTGAAAAAAAAATTGTATTATGATTACTTTCTTGTATTAATATAAAAAGTAATATTTTTATAATTTCAAATGAAATAAACAAACAACTCTTTCATAACTCCATTGATTTGTTATTACTCACTTTTTACTACATCTCAAAAAAGAATTAAAAAAAAACTAACTAATCTCAGAATTTATTGGACTAGTTTTAAATTGTTTGAAATCCATTGACTGAAATGTTATCTTTGAAGAATACTTACATTAATTAATAGAAATTATAATTATGCACTCTTTCGCATATGTTAATGAAGCTGTGGTTATTTAATCTTTAAGATTTTATAAGCTTGGCACTTTCAGGATGTAACTTTGGATCCCATACTCATAGCTTTAAAAATGATAACTCTGGTATAAGTTGTTATTCATTTATGCAAATGTATTTGAATATTCAACTCTCTCTCTCTCTCTCTGTCTGTCTGTCTGTCTGCCTGCCTGCCTGCCTGCCTGCCTGCCTACCTGCCTGCCTGTCTGTCTGTCTGTCTGTCTGTCTGTCTGTCTTTCTGTCTGTCTGTCTGTCTGTCTGTCTGTATATATATATTCATATATATTTTTTTTTTTTTTTCCCCCCCCTCCTCTCTCCCCCCCCTCCCCCCCCTTTCCCCCCCCCCCCCCCCCCTTCACAAAAAAAAAAAACCCCCCCCCCCCCCCCCCCCCCCCCCCCCCCCCCCCCCCCCCCCCCCCCCCCCCCCCCCCCCCCCCCTCCCCCTCCCCCCCCTCCCTCCGTCCCATCATTAAAAATAGCTAACACTTGACAATCCCAATATTAATAATGAACAATAATCTCAACCTATGGTCAAGGCCACCTCCTTTTAACAATAAAGATGGAATCCCATCTTTATTTATGGTCTAACTACAGAGATTGAAATTATTGGCACAAAGAAATTTTTAATGATTACTTATAAATCCATTTAGCCTTGAACATTAGTACACTTAATATATATACAGTGTATAATAACTAATAAATATAGAATTTCAAGCAATACATAAGCACTGGAAACATTACAATTTTTGAAAACTATTAATGTCAATGTGCATTTTTGTTATTGCAAAACAAATGTAAAATGATTAATATCTACTTGTTTTTCAGAACTTATAAAAATCACAAATTTAATAAATTATATAAGTCAGTGTGAACTTCATATCAAGCCCAGATATTACCTTATCCTCCTTCAATATGGCTAAGGAAGAGATTATTTTTATTCATTTTAAAAATCTTTGTGAATTAATATTGAAAATGCAATAAGTAATAAATACAATAGTTCAATTCATATCTAAAATACTGAAAATGATAATCTTTTTGAATGATGTTAGTACCTATGCACCTTCTTATTAGATCATAAAACAAATATAAAATAAAGATTAATGCTTACTTTATTGCAAATTGATCACTTATATAATTCAGGGCAAACTTCAAATCAAACACAGACCTGATCACATATAACTATATTACATAATGTTAAAAATGTAAAGCAATGTCAAATTAACAACACAATATTAGTGATCAGATAGTATTTCTTTCTCATCACAGTATTTTATTTGCTTATACAGCACATACTGACTTTAGATAGAATATACTTTAGAAAAATATACATTCAATTTCTTTTTCTAAAGGCATTTGCAGTCAAGTTAATAGAATTTTATAATAAGGCTAATATCTACTCAGTCATGTTGATTAATATTTATATATGTTTACAACCCAAAGGCATATTAAGATATTAGTAACAGATTACTACAATAATCAATTCTGCTTTAAGGTAGTTTATCTCCATTTAATATAATATTATAATGAAAATCTTTTATATATAAAATAATCCAGATTTTAGACCTATTCTACAAAATAATTATCGCTATAATGTATTACATAGATATTTCTGTGCCATTAAGCTACTTCTATAAAGCATTTACTATAATAAGATGTTGGTAGTAATTGAAGATTAGTTTTTTTACTCTTTCAAATGAATTATATATGTCAAAGCTACTCAGTACAATCTGTTATTCTTTGGTTTTGCATGTTTGTCACATAAGGGTTTCATTTGCTTGTAATGTAATTCTAAATAAAAGGTGATAAAATAATTTATGTCAAGCAATGAAAATTATCATCTGTAATAGCTTTTATTGTTTGATTAAATAACTAATTGCATAAGTATTTGAATTGACTTTCATGTTGAAAATTTTAATTTCTTTCACATTTATATTATTTTGTGAGACAATAATTACACTGAATTCTTTAATAAGGTCATTAATTATACTGCACCTTCACATGTAAGAAATGAAAGCAGTTTTTTCTAAATATTCTTTTTAGTATATGATCATGTGATACTTAGCTTAGCATAAACTATTATTTTGCAAAAATTAAGATTCATGCAGTTGTACTAAAGTTTCAAAATGTGTAATTATTTTTTCAGATGAATAATAATTGAATAGGTAGATAACACATTAAATTTAAAGTTATTACATGTTTCTGCATGAAAAATGAGCAGAAACTGATTATAGAAATCTGGAAATATTGACTGCATTGCTATCTAATGATTATTAATTTGTTTAAGCAAAGATAGATTTCATGTGATCAAACCAATGAATGGGGAAAAAATCACAAACAGAAATTATAACAAAACAATATACATCAGGATTAAATAACACATATACTGCCATATATATCTAAATTTTATGGAGCTTTATATGTCTCGTTTTTTTTTTTGATAATCAAGAAAATGATGTATTAATGTTATTCCACTGTGAATAAAAGTCTAGATTTAAAATGGTATCTTTACTTAATATATATGCAGATCAAACTTAATTAATATAAAACAGACCAACATTTTTTCTTATTAACTAAATTATAAGATGACTAAAAACAGAATTATAGTAAAATAACTAGTCTTAAAGTTGTTAAAAACCCTAACCAACTATATGTGAACTACTACAACTCAATCAATAAATGAAAAAGTACCAAATGAGCCTATTTGGTCTTTAGCTTGGATTGTATTATAAGCATTTAATTTATTGATGTGTTACAATGGTGGGCATGAATTCTATATATTAATTAATTTCAGGCAACCATGAGCTATTCTAAAATCTCTATAAACAATCAGGGGAAAGACTAAGTCTCATATTTAATAACCCTGAATCAATAATTAATAGATGTAAATATTAATTCTGATAGATCAAATGTAGATGAAATTTATGTGGAAGTCATTTAAATTATTCTATTATATGTGTAAAAAGATGCTTCATGATAACATATAACTTAATAAAATAATAATAATTGCAGTAAAATTTTTTTTAAAAATATTTTAATAAAGTAAGACTTATTAGATAATAGAAAGTGAATTATTATTTTTTAAAAAATGAATGAACTTAGAAAAAATAATAGATAAAAACAATTTATTGTTTTCACAAAAATATAGTTCATATTTTTTCCAAGATTAAAAAAAAATTCATAATTTTTTGCTGTTTTATTCTTTTCATTGAATCAAACATAGCATACAAAAAGAAAAAGCAGGTTTATGTTTAAAAATAACATGATGCAACTCAATCAACAAGTGTGTTTTTGAGAGATATTTCTAGAAAAAAACCCAAAGTTATTCTGCTTCATCACACTAAATAAAAATATTTACAAAAAAAAAAAAGCTGGGAAAAGTACTACTAATTTTTTTTATTCCATTATGAACTATCATAGTTTAAGCAGCATAAAATGTATTAATATATGCAAATTCATCAAAACATCATATGATCATCATTTCATATGCTTTCCATGCTGTTAATAAGAGTACCAAACTTTCCATACAGTAGTACCATCAAATGCAAGTCTTCATAATCAATGGATGCAGGAGGATTTTTTCATAAATCCCTATTTAGTGTCTACTCATCCAGGGCTCCTCACTGATGAATGCCACAAGCTGGAAACTAGTCTGGGGATATTGGATGAGTATGCAATAGATAGGGATTTTGTGCAAAAACCTTTCTGCATCCATTGATTATGAAGATTTGCATTTGGTGGCACTACTATATGAAAAATTTGGTAATTCTTATAAGCAAATTTTCAATAATATATGCATTTTTGAAAATTTCCAAGAAATTTCCAGTTAGATAAAAATATATAGAAAATTTGAAGCAAAATTGTCACACCTTATTGAAACATTATATCTGTTTGAAAGAATTAAAAATCAATTATTGTAAATTTAGTTTCAGTAATTAAAAATGGAATTTAAAACCTGTATATATTTATATCATCCTATGTACATCTATAAGAATATACAAAATAAAGAACGGTAAATGTATGTTGTTCATATCACTATATTTTTATTATCAATCATTCTAGTCTACTTTTTCAATCAAATATGGTTCAATTCAATCCAAAAAATGAATTTCCCTATTATTAATGATCTCTATGCAATAACCAACCACATATTCGAACTCATTTAAATTTAAAACAGAACATAACAAATTCTCATAATCATCAAGTTTATTAATCTAGGAAACCATCCTGTAGTAATTTGTGAATGGATGTCTAGCTATTATTAGCAGAGACTGAAGCAAGACAGAAAACCATAAAACTTCTTACTAACCCATAATTAATTGATGTATTTATGCAATATTCCTCAAGAAATGTGAAAAGATGTTGGATAAAATTTTTACCCCTTACAGGGCTATTTATAAATTTGGTAATCCCCAAGTTTCACTTAGTTGATTTTTAAACCTTTCATTATATGGAAGATATTTGTGCTAAACACTATCCCATTTCTTGTGAAGTAGCTGAGATAAACATGTTTTATAAAAGACTTGCTGATGTTCAAAGTACAGAAATATGTCAGCATAACATGACTAATATTAGTATTTGGTCGAAAATAATATATTTAAGCATTGTGCTTTGTAATAACTTAGAATAAGTAATTTTTAAAATTTTATTCATTACCCTAGATTTTAAGCCAAGAAACATCACATAACTGTTATTAAAACAGGCAAAATTCACTATAAGTATTGCCACACACAGCAAGCTAGAGTTAAGTAGAGATAAAAAGTGGCTGCTGGAGGGTTGCATTAGATCCTAAGATCTAAGTGCAGTACTCTCAGATCCAAGGCTCCTCACTGATGAAGACCACAAGTCAGAAACTAGTCTGGGGATATTGGATGAGTAGGCACTGGATGGAGATTTTATGCACAAACCTTCTGGCATCCATTGATTATTCTAGTTTGCTGTGTGTGGCAATACTATAGTGAGTTTTTCTTGTTTCAATACCCTAGATTTTCTTTTTATTTTATTTTATTAATCATATTGAGTAAGAAATTTCAAACAATAGAAACTTTTTTCAGTCAAGAATTACCTATTTTTATAAAGAAAGAAAATCCACTCTATTTTAAAAGTTTTACTATTAAATTAATAAAAGATATAAAGTTACAATTAAAAAACTCACTTTTTTTTTTTTTTTATGAATTTCAACTTCATTTATAAATTTTATGAGATCACATATGATATTGACAGTTGATTTTAAATGATCTATTAATCTAACAAAAGTAACCATATCTGGAAATAAATCAATAATAGTTATTTAAAAATATATTGAACTTTCATTAAATTATATGAAAAATAAATGTTGATTTATTTAGATATATGCAGAATATTATGCCAAGATTTGTTACTGAATGTATACATTCACACATCTAAATATTTAAACTAAACATAAATATAAGCAAGATAAATATATTTTTATGAAAATGTTTATATATTCTAATTTCTTTTTATCTTATAACAAAAAAGCTCAATATAAATAAATATTGTAGCAGTGCTATTAGATTATTTTTAAACAGAGCAATTATTCAGAATATCTAAGCATAAACATAATATATAGGTACTTCAGTTATTTAGTATTTTATATAAAAATTATGAGTGGCGTCTGCTTCTGCATGAGTTTTTTTTTTTATTTCATTATTGACACTATTCTCTCATTTTATCAGTAAGAAAAATAGTAACTCATTACAATAACGAATATGAATAATTAATACTTTTTATTTTTTATAAAGTATAAATATAATGCTTTTACTTTTTCAAAAAATCTGTCTCCATTTAAGTCTTATCTTAGATACAATTTATTATGAGTGAAGTGATTGCAGATTGTATTGCGTTGTATGCAAATTTCCGTGGATGCACAATAATCAGCAAACTGTAATTTAAATCATTTTCTTGTTTGTGAAAGTGTGCTTTATTTACATAACATTTTTTAAAAAGATATTTTGTAATTTATAAAATATTTGTTATAAAATCAGGCAACATGGTTTTGCAGATTAAGAAAATAGTCTACTTCAAGTCTTAAATAATAATATTATCATTATTATTTATAATAATATTTTTTATTTATATTGTTTTAGTAGATAATTACTATTTGTTCTGTAGCCTGTTTTTTTCCTCTAGATTTTTAAAAATAATTCCTAAAATAAAATATTCCAGAAATATTGGATTTAATAAAAAAAAAAAAAGGAATGAAGTTAGATATGATTAATATAAAATAGTTAAAAATTTAGTAACACCAAATTGCAAAGTTGAGAAAACAAAATGGACGGATATGATAAGTGAAGAAATAGAAATCAATATAAATGCTGAAAAGGTTATTGAATATGAAAAAATCAAATTATTGAATTAGAGAGGGGAAACATTTAATAGTGTTAAGAATACTGACAAAAAGATATTTTTTGATAATAAAAAAGTGTGTGACTATTGGAAAGAGTATATTGAAGATTTATATAAATGAAAAGAAATAATAATATAAATATGAGAGATTATAAAGTGAATAAAAATATGGTTGACGAGGATGAGAAAGGACCAACAAGAGAAGAATTTGTTTGTGATGAATTATTAAGATAAAAAATAATAAGGCATCTAATATAGATGGTATTCCAATTAAACTTTAAGCCAATAGTAGGGTTGTCATTAAAAATAAATTATTTGATGTAATAACAGGATGTTATGAAAAAGGTAAAATACCATCTGACTTTATGGCTACAAAAACTATTGCCTTTCCAAAAAAAAAAAAAAAAAAGATAATATAAGTGATTGTACAAATTATCGAACAATAGTTTTATTATCTCACACTTCAAAGATTTTACTCATAATAATTAAAAATAGAATGCAAAAGAAAACAGATGAAAATTTGGCTGAAGATCAACATGGTTTCAGAGTGGGAAAGGTATGAGAGAAACAATGATGTCATTAAAAATGATTTTGCAAAAAAGATTGGAAATGAATAAGAAGTATTATGTGACTTATTGACTTAGAGAAGGCTTTTAGCAAAGTGTATTGTAAGTTGTTGTTTAAAATGATGGCGAATATAGGCCCTGATTGGAAAGATAGTTGTTTAATTTTAAATTTATATAAATGTCAAAATACATAAATAGTTATAAATAGTTGCAAAGCTAATGTTAATATAAGAAGAGGTATGAAACAAGGCCATTCATTATCATCCTACTTATTCAATTTATTTACTGAGAACATAAGAATTATAAAATAGAATACTAAAGGGATTAAAATTAATAGTCGGCTTACTCATTATATTTATTATGAGCATTATTTTCAGACTCAAAAAAAAAAAAAAAGAATGAATGAATAGAATGCTTAAGATACTGAATATTCTTATATAATCATTTAAATTAAAGATAAATGTTAAAAGATTAGGGTGATAATGATAGACAGAAAGGAAGATAAAAAGATTAATTGATATGCAGACAAATAATATATATTTAGAGCAAGTTAAGGAATTTTGGTATCTGGTAAATATGATTTGTGATGACAATGATTGTCATGTTGAAATTAAAAGAAAAACAATATTAATGAAACATGCTTCTCAGAATAAAATAATCTTTAGTATTAAATAAAAATATTGATACAAAGAATAGAATGAACTTTATTAAAACTTTTATTTGCTATTTAATGATTTATGGTTGTGAAAAATGATCCTTGGGGAAACAAGATAAAAACATTGGAAGGAATGGAAATATAGCTTTGGAGAAGATTAATTAGAATAATTTGGGTAGGAAAGAAAATTTATAATCAAAAATTAATAGAACTTGGAATAAAAAGAGAACTATTGAATATGGTAAAAAATGAGAAAGATCAAAGTTTTGGGTCCCACTTGAAGATTTTGGAAGGCAAAATTTTAATAAGGGAACTGAGAGGCAGACTAAAAATATCCTATCTTAAAAAAGTGATCAGTGAAATTGAATGTTTTTCATATGTAGATGACCTTAGAAGGTACTGATGATGAAAATAATTTAAAACATTTTCAGAAAATCTTTGTATTACTTTTTTATCATTTCTCTTATCTTAAATTTTGTTTATAGCCTTCATAAAATTTTTTAAAAGAATAGAAAAGAAAAATAATCTACAATTGAATTAGGGATTCATATATAATGGAATAGAAAGATTAATTGATATGGAGATAAATAATATATGTTTAGAACAAGTTAAGGACTTTTGGTATCTGGTAAGCATGATTTAATTGAATTAGAGCTTGATATATAATGGAATTGTCTTGTTAAAGAAAAAATAAAACCATCCAGATTTTAAAAACATATTGGGATGTGTAAGAGGTTTCGTCATGTTTATCCATATAAATTTATCTTTGCACTTATGTTACTATTGTATATAACATATTATTAATAATGAAAAAAAACACTATTTAGGATTAATTTTGGGTTTTTATTAGATTTTATTTATCTCAATTACAACCAATATTTTTTAAAGTAAGAGATGAACCCCCCCCCTCAATTTAATCATGCTTTAAAAATAAGCATCTTGGTGCAATCTAACTTTGTATTTAAGGAAAGTAAAACTGCACAAATATATTTGGATTCCTATTCATGGAACAAACAAATCCACATATGTTACTAAGTTAATTCACAAGCTAGATTCTCAAAGAATCATTTAAATAAAATTGTAAATAATACCTACCTTTTGTTATAACAATGCTATTCTATTTTGTGAGATAAAAGATGTTATCTAACAAAATAGATTTGCATTGATATATCAAAGGATAGGCATCATTTACAAGTTCATTTAAATGATTCTTTGAGAATCTAACTTGTGATTATCTTAGTAATAAATGTGGACTTACTTGTTCTGAGAATAGGTGTATTTTCTTAGTATTACATATTTGACAAATAATAAAATTATTTACGTGCTCATTAAAATCATGAGTTTTACAGCCTTGCATGCAAAAAGTTTATACTAATTTAATGTTATGTCTGACTAATTGGACCATTCTATAAAAGAATATCTTAATACAATATTCATGAATCTAGAAGTCACCAATTCCTATGCCAGCAGGACAGCTGCATTTGAAGAAGCAACATTGGACTATATTTGAAAAGTTTAAATAAAGTTTGAATTTTTGTAAAAACATTTAAAATTAAACTAAATGATGGAAATTGTCCACTAGAGGAAGCCTAAGACTCCAGTTTTCACTGTTTCAGGCTCCCTGTTTTGTTCACCAAAGTCGTAGCCATTGTTGGATTCATAGAAGAAAAGTTTACCAAAATGTAAGTGAATATCTGTTTCAGTGTTTTTTCATCTTTAGAAGAAGTTTTGGAACAGTTTTCATTCAATGATAATTGAAATTATCTATCATTCCGTTTTATGCAAATGGATGCCATTAGAAATAAACAAAAGCTAGCTTAAGTAATTCTTAGAATCATTAGAATATTATAAACCTTTTAAAACTAATTTTAAATGAAACCAAATAATTCTAAAAAGAATAGACACTAGAAATCCTAATTTTATTGATAGAATAAATAGGATATTTATTTGGACATCAAATCTCATAGAAAACGTGGAATATAATATGTTAACAATGATGATTTTAGGAAATTATCTTTGCATCAGATTTTAGCAGTGTTAACAAGTTTTAAATGTTATTTCGATCTCAATTTTAGAATTGAACATTATCGAAAATAACCTACGCTATCTCCCTGCACAAAAATCAGGTTTCTCCGATGATCAGAACAGAAGTTATTACCCCTCTTCCGGTGGATTGGGTGCCCACAAAAAAATTAAAAAAAAATTCAAATCAACACAGAATTACCATGAAGTGATTCCTGAGCTAAAAAATAATGATTTAAAGACAAAAATGAGTACAAATGATGTTTTAGACCTAAACAGACATTGAAGCTGTAAATTATTTATACTCTTTTAAGCAATAATTATTGAGAAATTTTCCAAGGTTTAACAACAAACTTTCAGATTATACTTGAATCATTCATTACTAATCAAGACCTGAAATTCAATCAAAAGAAGCAGGATCCAATTAGTATCGACAAATAAAAATCACTGTAAACCCTGAGGACTTTGGTTGGTGGGTTGAGCAGCTGTTGTGAACATTTGCAGACACAGGAGTTTGATAATGATTAGGAGCATATGTTCAGCTCTATTGACCTCAGTGTGCAAGATGATATCACTGGATGCTAGACACTCCAGCTAGAAATATCATCTTTGTAACAGTAATAGTTTTGTTGTAATATTTGCGGGCACAGGTCTGCACTCCTCATTTCTTCCACAGGGGTTGATGATGGTGGTCATTGGGGTCTGGTTTATAGGTGCAGGCTGATGATGATTATTGCCTCTACCCGGAAAACCTGCTGGAGGGTACAAGGTCAAAGTTTTCAGCACCATTTCCGCTCTGATGGGTTGCTGCACCCCCTTGATGGATTGTTTTTGGGCAGTGCAGATCTGTGCTCGTTCATGTATAGATACACATTAAGCAAAATTATACAACCCTTTTATGGATATATTTGTCATCGAGCATACGTACCTTGTAAACCTGGTCAATAATTGTTTTGCCTTGTAACATTGAACACTTTGTAATCCTCCACGGGTAAGTGTACCCAATAACTTTTTGTAATCTTTTGACTAATAAAAGTTACTTTGAGGGAAAAAAAAAAAAATGATGGAAATTGTCCAACATATAAATACAATTATACTGAATATTTATAAATGAGTCTATATTTGAATTTAGATATTCTTAACAATGTAGTAAGTCATAATTGTTTATATATAAAGAGTTGACAGTGTATATATTTAATATAAATATTAAATAAGAGAAATGATTTCCATTATTATTATTTTTTATTAAAAGATACATTTTTTATGGATTTGAGTTTAGTTTAATATGTTCGCATTGGCTGCAGCATCTCAAAATTTATATTCTTTATTTTTTAAATAAAGAATTTACTATATTTTATAGATATGTATTTATTTAATTATTAAAATCAATTATAAAAAAAATAAGAAAATAGGAGAGGCTTAAATCCACCTGTTTTATTTTCATTTAGTCAATGGAGTCTTTACTACACCTGTTTGTAAAATGTCTGTAACTTCAATTATTTTATAAATTTATTATGCCCTGTTTCCAAATAACTTTATGATAATAATTGAGGTGTAAAACGTTTTCTTCCCTGACATTAATCATATTTATAATTTTCATTTCTTTTTTAAAATCTGTTTTTTAAAATCTTTATTTTATTATTTAAATTTCGCTACATTACATATGATTTAATCTTTAATATATTTCTTCTTCCCTTATTGAATTGTTTAATTTTATTTTCCTGCTTCAATTAGAAAGGAGTGGTCAAAAACCAAAGGTCATAAAGCGTTATCAAATGTTTTCTTCTTTATACTGTGACAGTGTTTATGCATAAGCTGTGCTTTATAAATTAATCATAAATCATATCTGATTATTGTTGAATTATTAGGATAGTAATAATGGAACAAGTTTTTATTTCTTCAATTATGAAATGCGCAATAAATAACATCCTATAGATGTTTTGCGTGTGTGTATATATATACTATATGTATTATCTCATAATAGAGTGGTCAGTATAACAACCTATTGTGTTCTAGATAAAATCTGGATTTTTTCCTAGGTTCAAAGAAGAAAACTTAGGGAGGGGGGGGTTCTTCAAATAATTAACCAATACACAATAATTTAGTTGGTTAGCCATCCGCAATTATTTAGTTGTTTAATTAATATCTAGATATAACAAGTGGGTGAAAAACTAATGTTAATTTGAATTGATCAGAAGAGTTTAGATTTATTGTATATAAAACAAAAAAATTATTTATGCAATATGGTCTAAATTTATACATAAACTAAATAAGATATCGATTAAGAATGTTGTATTTTAAGTGCCTTAAGGACTCAACTTTAAATATTTGGAAGTATTTTTACTTAATAAAAATATTTCAAGCCATATAACTACATTTTTTTATTTATTTTAAATATATTAATTACATTGATGTATAATTTAACATCGTATTAGTTGATTTAAGCACTGTAATGATATTTTATTTTTGTAAATGGCATTGCACCTTAGTTGTATATTGATTTTCTCAGAAACCACATTATCATATCAGTAGAATTTCATTTGTGTTGCTTATATGTAATGCCTGTGTTTGAGAGGAGCTTTTAAATGCTCAGTATCTCACCAATTGTATATTTGGGCCTACATGCAATCTTTACTACTGTAATAAACCTGCGGTTGTAGAATCCTTAGTTTATCTCCACTTTAACTTTATATAATCTATGTTGTTTTATAACATCATTTATTTTGAAGGTATATAAAATATTGTAATTTATTCATGAAAGACAATTACATAATTATGTGATTATGGTCTTAGCCATATCATTTTAACACCAAGGTTCAAATGATGAAGTAGAAGCACATTCATTTTTCATCATGAAAATTTTTTCAGGTCATGAACAGATTTGGGATTTTTCTATCAGGTTGGCCATAGCTAACCTATATAGATATCCAATACAAGTTGATAAATAAAATTCAGTTGATATTAATTAGAAATAAAAGTCTCAGATTGGCCTGGGCTGGTAGTTTAGAGAATGCACAACTTATAATAATAGAAAATACTTTTAAAGAAAAATGTCATATTACTATAGATATTGTCTCTATTTATCTTTACTTTACCTTTCATTCTACATAGAATAATTATTTATAATATTTGATATATCTTCATATTTTTTATTATTCTAAATGCCAGTCTCATTCATTGATAGTATAAATTGTTAATAATTGCTGATTATTGTTACTAAGTATGGTTTTGAGATCTTTTCAGTTTTCAAACTCTATTACAATACTGGAATAGTTTGCATGGCTAATGTAACACAAAAATTCCAGTTCAATCCTGACTAAAATTTTTCTCCCATTAGGAATTATGCAGCATGACATTGATAAATTATAATTTTTTTCCAAAGAATTAGCTTGTTAGAAATGTTCAAACTATTGGCTTTTTAAAGTGAATAAATTATAAACAGTTAGTAGAGGTACATAATAATTACAATGGGTATAGTAAGTTTAAAGTTAAAGAAGTAATAACTGATAAAATCATAAAAGTGATTAATGAAAGGATATAAGTGAGAAGAATTGGTAAAGTATATAGTAGATGAAGAGAAAGTGATAATAAGTAACTTATGCTGGAGAGTGATTATTTGAAAATAGTTTAAAGGCATTCACGATATTGGCTGAAAAATATTGTAAATGTGTAGATCTTCAAGGTAAATTTAATTATTACCAAAAATGGTAATATTAGTCAAATTAATTCTTAATATGTAATGCTATAATTTTATTTACCTATATTTAGAAACAACTATAATAAATGATGGAAACCATTTAAAACTTGACTGCAGCTAATGAATTGGAGGTTTAACCATTGGAACATGAAGCCTGTAAACACTTGGGTCATTTTTTATTATATATCATAGCTGCTGGTAATGCTAATAGCATCTGTTTATTTTTGTAATTTATTATAATATATATTGGTTTAAAATATCTTAGAAACTTAATAAAAAAGGATTGAATTTAAAATTCTTAAATTACAAATATCAAATTGAAAATTTTGAAAAATGAATTGTTAATTAAAATATTATTACATTTATACATGTGGAATTTTATATGATTTGCATATAAAAAATAACTTGAGAGAATTTTTTTTTTTCTAATCTGCTAGTGAATCCATTTAAATCAGTTTCAAATGAATCATTTTAAAACTTGTCTAACATTTATTAGTAGTGGATTGCAAAGTAACTTAATGCATGTGTGTATGTTGTATTTTGTGCTCAAAATTAAGTAGAGTGATTAAGAAATAGAGTATTATAATCAAAACATTTGATTATTCTTATTTATTCTAGTGTATACAATGTTTCATTTGATAATGGCAAGTAATTTTTTATACAAATTTTATTTATACATGGCATAAAGAAATATCAGATTATAAATATTTTTGTTAATATTTTGCTCATAAATTTTAATTTTGTTAAAATTTTTATCATATTTTAATGAAATTATTAAATAAAGAATTTTATTTCTTTAATTGCACTCTGATTGCATTATTATTCTGGCAGTAACATTATCCAAAAAGATTCAACCGGTATAGTTGTAGTTATGATACTAAAATTACAATATATAATGAGACAACCTTTATTAGATATCAATTTCCATTTATCTTAATGCATTATATGTGAAAACATTCCAGCCCAATTTAAAAATTCAAACTTATATGGGAGTGTAAAGGCATATCAATAGTAAATTTTATTATAAATTAAACTGTAATAGAGAATAATTTATTGCAAGTGCTAAATAATAATGAAAAAAATATGGTATAAAATTGTTAGTAAAAACAAAATTATATTTTTCTATTAGAATTGCTTTTTATCAAGGCAATAAATTAGTTAGTACACATAAGTGATGGGTTACATGTCTTTTTGTTAAAAATTGTTGGATGATATTGGTTTTAATTTTTTTTTATACAGATAGCAAGTGGAAAAAAAAGAAACGTTATAATCACTAACTTTTTAAAATTCATTTATTTTGATTTTATTGTATTTCTATATAAATGTTATTAAAAGTTTGCTAGGAATTTATTGCAAGAAAGTGGGAAGGAAAATATTATTTTAATTAATACATTACTTCCAGAAAATATGATGAAAAAAATAAATTGCTAAAGCTTTATTCTAAAATAATTTACTTTTATGTAATATAGTCTAAAAATTATTATAAATATACATAATGGTTACAGTTCATTCAGTTCCCTATTTACTTAAATTCAACATATGTAAATTTATATTTGTGTAAAAATATCTGGCAGACATATGCATGAATACATATTGTAAATTATGTCACTGATTAAAGAAAAACTTTACATACTTTCTATTATCTTGTATTTTTTGTAATATTATAAATGTGACTAAAAATTATTATTTTTGTAATTATGATACTTATGTAATATACATTTAATTCTCTTTTCACATGATAGATTGGTTCCTGAAAATTTTGTGTAAAAAAAAATTGTGTAAAAAAGTTCATTGTTGTATATGAAAAATAAGAAAATTGGTTCCAGATGTAAGAAATCAGTGAAAATAATTAATAAACCATATGAAAAATTTCATTAGAATGTTGTATTTTTTATGTGCTATCAAATTTTACTTCATAAACATTGCACATAAATAAAAATGAATTATAAAAACAAATTTCATTTGAAAAATAAAAAAATTTAAAGAATTAATGAGGCAGAATTTGTAATTTGAGTTATACCTAGCAAGATTTTATTTTCTGTCAATAAACACACATGTTTGTGCATGATTAGAATACCATTGCTATCACTAAAACTTACAACATCACTGCTGTCACTAGCAATGCTTTGGTCATTTGTGTTCTTTCATTGAGGAAGTTCTGTCTATAGACACCTGAACAGCACTAGCAGTAATGTCTTCTGGTGCTGATGTTACAATTTATGAATGAATTCATTAATTAATGACTGGGATTTATATAATGGCTAAGTCTTTATATAGTTCTCTATAAGATGACATTAGTAATTTTAGATTTTATTGAATCTTTGAATCTCATTCCTCATTAGGATTATACCTGACAAAATGATTACATAATTGGTTAGCAAGATCAAGATCTTCTTTAATTAAATTAACATTTATCACTGAATCATCTCTTTATTATCATTGTATTCTTTAGGATCAGGTGTTATTCATCACTATCTTCAGATGACATATCAAATTCTTCTCTGCAAATTAAATGAGCCCTTATTATGATGTTGGGGAATTCAGTCTTATTAGAGATAACAGGATCTTTGTTTTTCACACATTCTGGACAAATAGCTTTCTAACATCCATTCAAAGTTGAAGATCTTAATTAAGGTAATGTTAATTCAATTTAATTCACACAATCCATAATCAAAAATTTCTTCCACTTATCTATGACATGTTTTGTCATTTAGTTTGTCCAAAATGTATTGAAATGTTTGTTTTACATAATAAATTTTAAATGTTGTGGTAATTCCTTAGTCTAATGGTTGAATGAAGGATCTGGTATTAGGTACAGAAAATAAAATTGTACATTTGAGTGTTCCAAGACCACAGGGCCATGGGCATTATCAAGAATCAACAAAACTTTAAATTCTAGACTGTTGGCATTCATATATTGCCTTACTTCTGAAATGAAGCATTTGTTGAAATATTCTGTAATTTCAGTGGTGACCCAAGTATTTTTATTTATCATCCTGTAAATTAGCAATTTATTCAAATGTACACCTTTCATTGAACATGGTCATTGGACTCAATTAACAAGCAGAGACTCCTGGAGCATTGGATCAGAATACCAAAGTGATATGAGTTTTTGTGATTTTAAAACCACTAGCAGTTTTCTGTGATTTTGCTATGTAGGTTAGCATTCTTTTCCAAAAAAGACTGCTTTTTTCAACATTCTAAACTTGATCAGGAGTGTATCCTCCAGTTTTCAATAATTTTAGGTAATTTTTTTGGAAATTCTTTGGCAGCTGTTTAATTTACAGATGCAGTTTCACCCTTTTATTTTAATGTTGTGAAGTGCATATCTTCCAAGGAACTTTGTTATCCATCCTCTACTTGCAGAAAATTTATATTCCTTGTTCAACCCAATTGAAGTGCCTGGCTTGATTTCTTTAATTTGTTTGTAAATTTTTTGCCCTGTTTGCTTGATGGTATTTCCATCTACTGGTACTTTTTTTCTGACATTTTTTCTATCCACATTATTAAGGTTTTTTCCATTTTCTCCTTAATAATATTTCTTATATAAAATTATGACTTAGCACTCAATTTTGTTCCAGAAGATACCAACTTTTTAATAGCTGCTTTATTACCTCTAAGAGTTCTTATAGTAGTTTCATGAAAACCAAAATGTTTTCCTACAGTTATTGCACCTTCTCCAGTTGCAAGATGATCTAAAATTTGAATTTTAGTATCCAAAGAAATTGCTTTCCTCATCTTTTTTGTAAATAGATTATTTGACATTGTATGAGACTACAGAAAAATATTTCAGATTTAATTAACAAAACATAAATTCAAAAATATGCATCCAGAATATAGCTTACCATCTATTAATTTTTTTTAAAAATTAATAAATTAAAGTTAAACAAAGTTAAATTTTTTTTTAACATCAACACTAACAAGAAATACTTTTTTAAAAATTAATGTCAAAAGCATTGAAATGCAAACAAAGCATCAATAATTTTTCTTTTTAAAACAAAACATCAAAAGTGTACAATGTATAGCAGCAATTTTTTTCATTTATATGAATATTGCCAAAAATGGAATTTTTGTTATTAAAATAATGGAAAATTAAAGAAAGTTTTTTTTTAAAAATTAGATGATAATAACAGACATAATTTTTTTTTTACTGATTATGTTATTTTAAAATAACTCTTGTAGAAAGATTTTTTTAAAAAAAACTCTTATTTCAAAATTGTGCAAAAAAAATTGTGTGAAAAGAGAATTAAGTGTGTATGAGAACCATAATATTTGGTGTATTCCTCATATAAGCTATATATCCCAAGAAATATCTCAAGTTTATTGATAAGCTTTAATTACAATTTAATATGCATCTTTTACTGTACTGTAAATATATAGTACTTTTCAATATGCACACACATACATAACACATATGCTTTTTATGAATAGAGTATGCATATAAAAATTAATATTATAGTATAAGAGTTTCAAAAGTGATCGATATTGATTCCCTGAGGTGATTTGAACTTTCTAGGGGTCAATAGTTTCAGTAAAAAAAATTGGGGATTGCCAACATCAAAAATAGACCCCCTTACTACTGCTATTTGTTTGTTACTTCAAAATATATACAATTCCAATATATATCTAATTAAGAAATAAAATAATTCAAAAACACTTTTGATAAAACCCATTACATACCAAATTTGCAACTGAAAAGGTAAAATATGTCATTACAAGAGTCACATGTAAGAATGCATGAATATACATGTAGCACAACATCTATTGTCTTATTGAATGTATCAAAACAAAAACATGAAAACTGTTGCACATCCACACTTGCTCGTGGTGGGACAAGACACTTCAATATTAGCAGAATCTATCAGTCTTGTATGGTCATGCTTTCATAGAACACTATAAATTGATTTGTTTGATGTGTCATATTTATTTGTGATTTGAACTTTGAATATAATTATTTATTGAGGAGCAGTACTATGGAAAAAAAATCAGCAGACACAGTCTATTTATTTGAGTTTGAACAAAAATCTTCTGTTTCAAGTAAGTACATACTTTACTGAGTTTTTTTATTACAGGCACTGTCAAAATTGTTTATTAATAAAAGTTTTTATTTCTTATGATAATAATAGGACTGAACCAAAAAAATGCAGACAGTACAGCTTGGACTATTTGAAGCTAGGATTTGTTCTGTCATTAACAAACGAACATTTACCAATGTGCCTCATATGTGAAAAAGTCTTCAGCAATGATGCTATTATACCATCAAAACTAGAAAATCGCTTGAACAGAATTCACCCTGACAAAAAAAGAAAAAGATTTATCATATTTTTAATCAGTTAAAGATAAAATTCTGAAGAGAATTATGTTAGATAATATGTTTGTTTCATTATTGAAACAAAATAATGATGGATTAAGGGCATTATACAATATATCCGTATTCATTATGAAGTCTTACAAGCCACACACCATAGGGGAGAAACTGATTTTACCAGGCATCGTGGAGGTATTGAACCCTACACTCCACAAACTTGTACAAGATGTTATAAAAAGGATTCCTTTGAACAATAACATAGTTCAAAGACATATCAATAAAATGAGTCACAACTTGGAAAACTGTGTGTAATCATTTGCAAAAAAGTGGTTTTTCCTTTCGATTGCCTGAGTCAACATTATCCAGTAATGAAGCTTTGTTGCTGGCGTACTTTTGTTTTATTCAAGATCTGGTAGTGCATGAAGAGCTGCGTTTTGCTAGAACTTTAGAAACTGACATCAGAGCAAATCAATTTTTAATTTAATGGAGCTATTTTTTAGGGGGAAAGCAATTTCATTGACAAATACCTGAAGTGCTTGCAGTTCACTACATAATCCATAGGCAGCATTTAGTAGCCAAGAACCTAAGTGATAAATTGCATCAATCACTTTAATTTGTTGTAACAGCTGTGAACAAAATTTAAAATAACGTTTTGAACCCTAAACTGTTCACTCAATTATGCAAGGAAAGCAATGAAGACTTCTATCGATTGGTTTTCTATACTGAAGTCCACTGGCTTTCAAAAGATTTATGTTTGGTGAGATTGTTTTGCACTTTTTCAATCTGTTTTAGAGTTTTTGGAAGATGAAGATTACAGTTTGAAAGAAAATTTACTTAAGAGTAAAACAGATATTGTTTATTTAACTGACTTATTTGGAAAATTTAATGATGTTAATTTATAACTGCAAGGAGACAATTTGAATATCATCAAAGCAAAATCAGCCACATCAGCTTTTGTTGACATATTAATGTTTTTTAAGCAAAATATTGCAAGATCTGAGTTTTTCCAGTTCCCCTGATTTAAGATAGGCACAATCCAAGAAGAAAGCATCTTTCTGGGTATCAATCACTTGGAGACTATTCATTTAGATTTCAAAACTAGGTTTGAAGATATTCTATCATTGGAAATACCAGACTGGATAATAAACCCATACTCTACTAGTGCAGAATCAAATATAATTTTGTAAGATGATGATATTCATCAGCATGAATGAGGATCCCAAGGTACAATTCAAACAGGATTATCAAAAATTTTGGTTGCCATAAGATATTTCACTTCTGTACCCAGTTCTGTGAACTGCTGTACAAAAGTATTTGATGACATTTCCATCATCATATCTGGTAGAGAGAGGCTTCAATTTAGTTTTAAACCTGCTTCAAACAGACATTGATTGCATATCACTGAACATGAACATTTGAGAATGCAACTCACTAATTTAAAATTGGATAGATAAATTGTTGACAGTTCACTAGGTGCATCCATCTCATTAAATACCGTTTTCCAAGCTAATTTATTTGGTATTTTTATTTTTATAATTTTGATTAAAATCTTTTGTTATTGTAATTTTATTAATGTTTAATTCTGTATGAATATGTTGATTTTTTTCACTTTATTTTTATGTTTACTAAAGTGATTTCATTATTCGTACTTATTTTGAATTTACATATTTATTTCATAAATGTCAAAATTTTAAAAAAAATCTCATTTTTTTGCTTTAATTTTAGTTAATTAATGCAGGTTTTGATATTAAATGGTGTACAAAATAATGCCATATTCTATAGTCATTTTATATTTTTCAATCATCATTAATTACAAAAATTAAAATGAAAAGTTTGATATCTAATGAAATATTTAATATTGAGTATTATATAATTTATTAATTTGGGTAAGTAAAATAAATGACTAGGGGGTCAATGATTTTAAAAGTTTTTGATTAAGGGGTCTGCTGCCAAAAAAAGTTTGGGAACTCTTGTTAAATATATAGTTATTATTAACAAATTTCTAGAACACATTTGCATAAATGTTTAGCATGTGTTTTTATTCATTCACATTTATTCAAAAAATAAAAATAATAAACTTTTTGTACCACAACTTTATTTTTTTGAAAATAAAATGAACAGTGAAATACCAGATTTTAATCATTTCAAACTGTTGATGTATCAGAATAATTTAATTTCACAATTAGACTTTTTTTTTTCAATAACAGTTTTTCTTTCACATATGTAGTAGAAATCTCACTGTCATCAGACATGATTTCTCCAGTTATTTTGATGTTTTTAAATCTATACTGATTTCAGAATCTACATCCCTGCTTGCAGTAATTTGTTTTAGATTCTTGGGGAAACATTTTATACAAACTAAACTTTCTGACACAATGCAAGTTTATTATATCAATTACTTTTGTCTGCCATTATTAAATTAATAATTTTCATTTTTTAATATAAATGTAATTTATCTAATACTTTTAACACTTTTCAGCAAATAAAATTGGTTCTGAAGAAGACTGCAGGACAGTCAAAACATAAGATTGTGTGTGCATATAGGTACAACAAAAGATTTTTTCTAAAAAGTGTTCAAAGTAGTGGTTAAATTGCATTTATATAAGATATTACAGCAAAATAAAGGAAATGGTGAATTTGGTAATTTTCATTTTATTGTTTAAGCAAAATACATTATGAATTTTTTAAAATTTTGTAAAGCTTCTGGCTTTACACTTATAAAACATTTTATTAAATGAAATACTGTATCATATAGAACTTTTGATGAAAAGAAATCCTAAATGTAAAATTGTATGTGTGTTCAATATAACCAGAAAAAGTGTTATTAATAAATATTATCATGTATAGTGAACCAAAACAAAAAACATTTTTGTTGCAATATAAAAATTTATGAATTTTAATCTTTTTATTTTTTGTTTGTTTACATTTTTCCTTGGATAGCATATAATTGACCAAGAGTATATTGATATGACACATATTGCAACTTCACTGTATATAATATCTCTATTAGTCTTTGGTTTTCAATAGAATATTGATGATTCTTATTACTAACCTATATTCTTATTCTTCTTAATATTTTTAATTATTTATTGTAATATTTCTATACAATCATTTTACACATCTTCAAACTATAATCACTTCAATAATTATTAATATATTTAACAATTTTCAGAAAGTAAAAAAAGGGATAAGATTGTATAATTAATTAATTTCTCAATATTGTGTTAAAATAATACGTATGCATTATGAACAATAATTCTATTTTTTTTTTCCAGAACTGTCTATTATAAATTTGAGCAATCAGTGGACATTAGATGATAGTGCCACATTTATATCCTCATATTAGTTCCTGACTATCTAGGGTTCATTGAATACAGTAGATGTCTATAGAGAAAATAGAACATTATTGATCTTTAGTGCAGATGCTGAAAGTAAACTTAGAAGGTCATGTGATATATTAAGGGTATAAAATAATTCATCATAATGACTATTCTTAATGAAAGGTAGTAGTTTAGTAAATTACACCAATTTGTGATTTACCATGTCATTACACTGGTCATACAATGACTGTTATCATTGATTATACATCCTAATTTTAATAATCTTAACCTGTTTTCAAGCAGAGAACTTATAAATCCACTAATTCTTGGATATTATTTTGTGAAAGTCAATTCAAATTGCAACTATTCCTTTCCATTTTCCCTACAAAAAAAAAAAAAATTGGTGAAACAAAATTAAAAAAAGTCCAGATAATTATTATTAATAAGAAATAAGAAATATTTTTGCTTCATTTTACAACTTGAAATTAGTTGCTAAATAATGTTATTTAATAGTTGTATACAATGAAGCATTTTGACTACAGAGAAATACAATTTTAGACTATGTAGATCTGAGTGCCTAATCAGTAAAGGGTTCTATTTCTAAACTATTCTAACAATATTGATAATTTAAAGAGGCTATAATTATGGAATAACAAAACTCTGAAAGCGCTAAGACTACATAAATTATTATATAGAAAAGTTTCACCGCAACGCATCAGCGTATTATTAATTACAAAGTAAAGGTGAAATAAAATATTTATTACAATAATGAAAATAGTTTTTCATTGACTCTAATATAATTTTTGATGTATGTTAAATTCTCTGATCAAAAGTAAGTGAAATATATAGCAACAGTAATACCAAATCAACAGTAATTTGCTATTGATTATGACATTTGTAATACAATTTCTCACACTCTAGCAGATTCTTTTATATCATTAAGATGCATTTTGGATAAGATTTTAAAAGATATCAAAAACTTTTTGCTCTAGAATACAACCCAGAGCAAAAACCAAGATGATGATTAAAAAATATTGTGAAAAGTAAACAAAAAAATTATATTTGCTCAATTGAATGGAATTAATATGTTCAATCTTTAGTATTCAAGTATCACTTGACCTGAACAATTGATTACAGGATTATTTTAATGCAATTTAAACAAATTTTCTAGATGTAAATAATGCCTCTAATGCTGTGATGAATTGTATAGTTTTTTTTTTGCTTAAGTAACTTCAAGTGAAGTTTCAACTAAAATACTGTGTACATTATAACATGAAAGTAATACCAAAGCAGAATGTAATTTGTTTATACTGAATATTTTCTCTATATGTAATTAAGGGATTTGACCTGAGAATTTTTTAGTTTATTCTTCTCCCGATCCATTTTAACCAACTGTTACTGATACTCTTGACCATATATGTGTGTATATTGGTGTCATGTGTATCAATTGCTTCAGATGGACTGGAGGATGAATAGAGTGAAAAATCCAATTCAAATCTCTCTAATTATAACATGAAAGATAAAACAGCTTTTAAATAGATCATTGCTGAATAGTGGCCTTTTTAATAGACTCTTAAATCATTGTGAATGAGAAGACAGTACTTATAGACTTGACATTTTTTATAAATGATAGATTTTGAACAGTTTTCTATCCATATTTTTGCTTTCTAGCTAAAATTTGCTAGATATCCATTTGGATTTTAACCAGATTGACTAGAGGTTTGTTACTCAGTAAAAAAAATATTTATCTAGATTGGGACCTAAAGAAATATTATAAGGTTTATTCAGCCTAAATTTGAACTCAGGATGTGAGCATAGCAAGCAGATGTGTTAATTCTATGCCCTGAGAACTTTTTTATATTTATATATTAAAAAGGTATATTATTATTTTCAACTCATTTGTCATCTCATGTTTCACCCTTTTTTTTTTATGACATAAACATTTTTTAAGGTCAATTACTTTGAAAATAGAGACATTAACCTGCAATTTTTTTTAAAAAAATAATTTCTAAGATTAATGGTTGCAAAATAATATCCAAGATTAAATTCCAGGAAAGAAAATGAAGAATCTGAGACAGATATCGGCAAAGTTGTTTAAGATTATTTTAAAATTATTAATAATCAGGAAATTATGTATTTTGAATTTTTTCTCTTGAATGGGGAAAACTCTTATTTAGAGCAAAATTGAAAAACATTTTTAAGGTTAATACATTGTATTGTTAAGTTCTTTTTTTGATTAGAACAAATTATCTTCATACTCCTAAATGTTATATTGTATGATACATGATTAACATATTTTCTGGATTAAATTGAGAGATAGAATTAGTTTGGGTTTCATTTTAACCTGTTCTTATTTCTGCACACATAAAAAAAAAATTAGATAAAAGTAATTTTTATCATAGAAAAAATTAGATAAAAGTAAATTTTTTTTTTTTACTATTATAAACATATTGTACAGATTAAAAATAATATATGTATTTATTTTTTTATTTTCCTTTTTAAATCGTATTTTGCATTTATTCTATTGAAATGTTTATCACATCACCAAATAAGTGACATTAATGATATATTCTTATACTATACCCAGGAGATCTTTTGAAATCAATCAACTTTACTTTCTAATTAGTACATTTTATTTTTATTTTTCTTCTAATTGATATTAACTAATAGTAAACTTATTATGAATATATATTTAGTCATTTTTGGAAATCAGATTTTACTGATTTCAGAAAATTCTATACAAAGTGTAGATTGATCATTACTGGATCACTATGGTTTTCTAATAGCTTTAAATGGAAACCTATATAAGTAAATCTAGCTTTATTCTAATATTGTTGTTATGTTCAATGTTATGTTCTGGCAAATTGATGATTGTTTCAGCTGTCATTCAAATAGCATTTTAATTATTCATAAATTATTTCCCTGAAATTGGAAATAGTTGATTGTTGGTTCTACTGAGATCAGTTGTTAACATCATTCTATATTATTGCTTCACATTATGGATGTTAGTATTGAGTCATTAAGATAAATAAAACATGATAAGAAAAGACATAGACCCTCCATATATTGTATGTATATATAATAGACATATCTGTTTGTTTTCTTTTTATGTAGTTAGTGATGATTATTATTTTAAAATGAATTTTTAAGCAAATCTATATTCTTCTCTAGTTTTATTTTTATTTGCTATTATTTATGTAAAGCTTCAACCACATTATTTGATCATTTTCAAAAATTGTTTTTAGAACAAAACATAAAAAAGATAAAGTATTCTTGATTGAAAAGAGATCAAACCCACTAATAAAACCCAAAATATTTATTTATGTAAGTCATACTAAAAGTTAATTGAAAATAGTATAAATATGTGTGCTAATAGGTGAAGTAGAATATATTTTTTTAAATTTTGATTTTTTTAATAGTAAATTTATCATATTATTTTATTATGTATTTATTTTTTCTTTATAAGAACAAAAGACTTTCAAGGTCATTTTTATTACTATCCCTACTATTTTTTCTTCTTTTTGCTGATTTAAAATATTCATAATTATGACATCTAAAAATGCATTTTAAAACTTTTTGTGTTTTATTTAAAATGATTGCATATAAAAAAGATTTTATCATTGTCATAAGTATTAATTATTATTAAAATTTTTATATGATTGAATTTAAAAACAAATTTTATAAATATCATTGTTATTAATTATTATTATAACTTTGAATAACCCTTATGGAATTATTTCTAAATTTTAACCATCAATATAGCTATGTTGTTGAATATTGCAAATATCACTCAGAAAACTTGTTAAAGTAGAAATAGACTTTCATTACTTTTCATAGTAACTGATTTTTTTGTTAACCAGAGAAGTCTTGTACAGTGTAGCAATTATATCCACTGCATTTTATTCCAATTCCTCATTGCACATATTTTATATCATCAACAATAGTTCACATTTTGTTGATAATCTTTGATTACAATAGAATACATTCAATAAACATCACATGATCACCATTTCCTATGCTTGCTCATAACTGTTATCAAAACAGGCAAACTCTCTATACATATTGCCTAAGATCTAGGTGCAGTGCTCTCAGATCCAAGGCCCCTCACTGATGAAGGCCACAAGCCAGAAACTAGTCTGGGGATATTGGATGAGTAGGCAATAGATGGGGATTTTATGCACAAGCCTTCTGGCATACATTGATTACTCTGACTTGCATGATTTGAGAATACATTTTATTTGCTGACTGTAAATATACAATACTTTTCAGCATACGCATGCATATATCGCAGATGCTTTTTATTTATTTAGAGTACATATGTAAATTAATAAATAAATTTAAAACAAATATTGTAGTTATTAATAATAAATTGACAGAAGCAATTACATATATATTTTCTGGTTTGTATTAGCTCATTCACATTAACTCAAAAAATATTTACAATCTTACTGTATCATATCTTTGCAACTGAGCAGGAAGAAAATGAAGCTTCCACTGAGTTATATAATATTTGCAAGTGTTCCTGCTCAATACTATCACAATTGTCCATCAACCTAGAAGTCAGACCAACCTCTCAATTCATAGATACCTTAGTAGCATACACCCCCTCAAGCAATCCATATAGTGATGCCATAATTCACATCATTATTTTAGAGATACTTAAACTTAACTTCTTTTTTTTAATAATACATATTAAATATATTTCAAATTAGTGTTTCATCACACATTACTACATCATATGATCAAAGACATGAGAAAGATAAATGATCCCCAAGGTTTATTGCTGAATCAGCATTCAACAGTTGGTCCATATTACAATTAACTGTTCCAAATTGAAGCATCACGCGTCTTACATTTCAACATTTCTGATGTTTTTCTTTGTCTCACCCATTAATGTAAAATATATGATAAAATGATTATTTCTTTTCAGAAAATAACAAATTTGACTTCATTTGATAGATATTTTTGTTTACTACTGAAATAAATTTTTAAATGTTCACATTTTGTTTCTGTAAATATTAAAAAAATGAGATTGTAATCAAAACAAAGATGTTACATGTCATCATTTCTAGAAAGATTATTTTCAGTTTATAAAATCAATGAAATATTTCATAATTTTTATTACTTTTAAACATTTGAAATGAATAATTATTGATTTCTCTTATATCTAACAAATTATGCTTTAAATGTTTAAATTTTTTGAATATTTATTGCAAAATTGCGATATTTTCTTTGCTCATAAATAAAGTAGATTGTTTATGTCATAGTTTGTTTTCTAATTTGCTTCAGGCCATATTTATGTTAGCTGCTAATATAATGTTATATTTTTGAAAATAAAGTATTTCAAGTCAAAATAAGTTATTAATAATTTATATTTTTTGATATCTAATAAATATAGTGCAAATTATTTAAAAAAAGTAATTAAAAACCGTAATAAATT
This sequence comes from Epiperipatus broadwayi, assembly GCA_028023455.1. Taxonomy (NCBI): domain Eukaryota; kingdom Metazoa; phylum Onychophora; class Udeonychophora; order Euonychophora; family Peripatidae; genus Epiperipatus; species Epiperipatus broadwayi. The sequence continues at coordinate 5,687,203 of JAQFVV010006219.1, read as the reverse complement.
TGCAAAAAACATGTTTTTGTGTCATTGGAAACTGCAATGTCGTAAAATACTGGAACGTTTTACAGCATTGGCAAGAGACAATGGATGAACATGTCAGGGTGGGACTTATGTCTATTGTAAGAGTGGGAATTTTGAATTTTCCACCTTTTAGTGCAGAATTTTTGGAAAAAAATTATTATACTAAAATATACCATTTTACACGCATTTTAATGTATAATACTTACAAAAAAATTCACTAGGGGGTGAATTAGCCAAAAGACTAAATAATTCGGTTCAACTGGTCATAAAGGTAAACAATCTCATATATATCTTCATCATTTATTCAGTATATATAGATATAACTTCAATGTTTGAAAAACTTTTCTCAGAAAAATGTAATTCAAAATAAATACATGAATATAAAGAAAAGCTTGGTTTAATACTTTAAAAGCATAGTATATTAAGTATGTTTTCGACTAACTGATAGTCATATTCAGAGCAATAGTTTTTAAAGAAACCTTTGACTTTTATGAAAGAAGAGTGGGGATTTGTATAAAATTTGAATATAAGATGTAAATAAATTAAATTAAGTGAGCCAATGTTTTGATAGGGAGATGTAGTAGTCTTTTTTGTTGATTATGTGTATATTATTGGTAATATGTTAGGCTTCTTTAATTTTTTTTCAGAGCAGTTATTACTGGAAAATGTTGGTTCAAAGCTGTGACCATGTTTAGACTCTTGTTTGAGGAAAATAAATTTAATCTCGGTATTAGTCTTAACTTGATTGCATTAGTATCTCTGCTGTGCAATTCTCGTAGACAGATTAGCACACGATTCCCTATAATAAACTGCATAGCAGTTTATATTGTTGCACATAACTTTGTATACAACTTGGGAATTCTGTTCTGGAGGCAGTTTGTCTTTTGTATTATTAATAAAGTGATTCAGGGTAGGAGGAGTGTGAAGGTCAATTCTGTATGTTTCAGTGATTTTGTTTATACAGTAGATAACCCCAGGAATATATGAAAGTGATGTTCAAGGTTTTACCTTAGCTTGAATAAGTCTGTTCCTAATTCTAGTGTAAAAACTTAACAATTTGAATGAGAACTGAATAGTAGGTTACTATAGTTTAATTGATAGGTTTCAAATTTTCTGCTATACAACTTTAGATACAAATCATTTTTATAGAAATATATTAATAACTGTTACTAATCATTTATTAACATAGACATTCCTTGCTCAAATATATACTTATAGGCTTATTTAATGAATAATATATCTACAATGTTATAGAGATATTAACACCTGATTTCTTTGCACAAGTTGAGAATTTTGATAACTTTCACACTCACACACCAGGTGGTGACAGTATCCACTTTTAACATCTTATGGCGGGATGTACAATCACTACTCTAACATATATTGCGATCATTGATTGCCATATATTATAGGACAAATGATAAGCTTCATCATATATCAAGCAGAGCTTTAGTTTTAACAATCTCCAAATATGAAATGAAAACTCATTTATTATAGCTGTAAATATGAAATAAATAATTCAGATTATATGCAAGTGAACAGAGAATAACTGAAGCTCCCATTGAGTTATATAATGTTTGCAATCCTTTTGCTCAATACTATCACAATTTTTTTTAAATAAAATGATTAGCAAAGTATCAGACTTTCACTACAATTATCATTTTTTAAAAATAATTTTTTGTCCTCCAGGGAAGTGTAACAGCAGTCTGATTATCAGCAGATTACAGTCTGTCTAATTGCTTTAGGGTTTTAAAAACTATTGACTTCTGAAACTATATAGACATCTTTATTTGCCATTTCGTTTTAGATTCTCAGTTAAATATTTCAAACTTTAAACTTTCTGATTGCTTTGTAGCCATTTCTAAATTAATAACTTTCATTTTATTACTTAAGAATACTTTTTTTTGATTTTTTAAAACTTTCATCTTTTTGCTTGCAAAATAGTTTATCATGTGAAATGCTGTATTATACTGGATATGAGTTTTATGTAATTCAAAAACTATTAGTGATAAATGTGATCATGCACAACACTGAGATGGAAAAATGGCTACTGTGTATCATAAAATTTATTAAATTTACAAATTTTAATGTTTATATTTTTTGTTTTTATATATGTGTGTGTTTATTTACATTTTTTTTGTTAGTATGCAATGCTTATCACAATTGCATTGTATTTCCAAGTGATTAACTTTAAATCCTTTTCAAGTACTCTTCAATATTAACTTTTTTATAGCCAAGTTCTTTTCAAAGTACTGTTTACATTTTCTGATCATCTCACATTTAAAAAAAATATTATGGAAGAAGCTAATCTGATATAGATAGCATTCATTTAGTAGATGCTTATAATATTGTCATAGTATTGTGCACCAATTCTTCCCTAGAGGACTATCTTACACATCTAGATTTGAATCCTTGCTTAGTACTTTAATTTTTCCATTATAACTATGAATTCTAGCTCATTAAAACAAAGACTATAAACATAAAGTTATATAAATATTCAAATGATAATAGGCTAAATTTAAAATCAATAATTTTTTCATTAAAAATTGCATATTAATAGTAATAATATCAATAAACATACAAGCATCATTAATGCATTTTGAATAAAGATATGGACTCAGTATATCAATCAGGTACACCTTTTAGAGTAATGTAATATTTTTATTATCCATTACTGAACATGAGATTATAATCTTAAAATAATATCTCCGTAGTATTTGAATGACAAATCTGATTTATATATCTTTAATATCCTGGCAACTGTATATTCTGCATTTGATCAGCTTATCCCTATGGATTTGAAAGTCTAATTTAGATTGTTGTGTTAGGAAATAAAATATGGTTGTTTTTTAAAATTCCATCAAGTTTCTTAAGTGCTGGTTATCTGTAGATTGTTTTATCAGCTTTCTTATTTTGTAATACTATGGGAGTTAGGCAAATCATTTTTAAGTTTGGTCAAGATATTCTTTGATGATGGCAGCCCAACAAGCTACATTTTACTTCTATAATAGATATCTAGTTACTACATAGGTGGAATAGATTGCACATTTTAGAAACCCTAGCCTGACATGTTGATTAAACTAGAACCACAAATTTAGTTTATCATCATTTCAATAGAAATATACTATTAACTACTTTTTGTATAAATGATTAGTTTCTCTGACTTTACTGATCAAAGGGGTTTATTGCAGAAAACTGTTTTTTGGTTTTCACTGATTACTTAGAGTGTTATTAACTTGTAGATGATATGTTATGTAAATGCCAATATATTGCTCAGTACAATAAATCTTTTAAAAATAATTAAAGTTTGAAAGTTTTAAACTATGGATTTTATTTTTTTTAAAATTAAATAATAAATTTTTTTTTTCAGTTCTAAATTTTTTTATTATTTATTAAAATATTTTTTGATAATTTTTTTACAATAAAAACTTGTTATTGCTTGAATCAAAATTAGTAATCAATTTTAAGAAATCTAATTAATAAAATGAAAGTTAAATAATTAAAGTAGAGAATATCATTAGACTGTTGAATTGAGTTTATTTGAAAATGTATTTTTTAAGAATATCTTTATATATTTAATTCACTATTTGATATGTTTAGTTGCACTGAAATATAAAATATTTTAATTACATTATATAATTATTGTGACCTCAAAACATTTAATTGTTAGAGCATTTGCCTGCCATGCTTATTGCTTGGGATTTAAATTCAGACGCAGTTATAAAATTTTTCCTCTTTGTTTAGGATTATCAGACAGCCTATAGCTATTTTGGATAATTATCCAATTATTCGGGAGTAAAACAGGAGAGAAAAATCTTAACTAATAGATAGTTGATTAGTAATGTCTGACACTGATTACCATCACTTTGGAGAGAAAGCATTTGCTCTGTAAGGGTTTATTTAAGTCTGTTTACCTTAACTTCATTTATTATATATATATATCACACGTGATGTATTTATTTTTTATTGAGATTTGAATATTACATGTTGTAATACAGCAATCATATTATAAAGCTATCTCCTTTTTGTGATATAATTCTCTCTATATAAACTTAAAGATAATTAGACACATCTACAAAGATGTTTATTTATACAAAGCATTTATATTTATGAATATTATCACATAATTGCATTAAGAGATTATATGACCAACTGGTCATGACAATGGCTTTGTTGATATCTTGTTATTCATTAGCACAATCTTCTATTCTCATCATTTTTATTCTTCATGCAAGCAAATAGGTTCAGATTGAAAAAGTTGATACGTTTTTTGGTTTGGGCTGGTGAATTATTATTATTAAAAAAAAGATAAAAGATGACTACTAGAGGAAAGGTATATTAAATCCAAAGATTTGAGCATATCATTCAAAAAAATCTAAAAAAATTTTCATTGGGAAGGCCATCAACTAGAAATTAATCCGGACATATTTTGATAGTCAACTGAGAATAAGGATTTATTAAACACTATTATCTGGTATCTGTTGATTACTAAAGCTTATATGGCATAAAAGTGGTGAGTAGCACATATATTAATGAAATAGGAAGATATAAGCAAAGGTAACGTGATGACTAATTGGTCATGAGATATTTTAATGGTATAATATTTTTATTCAAAAAATAAAAATGCCTAAAGTTATAAAAATTAAGGTCACCATAATATATAGAATTTGAATTGGTTTCAGCTTTATATAACTGTGCAAACAAAAAAGCTCATATTGAAAAAACTAATGTTTTTTTTTTGGTTTGGGCTGGTTTTTTGATAATATAAAACAAAAAAGTAAAAAATGGCTTTTAGAAAAAAGAACAGTACAAAAAGTCTAAAAAGCTACTCACTGATGAAAGCCATAAGTTAGAAACTAGTCTAGAGATATTTGGATACAATAGTACTGGATAGGACTTTATTAAGCACTACTGTTTTACATGTATCAATTACTAAAGCTTATAAAAATGGTTGAAAATATAAAATTATGCTAAGCATAATTCACTACTGTAGAACATTCTATTTGGATATTTTAGTCACAATGACCATATACCAGAAGAATAATAGCAGCTATAAATCTTTATGTATTTACATAAAATATCTTATAAATTTATAATAAAAACAAGATCAGCTACTTATTCATTAACTACTTATAATAATTTTGAGTAATAATAATTTTGACTAATGGTAAAGAAATTAAATCTCCAATCCAGACTGAATGTTTATAATAACAAATGAACTGATTTTTTAGTTTACACAATATGCATTAATGTTCTCTACAGGCTTTTATAATAAGCTTGAGTAATCTGTCATTATCATATGATAGATGGCAAAAAAACAACAACAAGTTCCTGTTTAATATATATTAAGTAGGTTAAAGAATCAAGTGATTTGTTACTAATAATGGCTGAAGAGAAAAAAAGTGTCTGAAGTTGGGAAAAAAAACAAGTTATTAAAAATACATAATTTTTAACTCAAAGTTAGATCTACATAGCTGTTCAAAAAGATTGGCTTGGTTCAAAATCTGAATTAAGGCTTTTGGTTTAAATAATACAGCAGAATTAAAGTTAGTTGTTTGATGAATAATTGTGTTACTTCAGCTTCGAATTCTGAATCCTCAGTGGTAAAGGCAAAATCTAGAAGCTAGCCTGGTAATGGGAACATGCCTTCTGTCTGATAATTACTGATTCCTTATAAATAGTATGGATTAGCAAAAGAAAAGGAGCTGTTTTTGTTTATCATGTATTGGGTAAGTTAAAGATTCAAATGCTACATTATTATTAATTATAGGGGATTTGACCATAAACTTTCAAGCGCCCTTCAGCTATCCATATAACCAATACACATGACCACCCACATGTGAAAAAGATAAAATATTTGTATGTGATTAATAATATTTGAATACAAGTATACTTTATATACTTGGAAATTGGATGTAATTACAGGGGATTTGAACACAGGCTTTCAAGCTACCTTCAGCTATCTACTCTATCTTATACAACCAATACACATGACAACATGCATATGAAAAATATCATATGTATTGGTTGTATGAGATAGAGTGGGTAGCTGAAGGGAACTTGAAAATCTGTGTTCAAATCCCCTGTAATTACATCCAATCTCCAAGTATATAAAGTCTACTTGTATTCAAATATTATTAATCATAATATATTTAATATAGTTTCTATATACAAACATTTTATTAGTATTCATTTAAAAATGTATGTATTATACATATAGTTCATATATAGACATACTATGTGCAAAAACAGTATAGATTATTAAAAAATATTAATTCACATTTGAAAATCTGAAACAATCTTTTCTTTCATAATAATTATTTAAAAATCTTTCATAATAATTATTTAAAAATCTTTCATAATAATTATTTAAAAATCTGAACCAATCTTTTTGTTCATAATAAATATATTTCAGAATCTTTAATTTATTTGCTTAATTGAATGATATATATTTTAAGAGGGGAAAAAAACTAATTAAACATTTTATCTTTAATATATTTTTTTTAAAAATGAGATTATAATAGGAAAGATCAATTAGATTATGTCAACTGATTAAATCAATATTAATACTTTCACATAAATAAAGAGTTACCTAATATTAGAATTTTAAATTGAAATTAATTGATTATAAATACAAATATACAAGTTGATTGATTTAATGAATAATATCTCACAGTATAATTTATAATATATCACTCTCATTTATGGTAGGGATTGGTTTCTATCTGCTGTTAACACGTTTAGGAGGTATGTAATCATAAGCATATCCCAAGATGCACATTTCATGTTGAACCAGCACTCATCAGTTGGCTTATATCACATTCTTTTATTATTTTTAAATTCTAAACTACAAATTTAACAAAACAATCAAGTTTATCAGCATTACTTTTTATAGTAATAGGATAGCCATTTCCTATTGCTTTGCAGAATTAGATGTTGAGTTTTCAAAGAATAGTTATTGCTTCCATTAACTGTATTTTCTGCTTTTTCTCTTTGCTCTTTTTAGTTTCTTTTTATTTTATTTATCTTATTATCTTTAATCATTTATTTTAGTATCTTATTGAATTAATTGGGAAACTAAGATTTTATGCAATTACCTATTATTTTTTGTTATGCATTCAATTCTAACTTCAAACTTTTATTTTTTTAATTTTTTTTCTGTATGAGTTTTTTTATTTTTTCTTTATTTTTTTCTTCAAGAGTTAGAGTAGTATAATGTTTTTTTTTATTACTTTATTTATAATTTATACTTATATGAATGTGTAAATCACATTATCTGAGTATAAACATATATCCACATCTGTTTAATACATTCCTATTTAGTAAACTTATTTATATGAAAAATATTTATTTGATATAGCTAGATCAAATAAATGTTTAATTTAGAATAGGATAATTCAAATTTATTATCTCCAATTGAAATACTATATAAAAAATAATATATAACAAATTAAAGCACAATTTTTTATAAGCAATATATATATATACAATCAATCTGTTTTCTAATAATTATTATTTTTATTTATTTAATAAATTCTAATAATTTTAATAAGACCATGAATTATAGCTATTAATTAATTATGCAATGCGCTTAAGAATATAAACTTAATTGATTCATGAGCAAGTTTAAGTATATTTAAAAAAAATTCACCACATACAACATCAATAGTAATAATTTACAATTGACTAACAAAACATAACAATCTTCAGAATCATACCAAAAAACATCTCACCTCACATAATTCTTTGCAGGAACAATTTTTAATTGACTCACTGCTTTCTATTGTATTTACTGATTATGTAAGCTTGTAAAGGAGTAAAATAAAATTGGCTCATGAATTTTCAGTATCACTTAATACTTGCTCAGCTGCTATTCTTTGGCTGATAAATAATTCCTGAAATTTTTTATAAAATTTAATTAGGATGGTTAAACAACAACAAAAAAATTATCAACAAACAAAAAGCCAGTTCAGCATATGTCAATAAAGGCATTCAATTTATTTTACCAAAAATACTTTGCAAACTGAAGGATAAACTGTAAATTCATTCATAATAGGATTTTTGAAATAGAAATTGTTGACATAGTTTACTTAACAAAGTCAGCATGATCAAATGAACTTCATTTTAAAACATAGATGTGTGAACAAAACAATTAAGTATAGCAAATGAATATTTACTCTAAACTCACTCTACAGTTCCTGACTACAAATTATAAAAGCTGTTTTTCCAAAAAATTATATAAATGCAATAGTGATAACATGAAAATTGCAGCTATCCAATTTACAATGTCACACATTATGTGACTACTATATGTGATTATAACTTGATTATAAATATACAATGACAATGAGGCAAACACAAATAAATACTGATATACTTAAATGGCAATCATATTTGTCAGAACTTTAGAAAAGGGTTCACTACCAGCCTTTTCCTGGACATAAATGAGCTTATCTTTTTTATTCTATTTATTGGGAGGGTATTTATCTGTTGAAACTTAAAATGTAATAATAGGATTGTCTCCAGCAATTTATAACAATATTCATGATGAGAATCGAATCTTAGTAGAATAATCCGTACCCATTTAGAGTTTTTAAAACCGATAATTCAACCATGACTCAAATAAAATTTGAAGAGTGTTCCCAGGAAGCTTGTCAGCATATCTAAATAGACTATAATAAAATAAAAATTAAAGGGTATGTGGATTAGCTATTGTGATTACAAGCAATGCTAACTCATCTATGCAAAGTAATTTTTGATAAAGCTACAGAATCACTAAGTGCATATTTCAGCACAAAACCTTTGATTATGAAGCAAAGATATAAGTTAAACCTTTACAATCAGAAAGATAGAGAAAATACAGTTAACTACATATCTATTTCCCAATAGTGCTGAGGGCCACTTCACATATGGTATGAAAAAACAAACTGGGAATCAAATTGACAGTACAGCATTTGAATGAGCTATTCCACCGATATCTCTAGGAGAAGAGATGGCAGACTAGGAATTGACTCAATAGAAGAACTCAGAGGTCAGATGGCAGATCAGTTGTGACTTTAAAGAATTGGTTTGTAGGTGAACAGCTTCCAAATAAAATATTTATCATTATAATAAAGCTTATATAACCATCCAGAATTCATATAAAAATAAATATGATTTGTCATTTTTGCCTGTCTACCAGAAATGAAATAGACGAATAGCTCATGTTATAAAAAACAAACCAACATCTGTTTAGCAAAGAATTATAAAAACTGCTAAAGTATAAATTGCATTGCTAGTCTTTAGGAAGCAAGCTGTCATTAATACCACTTTAATAACAATTGAAATTGGCACTGGCTCAGTGATTTTAATTGTTTTGAAAACTATTGGATAAAGGTAAATAGAAATCAGTTAGTGGATCATCAGGAAAATTTGAAACCTATCTATGATTATAAAGGCAAACTAATATTGTTCATGGAAAAGTTGCAATTGAATAATTTCAAAAGGCTCTAAATACATTGTCTTTCCTAGTATCTATAAAGGATAGAGAAACTTAATGGCTGCAGTTGGTATAAATCTCTAGGTTATTCATTAATAATTGTGAACTCAATTTGTATTAACATAACACATTTTTAAAAAATAATATATGTAAATAAAACTGATAAACTATTGCTGCATCGAAAAGTTTGATGTCTATATGCTAATAGTTATTGAATTTATGTCTTATAACACAGATAGTTATTAAAATCATTGATACATATTTGTGAGGATTATAATTAAAAATGTAGTAGTGCCAATTATCCTCCTTTATTAATATACTTTAATTTGGGGCAGAATACTCCAAAAAATAGACCAATTTTTAGCTAGCAGTTGTTACACATAAAGGGCTTTATAAAATTAATAAATTGCTATTTGGAATTTTAGTACTGCCAGTCATAATCTAGAAAGTAGTTGGAATATTTTGACTATCCCTCATTTTTATGATTTTCTATTAGTAGTCAAGGATATGAGCAATTCTTGAAGATTACCAAAAGCTTTTAAAAAAAATTAAGAAAATCGTAATTAAAAGAAGTTATAATAAATGTGTATGTGAAGTAAAATAAATAGAATTTCTATTGATTTTAAAATTACAATGGAAGGAAGTTTTTCTTCGAGAAATAAAGTGAAGACTATATTGAGAACCCAAACCTCTGTGAACAATAAAGAACTCATGACTTTTTTAGAGCTTGTTTAATTAATACGAGATATTTATTCAGCATAAAACAGAAAATAGCCAAACATTATGTATATTGATTAATTTTATTCATTTAAAATATGAATTTTTTTAAGGCTAACTATTAGCAAAATATCTTTAAAAATCATGAATATATTCCAAATAGGAGATTAATTCACTAAGGACTGTTAATTCCTCCAATTCGTCCATTTTGTAGTAAGATTTTATTGTCATTAAATATAGTTCCTTGTCTGCATTTGTTCACATTTACATAGAGCAATGGTGTCAGAATAACCACATGTTACTACATAATTGGTGACTATTGAGTATGGTAATAACTTGAATGTAAATTTACAAGTGGTAAATGGGCAACCATAAATATATGCAAATATATATATTCAATTGTCAGTGGGTACTGCTGGGACACAAAATTGGGAACTTTAGAGAGAAGTTCAACTACCAACCTTCCCTCTGTCGTAAATAAGCTTGACCTTTTGAATTCCATTCCCTCACCAACTAAAAGACCACTATTTTATTAATATTTCTAAATTGAATAAATACTTAATAATGACTTATCTGTTCACAAAGTGGTTAAATTTTGCCTCTAGTTTGAAGGAATTCAAATGCTGATAAATTCTGCAGTTGAAAGGCCTAATGTTAATGGAACAACACTTTAAGTTCATTGTTATTTAAATAGAAGATTCTACTAGTAATGTTTTAATAAATAAATTGCAAAAATTTTATTTTTTCATAGAAGTATTTTGATTTATTGAATTTTAAAAATTGCTTAATACCGTGGTGTGCATTGGAACAGTGGAACATAGTATTTATTTCATAGGTCGGTATTGCTAGGATTTTATAAAATATTTATTATATTGAGTTTAAAATGTATTTCAAATTTTATATATTGAATATACATGTTCCTGTTGATTTCTAAAATAAATGGTAATTAAAGACAAAAAAAATTAATTTCCAAATAGTAAAGAAAATAAAAAAACATAAAAGAGATACATGTAAAATTATCGACTTTATCTGTACTTATAGCTTGTATATTAAACTATATCTACAATTTTAAAACACAAAAGATTAAACCAATAAGACCAATGTTAAAATTGTTATATTTTTTAAATTGTACATTTCAAAATTTATTTTATATATAAGTTAGTAGTGGATCTGAATTCTTTCTGTTAAATTTCATAACAATGCTAAAAAAAAAGTTACATTTTTACAATTTTTAAAAATTTAAAAGGTTATTCTAAAAACTATACTGGTCACTCTTTGAAATCATTATTATCTATAGCCATTTATATGCTGAACAGATCTCATGTAATGTTATTTTAAAATAACTATCAATTTTATATTGATTAATCATGCTGCGGGAGGAAGGAATCCTCTATATATATACTGTATATCTGTTCATGTTTATTCCCTAACTGAAAGCAAATCTATATATGTCTGAACAATTTAGTAAAGTTGTATTAGAAAATACCATGCTTTTTTTTTTTTTAAAGATTGACAATAGAATTTTAGTTTTGTGTGTGTGTTACTTCATTATTAATCTATGTAATGTGTGTATTAAATCATTTGCCATTCATTAAGTCTGAATAGACACTTATTTGAATCTATTTGAAATTATGGCTTTATCATCTTCTTGTTATGCCTATGACTTAGGGATCAATTGCAGATGAATCTTAATTTTTTTTCTGATATTCACTACATAACTAACTTAATTAACCATTCAATTATTATTTGGCAAATGGGTAGTTATTTATCCTTAACTACATTGTAAAATGAAGATCCATAAATTTTTCCATTTGAAATTTGATTAGCATGGCAAATATTTTTATCACTCTCTTTGGAAGTTACTGGAGAGTAACTGATAATGATGATCGTAAGTTATTTTTTGTACAGTAGTTTACTAACTTCAGTGAGTGTCTTTAGTAAAAGCCTGGCTTGCTTTCAATCTAAAAAGTTCTGGTTTTATTCCTGAAATGATAAAGCTTGATCATAGAAGTTGATTTCTGCAGAAAACCGTTATAACTGGCTTCTTATTACTGTAAACAAAAGAAAGTGTTATTTACTTGTGAATGTATGCATAATAAAATATGTATGAGGAATGAGTTATTTTAAAATAGTAGCATTTTTTTTTGCATAATAGTGCCACCTAATGTAAGCTCTAGTAATCTGTAGATGATAGAAAATTATGCACTATAATACCTATACAGTGATGAGTTATCTTCTTGACTTCATTCTTTACAATAATTATTAGTAAATTATTATTCCATTTTTTTTATCCAATTATTTTCAGTTAATTAAGTTACGGAGTCTATTCATCAATCCTCCATCCCATCCGTCATCTCAATGCATTAATTATGGGAATGGAATTGCATGTTTGTGTAATCATTTTAAATATTCTTTAATTATAATGCTCAACAATTCTTACCCCAATCTTTTATTTTAAAAATGGGTTAAACTTCCTTTGAGATAGAGTGATCATATACTACATGCAAATGGTTGCTAAGGATGATGAGAAGTTGGTACTGTAGTTTTAGATTTCTTATATTACAATTTATTTTAGTAGTTTGTATTTGAAGCTACATTATAAGCTTAATTAAGCATATTATAAAATTATACAAAACTGTATAAAGACCACTGCTTTTTTCAAAATACTTGTTTCAGTAACAACAGTAATTCGTACAGAATTATTTTTATATTTCTTCGTTAGTTAGACTAATTATTTCAAAACTTTTGGAGCAAAATGGAAAGTTTTTATGTATTCAGTTGCCAGGAGTTAAAAAATGCGTATAAGCTGTATATATAAACTAATAGTTATTATCGTTACGGTCAAAAAGAACGAATAATAAATAAAATGTCAACATTTATTTATTTATTTTTAATAAATTATGATTTATCTTTTTTTATTTTCTTTGAATGAAAATTCATTTTTAAAATATTAAATTACAAGCTTAGTCTGTTATGTAGTCAAATAAATTTAAGGGGTGGAGTTATACCATTAAAGAGAGTTATATTTGTTTTCTAATTATGAATTTTATTGAGATGGAGGAATTAGATGATTAAACTCTCATGTATAATTAATTAATCAGGGATTAGTAAATTAATTTAAGAATAATTAACCTTACAAAATATGTATGTTATAATTATAGCAATTAGAAAAAAAATTTGGATGATAAATTGTTCTTCGAAGTAAATTACTGAATGAATACAGATTTGACACCTGTCAGGAAATGGATTTTAAACTAGTTTATGCTTTTTTATATTTCATAGATCAGAAAGGTGAAATCGCTTAGAGGAAGGCTTAAAACGTAGTTTATATAGATTATATTCTTTAACAACTTTTAAAATGTTAAATATAAACTGTTAGGAAATCTTCCTTTATTATTTAATAGTTGCATTTGTTACATTAAAATATTTTTTTTATAATAAAAATTAGAAAATATTTTTAATTTTGACCTCAGTAAATCAGTCACTAATCCTAGTCTGCTGATAAGTATTTTATTGTAAATAAATTGCTATTTAATAATAAACAATTTATTAATGTTTAACATTTTTAGTCTGCAAACTAGCATATTGCAATTAGATTAACGTTTACACGTGTGTATTGGTACGTGTGTGTATATATAAACAAATGCGCAAACCTTAACCAGCAGTTTATTATCACTTGAATAAAATTTCTCATTATTTTTCGAATCATGTGTAAAACTGACAGTTATTTGCATTATAGATATATATGAAAAATATATATGTATGTTGCTTTTTGCCAAAAGGCAATATTTGATTATCCCTGGCGGGAATTTGCCATTGTTTTCTGCTCTTAGCACAGTTATTTTATTATAACAAATTTAGATTTTCATCTTAAATTTTAATGAGTTCTGATGATATTGAGATATTTGAAAATACATGCATGTGTTAGTACATAACTTTGTGACTTTTACTTGCAGCCAAGTTCAATGAGTCGTAGTAAATAGTATGATAATTTTCTTTTAAGATTTTTTTAAAATAGAAAATTAGATATCATTTAGCACATCTGCAAAAAGCTTATAAATTTGTTCATATTTATTATGGTTTTTTACAATCTTTTAAAGACTAATTCTGTCAAACTTATATTTAGTTCAGTTTTAAGACTTTCTTTTGTTTGTTAGTTGTTTTATTTATAGAATTCATAGTTAGTTGTTTTATTCCTAGAATTCATAGAAAATAATCTAAGAAACAAAAAACGTTATACAGTATATATAAAAAAAGATTTCTATTTCCTAGTATCATTTATCTCGTAATAAAACAGTTCCATTCACAATTTTGTGTATGCGCACTTCATGCATTGAGGTGAATTTTGTTAAGTACAAAACCTAACAGTTGTTCAGTAGTATGCAATATGTAGTTTGTTATAACTAGCCGATTGGAATTGCACTGGTGTATAATGATTGGAACTCTTATATAATAGATGTGTACTATACATTAAAGTATATTAAATACTTGATATTTACTTATTTGATAAATTTGAATAATTTAATAATGAATAATAACAAGAAATGTAAACTTTTTTCAAAAATCAAGTACAGTATAAGTATTTTGAATGCTAATAAAAATATTATTTATACACAAAATGATTCCCTTCAGGCAAAACGAAAATATACTTGTTGTTTGTCAATTCAATCCTGATTATTTAAATTTTGGTTTTATTTCTTGGCCTGAGTAGGAAGAAAATTTATCCAGATCTCAATGCATTATTTGCATAAATGTACAAAGCTAATAAAATGTATGCATCATTTACAGATCAAACATTCAAATCTACAAAATAAGCCACTGTATTGTTTTTTTTTTTAATGTAAAAGAACTGAATTGAAAAACAAAAGTCATATTTTAAAAAATTTCTTTTAGACGATAAGTCTTTTGTAAAAGCATCATATTTATTTGCTTTAAGAAATGCTATTCTATTGCCAAAAACTTAATTGAATCATTTTTAATAACATGTGTTTTGAAATCCGATTCAAAATGAAAACTTTGCTGCTTTCTGACTATACTATTTAGCAAAGATTTAGTGAATTAATGATTGATGTTGAAGATCAATTAATTCAAAAAGTAAACAAATCATTGTTCGCAATTCTAATAGATGACTCTATAGATGTTATCAATAAAGCCATACTTTTATGATATTTTCATTATGTTGACTACAAAATCAATGAGATAAAAATAATTTTTTTGTTGTGTTGAATTTCCTAATCACACAACTAGTTTGGATATATTTAAAACAATGGATAATTATATGAAAAGAACTCACTTAATTGGAAAAATTGTGTTGGCTTATGTATTGATGGAACAGCAAGTATGGCTGGAAAACATTCAGGAGTTGCAAAAAAAAAAAATTAAAGAAGTAGTGGATGACAAAATGATTTTTACTCATTGTGTTGTTATACAATGTGAGCATTTAAGTGCAAAAAAATTTTCTCCTTTCTTGAACAGTATTCTTAATCAATTGTTAAAAATAAATTATATTAAATGCAACACACTAAATTCAAGACTATTTTCAAGTTTATGCTATGAAATGGAATCTGGACATGAAAATTTACTACTTCATGTAAAAGTACAATGGTTGTCAAGAGGGAAAATATTAATAAGACTTTATTAATTATGAAAAGAAGTTGAAACATTTTTAGAAACAAAAAATTCACAATTGAGAAATATTTTCCATGACAACAATTGGAATGAATGAATTAAATTTAAACCTGCAAGGATATAGTACTATTTTTGAATTATGGACTAAAATTAAGAATGGTATAAGTAAGTAAAAAAAATAACAACAATGACATGTTTTATTTATTTTCAGAATTGATAAATGGAGCTGATATAAATATTGGCAAATTGAAAAATATTTAACAGGACTTGGTTGTCCCACAGGAAGAAGACACATGGAAAAGCAATATATGGATTTTAAATCCATTTATTGAACAAGAAAATAACTTAACTGATTTGGAATAGGAAAAATTAATAGACTAAGTTTTTATTTAATTTGACAAGTGTAATCAATTTTGGGGTAAAATTAAAACTGAATATCCAGAATTACATGAAACTAAGAGTATTATTGCTAATTTCAACTACATACTTTTGTGAATCTACATTTCGGCAATAACACTTGTAAAAATCAAAAGAAAAAAGTCAAACATTGGTGGTCGAGAGGTCAGCGATAGCTGCTTTACAAGCAGTTGTCCTGGGTTATTGGGTTCACTTCCTGACTGATGCTATGACCCATGGGGCGAAAACATTTATTAATAAATCCAGCTTTGCACTTAGCAGTCACAAATACATCTCCAAGACACATAAGTTTTTTGTTTTATAATTATGTTTCCCTCAGTTATTTAAATATTATTCTTTGTTTTTCTTCAGATTTTGTGTATTGTTAGTTAACTTAATTTTGTATAGTTTTGTAAAAACAACCACTTTTTCTTCCATTTTTTTAAATTCAATAAATATTTGGTTCAAGAAAATAAAAAATGGTCCATGGCATATAATCAGTTGAGAAACCCTGATTTAACATATAATTATACTTAAATACAAATATTTAAACTGAAAAATTAGTGTTTTTTGTTTTTTTCATTTATTCTTATTTTTCGTGAGATATCCTGTTAAGCATTTACTCATTTTTATATTACATCTGGGTCTCTTTTTACACGGACTTATTTAACATGATTTTGAAGTTACACGATTCATGTTTCACTGGAAGTCGAACTCCGATAATGCACTATTACTTTAAATAATAAATTTCACACACTTACGTTATATTGAAAGTAATAGCACATTATTGGAATTCGACTTTCATCTTAGTAATTTCAATATTTTCAGTGCTCTATAATAGTAAGATTTTATGCAATAATAAATTAAAATCATGATTTCCACATTTTATGTATACACACATTAAATTTTACAAGATTATAATGTAAATTTGTTCAAACATTGTGCGTGTTAATTTTGCATTTTAAATCACATTCTGTTTTTGCTTTTTAAAAAAGAATGTAATCAATTACTAATCATTTAGTGTCCACAAGTTTATTTTTAAAAGGTGAGTAATAGCAGTGGTCAAAATTAAATTTGACAATTAAAAATTAAAATCTGATTTTTAATTGTAATTAACAATTTAAAAATTACTTACGGCAACTTGAAATTAATGTGATGTGAAATTTGATTTTTAAACAGAATTGAAAATTTAAAAATTAAAGACAAAAATAAGAATTAAATTTTTAGTTGTTAGTTTCATAAACAATTAATAAAATCACCATCTCAAAGATTAATTACTAATTACATTGTCACCAGAAAACCATTGACACAACATGAGTGTGAAGTTGGCGCTAGTTGTATTTCCTCTTGTGAAAAATTGATTTTTTACCAGTTTGCAAACGAACGTGTTTTTCGACAAGTAGCGATAATAATTAAAATGTGTATAAAAAAATGTAAATTACTGTACTGTAAATTATGCATAAAAATATATTATTTCGAATAAAATTAAATATTATAGTTAAAAAAAGTTTGTCTTGTATCAATTTTTTTCAAATTTGAAATTTTTTATTAGTCATATTTTATTTCCTTATTTTTTTTTTGCACGAATTTTAAAGTAATTTTACGTTGGTACTTCGCTTTTACACAAATTTTGAAAAATCACAGACCGCATCCCCCCCTTTTCAATGTAAGTTACCTCTGTTTTTGCATGATTTCGTTTGCGCGTGTTTTCTGAGGAACCTATCTATCGCGTAAAACGAGACCCAGGTGTATTTCATATTCAACTAACATTTTTAATCTCTTTGTAATTAATAACTCAAATTTTATTTTTTTCTTTGTCTGTTGCATTGAATGATCTGACTTCTTATATCCTTATCTTTATTACTAAATTTGTCAAAAATTCTGCTTCTATATATAATTTAGTTTATTAATTGAAATAATTTTCATTACTACTGTCTGGTATAGTCTTGTTGTAGATTAATTATTTTTTCATGATATCCTATGTCATTTGATGTAAACCTTTCTATTTGTAGTTTTTGAAATACATGACCAGTTATTTAAAAACAGTTTTCCAAAAATTGACTTTTCTCAATTGTAAAAAAAATCTTAATTCACTTAATGCTTGACAGTTTTATCATTTTTAAGACATTTATGAAACTGCTACCAATCTGTCTAAATAATGTTTTGTAAAAATTGCTCTCATCAAAAAAATGAATAGGAGCTTTTTTTGTTGTTTTCTTTTTATATCCAACTAAATCAAACAGCAGCTGGAATTTTGGAATGAGTTTATTTCCATTTTGCCAGTGATAAAACTTTTAGTATGTTGCTTTTCTAAAACAAAATCTTATTTTTGCTCATATCTATCTTTCTTTAGTTTTATCCTTTATTCTGGGTGTTATTGTTCTCTATTATTACATTTTTATGTCAATATTAACTTTTCTTCATGATGTCAAAGATCTCTTCTCAGTCTTCATTCTATTAATTAAAACTTCTGTTTTTAAAAGAACTTTAGTTGTCCTGAAAATATATTCCTTTGAATTTGTTTCTATTTTTGTTGATTTGTAAGACTTTTTTTCCAATTACTGAAAAATTTCCTTTTTTTCTCATGCATATAAATAGTCAGTGTGATCTTCCTTATTATTATGATAGTATAGAGTCTGCTTTATTATTGGGAATAAGATATCTTTTAGATGTGCATCATTTTTGTGAGAGGAAAAATGTTCTAAAATTATATGATTAATTCAAAATTCAACATCAAGAAAAAAATATTATCATCAACTCATCTCTTGACTCTTTTTTTTAATCTTGTAAAGATGAGCAAGCCTTAAAACTTTAGTGTTATCTATTGTTGGTTAGAATAATTAGTAGTGATTAATTGAATAATGCAGTTTAATTGTTAGACTTTTTTGGTTTTTGTTTTTATCAATGAAAATTAAATGGTTTGAGTTTTGAATTCCAAATTTTCATTGATAAAACCAAAAACCAGAAAACAATGTAATATTTGAGTTTTTAAACTTTTTTTTTTCTCAGTGATGAAAGTTTATTCATAAAAAAAAAGATACAATATGGTTAAATAAGAGGTTTACAAAGAATGGTAAAAATGAAATTCTGGAGCAACCCTGTGAAGAAAGAGGGATACATATGAAAAGGGAAAGGGATGTGGAAAGGATTTGTATTAACCATTAAAGACAAATGAATGTTACAATTGGGAATTATTTGTAAAGTCTAGAAATCAAATATGAATAGTCTTTTAGGAATACAATATTGGGAAAGTTGAGAAATAGGAAAACACTTGGAGATAGCATAAAATATGGATTAAATCAATATACTGTTCAGTTCTTCCAAATGGCCTTGAATATCTTCACAAGAGAGCAATCCCAAATACTTTGGAAAAATTATGGAAAACCTATGGAGAACAAGGGAAAAAAATCCAAGCTTCAAAATGTCTCTGCTGAAAACCATTCTAATCCATCATGAAAAT
The DNA here is from genome assembly GCA_028023455.1 of Epiperipatus broadwayi. NCBI lineage: Eukaryota > Metazoa > Onychophora > Udeonychophora > Euonychophora > Peripatidae > Epiperipatus > Epiperipatus broadwayi. The sequence continues at coordinate 5,667,506 of JAQFVV010006219.1, read as the reverse complement.
CACATGAACAGCAAAAGGCCAGCCCTATCAATCACAACATTGGAAGTAATAAAATTAAATAAGGTGGATCGCTTGCAATTAGAATCATGAGGCCAAAATGTGACCTATTTTGCAATAATACATGGATAAAATCACTCATAATGATAAAGTTAAAGAATCACCATAAATAATGTTATTTTTTCTATCTTGTGAATGAGAAAAACCAACGTTGGTAATGATCACCACAACGCCCCCATCCCAGACCCCTCCCTTAAATGAACTAGGATTTAGACCCCTGCAAGTCCTCCCAACAACTGGACCCTCTCATTCATTCAACAAAATTAACTTGTTAATTGATTTACATTAGTCTGAACTGCATAAATTCAAATCCTTTTATTTTCTAAACACCTACATCTTTTAGATAAAGCAACATGATGTTACAAAAATATAGACAAAGACTGCATTTCCATAATGCATTAATAAAAAGTTTGAATTAATAAAAGTCAGATTAAAATATGTGCTATATAACCAGGTGTATTGTCGACAATACCAGCTGATAAGCATCGGTAAATTTTATTATTAGAAAACTTTACTCACAAAGTAAACTTAACAACAGTTTATTAATTTGAAAATATATGTAAAAAGAAAAAAAATAAAGAAAATTACATTATTGTCTCTAAGTCCAGATTAATCTTCTTAAGGTGCGATTACAATTTCTTCACACATGCTAGTACATTATCAGCACTTGTGTTTGTGGGTAATTTCTAAAGTTTATATATCAGTTCTATATTCACATAAATCTAAATTCGTTAACATTTATTAGTATTAGAATAATTCTACTGCATGTTTTCCAAATGTAAAGTTTCTAGAATGTTTTCTATTGGGAGAAATTTATTCATTTCCTAACTGACTATAGTTAAATAAATATTTTAACTTTATTTGCACAACCATAAATTTTACACAGTGCTATTATAGTCCAGCAGTACAATATTAAAGCTATCTGATTTTTAGGATTACATGCTAAATAAAAAAAATAAAAAATTGTAATTCTGCATTAAAAATTTTCAGTAGTAACTTGTATTATAAGAGTAAATATTACTTTAGCTGAGTTTAAAATAGAAAATTTGTCAGAGTTTAATATTCACAATACATTTTTAAAGAAGTTAAACAAATCTTTAAAATTCATTCAATTCCTAACTTTATTTCCAAAAGCAAAAAAAAAAAAAGTACATGATTCTACATTAAAAATTAATTAAAAAAAAACAATTGGTAAACTATAATTTTAATTTTTATGCAATATTACATTTACCACCTGATATAATATATTGTGGTCAAACAATTTCATGTCTTCAACATATTCTTTAATGAAGAAATTTAAAATAATATTTATTCATAATTCTCTACAGCAGCTGAAATCAGAACATTTGCATTTCTATACTAAAAGTTCATTTTCGAAAAAGCAATAATAAGAGTTCTAATTCAAACAAAGTTATTACACTCTAATTCAACATTCTTAGAATATATTGCTTTTTTTTTTTTTTTTTCATAAAAAAGTCAAATTGTTAAAAATAATGTCTGTTTATTCAGTATTTATTCTCAATACTCTGTGTGAAATATAAACCAAAAGGAGTGTAGTTCTACATTAAATATTTATTCTCAAAATGTAAGCAGAAAAGGAATTTTCATAAAGTCATCATTTTTACATTAAACCTGTTTTTGAAAAAGTTTATAAATAAATTTTAATTTTTACCATCAATTTTTTGCCACTTAGTAATGCAAAATTTTAAATAAGTGTAAATAGATAATGGATTTAAATGTACTTGTTTTTATTTATTTAATTTTTTTAAAAGTAATACAGATATTTACTAATTAAAAAGTTTTAAGTCTATCTCAGAGCACTAGCACTGTAACAATTTTAATTGTATGCTCTTGATGACAGCTTTCAACTTTAATTTTAATATTGAATCTTATTATTTATCAGAATATAATAAATTTAACTTCATCTAATATATATTTTTGTTTACAAATATCCTAAACAAACAATAAATGTTTTTCATTATTTACTATCAGTTAACGGGGTTTCATTTAAAAAAATGAACAAAATCTTTACTATTTGACATTTGTATTTTAAATGTGAATGAATAAATATTAATATCTGATAAGTCTACAAAAGTATGCTTTAAAAGTTTAAAATTTTTAAATAATTTTTACAGTATTGCATTATATTCTAATAGATGATAACCAATTAAATATTAGCAAACAGCTTGTATTCATTGTGTGTTTCTGAAGGTTTGTGATGATGGTGTTCTAGCTGTATTTTTATATTGGACTATTTCCATCATACCTCTCAAAACTTTGTGTATATACTAACCTGTTTGCTGTGATATTACTAACATTTAGTGCATATACTAACCTGTTTGCTGTGATATTACTAACAGTTGAATGCATTTGGAATATTTAACTAAAAATTAAACTTTTCTAAAGACATTCAACACACATATTAGATGATGGAAATAGTCTAATATAAAAATACAGCTTGTAGTCATGTTCCCTGAAATTTGACTTTTTCAAAAATATAACATTCGATTTTTAATAAAGTTAAAGACTGCCAAGGGACAATAGAATCCAATGAAGTTAGGGTTTAAAAGTGATTCATGTTATTGAATTTTCAGTTATCCTGACATCTATAGCACTTTTTTGGAATTAAAATAGTAGAATAAAATATATGTAATTTTAATGATATTAAAAAAAGTTAGCAATTTTTTTCAGTAGTTGGAAAATTGATTTGGTCATATGAAGTGCCTCATTGAAAATAAGTATCTCCTTTTTTTATCATCATTTTTTTGATATACAAAAATGACACAACTTTTATTACCATACAATATATGAATTTCTGCAATATATTAATGTAAAATTACTTATAATTAAATAAATATAAATAATGAATTTAATTTCTTAAATTTTTTATCAAGTTACTCTAATATCTTATATTTAATTTTTTATTTATTTTTCATTTTACCAATACAATTACAGGTTTGTATTTGAATGACTTTGTGCATTTGGTAGTATGTCTTTTTATATAATTGTTTTAATTAATTTTAATATAGAATATGTGATTTAGAATCTGAATAAAACTTGTATAAAGTTAAAAAGTTATTTAAAAAGAAATTAGAATTTTTTTAAAAGTAATTTTTAATATAAGAAATCATCTTTTTTTTAAAATAATAAAAAAAAAAAATGTAAAATTCATGAAGTTATAAAAAAAAAAAAACATTAGAGATCACATGATTCTTCATTTATTTATTAAATTTTTTATTTTGTTAAATTTCATAAATATAATATATCAAAAATAATAGATCAAAATTTAATTTTTATTGTAGCTAAATAAAAGAATTATTTGGATTTTTTCATCTATTTTTCTTAAACTAAAGATTTTTTTTTTTTTTAAATATTAAGCAGCTTAGATTAAGCTATCAAGGAAATAGGCTAATATTGTCTCTTATCCTGCTGACTGGATTAACAACTCTAAATGATTTAATACTGTTGTAGCATGATGTATTCAAAAGTCAAAGGTTCCTTGATTGGGTATCATATATCTACCGAAGTAATAATTATTTTCTTTTGTTGTTATGGGCCCCTGGAGCTAATAATTCTGGATTTATTCCTATCTCAATCTGTCACCTTAGTGCATCAATATCACAATACTTCCTGAGTAACTAATGATGTGATTATTTAATTTAATTATAAAGACAATTACTGTGATAGTTTGTCTTTTTTATTACCCTTTCAATACAAATACTGTATATATATATATATATTCAAATTTAGAGTTATATCAGAAGCTTTAGAGGATCACCAAAGGTGTGTGTGCTATATAGTTTTATACAATAAATTAATGATAGTACATATATAATATTTTAATGATAAATAATAAAAATAATTAATTTATTTTTGCATTAATAAATTCATACAACTAAGAAAAAAATATTCAAAGGTCATTTAGAAAAGTTTTTAATGCCAAGATTATGTAGTGTTATAATGGTATAAATTTCACTTTTATTGTATTCCAATTGATTTATGAATTAGTTTGAATATTTTCAGAATTTAAATAATCTGCTTTAAAGAAGGCATTGTTTGGTGTTAATCACAGTAGTTTAAAATTCCAAGTAATACTGGCAAATGTTACTAACTTTTGGCATCTAGTATTAATCATAAAAATATTATTAAGAATCAAAATTTATATATATAATTTTTAATAATCAAAATTGTTATGCCAAAATTGTTATTTTAGAAGATTCTATTCATGATAATTTATTTTTTATATTCACATTTTACTTATTGTTTTAAGGGATCTTAATATATTTCAAATCATAAATCCTGTGTCAATAAAAATTAATATATATCATAGGCAGTTTTTTTCAGTATGTAATCTCTGATAGATACATCTGAATGATGTCAAAAACTTCTTAATGTTTAAGATATAGTTTTAAAGCTAAGATAATAGAAACACATTAACATAGTCATATGGAAAAGGTGAGCAATAGTAGCAAATTATTACTAATAGTAATCAAGATTAATGCTTGGTTGGAGTACTTTATTTAGTTATACTGTTTGCCATTATTCTTTTAGAACAAAAATTTTAAAATAGAAACAAAATTTATTATTGGGAAATTTAGTATTGTACTGGCTTAAAATGACAATCACATTCTTTTGTAATTCTAATAAAAAATAAATCTTTTAACTGGAATGAAAACTAATTTTTTATTATGTATTTTTTGATATAAAAGAAATGTAATATCTGGTAAAATGAAAATACACACACATTTTAGCAGATATTACTTACATTGGCTCAGAAAAAAAGAAAATGAATAACAATTGAATTATAAAAAGAATGATATAAACACAGAAAAACCATGGTACTTATGTATTAGTCCTGCAATGTGTATTAGATCTGTTATGCCTTTTCATATTTGTATCGATTCACTGATAACTTTCTAATCTTGTAATCTGACCGAATAATGTGTATACTTGAATCTTGTATGAAGTTAAAATGATGAATTCATCAAAATGATCCATATATACATGATCTTTTTTTCACAAGATTTATAAAGTTATCAGTGGTCTGACTATGTATGTAAAAAAGTGTAGCAGTTCTAGTACATAACAGAAATTGCACCAGACTAAAATATGAATTTCAGATAAAAAATATAAAATATGACATGGTATATTAATCTTAAAAAGTACATTTTTAACAATACTAAAAATATGAATTTCACACACAGAATTTAAAATATGGCACAGAATATAAGTTTCACACAAAAAATATAAAATGACATAGAATATTAATTTCCAACAGTACTAAAAATATTAATTTCAACCAAAAATCAATCTTAAAAAGTACATATTTAACAATAGTAAAAATACTGATTTGACATAAAAAGTGTAAAATATGATATGCCATTATGCAATTTCCAAATGTTACTTTAAATACTGATTCATATGACATGCCATTATGCAATTTCCAAATGTAACTTTAAATGTGGACAAAACAATCACTGAATTACAGAATACCCTAGAATTTTACAAAAAAAAACAACAGTAAAATATACACAAATGGTACTTACCATGTAATACATAATAAGAATTGTCACATTGAAACAATCAATTTGTTCTACTCTATTTTAAGTGGATACTTTTTTTTCCCCAAAATGCACACTTACTTAACACATACATTATTGTATTTGTGGTTCACATGAAAATGTTCACAACCAGTATTTCGTAATTCAGCAATTTAAATTATAGCTCTTCCAACAGTCAGAATAAATCATCAATCCCTCTTCCACATTTTTTTTGATGAGTTGCCACTGTCCTATCCTTAATTGTCATAATACAGCACTCATAGGTCTCCTTGCACAAGTCACCAAACATCCACTGTTCTGGAAGAATTCATCCAGCTCGATTTTTCCTTTTTGTGCAAAGGCTCTCATCAATTTTGACGATTTTGTTAGGGCTTCCAATTTTATGTTTTCTTGAAAATATAAAACAGCATTCATTTTGTTTTATTGTATTTGTGGTTCACATGAAAATGTTCACAACCAGTATTTCGTAATTCAGCAATTTAAATTATAGCTCTTCCAACATCGGAATAAATCATCAATCCCTCTTCCACATTTTGTTTGATGAGCTGCCGCTGTCCTATCCTTAATTGTCATAATACAATACTCATAGGTCTCCTTGCACAAGTCACCAAACATCCACTGTTCTGGAAGAATTCATCCAGCTCGATTTTTTCTTTTTGTGAAAAGGCTCTCATCAATTTTGACGATTTTGTTAGTGCTTCCAATTTTATGTTTTCTTGAAAATATAAAACAGCATTCATTTTGTTTTAAAAAAAAAAAGGAAATGGACTATTATTAATCAGGAAATTATGAAAATGAAATCAAAATGAAAAGTAGATATACTCATTTAAAACTATGAATACAAATGAAGTAAAAATCATTTAATCAAAACTATGAATACAAAGAGAAGTAAAAATTGTTAAATCAAAACAATGAATACAAATAAAGTAAAAAATAGTTTAAAAATTGCAGTTGATAGCACTAAGATCTTGTCAGAATGAAATCTGGACAGTAATTGAGAGTATATAAAGTTATCACAAAAAAATTGGGATGAGATCGGATAACATCGCAGGGTTTATTTGATGTGATTGCTATGTTACACATTTATCATGGATGTGAAAAGACATACTAACTCTCTTATGTTGCAGGACTAATACTTAAGTATTGAAACCACTTACTATTGAAAAATAATTTTTATTTTTATTTTAATGTTATAATTTTTTATTATTGTAAAATTTGAATAATTATAGTATTAAATTCTGAATTAAAATAGAAAGCAAAAAAATTTGATGACATTAAAATTTATGAAAATAAATTAATTAATAAAATCATTATGATATATATGTATATATTTAAAAATATAAATAAAGTTAGACTACTCAATAAATAGATTAAAGATACTTATTCAAAATTAACCCATAATGACTACAGCATGATTTTGTAATATAAATGCCACAAGTGATATCTCATACCTTCCTAAGAAAAGTATTTGTTTTATAAAATTATGATTTTAAATTTGATTTCTTTTATTATAATTATTATTTACAATGAGTATTAAAATATTTGTATAAAAAATATATAACCATAAAGTCGCAAAAATAGAAAATTAAACTTCTAACTGGAATAAGTTGATGGTTTCTTACAACCACTTGTTATAACAAAATAAATTTGTTTTTATTGTTATAAGCATTGATAACAATGAGTATTATAATATTTGTATTAAAAAGTTGGGAAAAATAATGATAATTTGCAAAATATCAAGAAAATTTACTTTTGTTAAATCCTAAAAAAGGCAGCCATAAAACTTATAGCATGCAAGGTGAATTCAAACCAATTTTATTTTTGTATATATATCAATGTTTTGAGGATTTGAAAAGGAAAACATTATTCAGATCTTCAAAACCTACTGAGCATGTTTTTGACCACTAAGGCCAGAATCATAGCATTCATAATCTGCATTGTGAGATTTGCAAATTGCAGGCATACTTAGGAAGGTATTGAGATGGACATCTGATCACTTTAAAAAATTCTGTAAAATTAAGGCATATGAAAATTTATGTTGCAAGTTAAAATACTAGCCAACATCAAAATAAAAATTCATTACTAATGGCTTTTCTGCCAAGATAGAGAGAGTCTCAAGAATAAATAGTAACTCAAAACAACACACACCCTTATATATAATAATTGATTTTCAATTACCTTTTAATAGTATAAAAAAGTCCAAAAGTATTAATTAACACTTTAGATTCATAATATTTTATTTTAAAGGTTTCTTTAATTCTTCTCTTTTCATTCTTTTCACTGAAGACAGTCTTAACCTGCTCAAACAAAATCTTATGGTGTGAATTCTCTTATGAATATGCAAAATTAAGATAAATTTTATTGATTTATCTTTATTAATTTTAAACCTTTCATTTAAACTCAACTTACTTTTACATATATATATATATATTTTATAAAAAACAAGGAATAAAGTAAACAATTCTAAGAATGGTATTCATATCAGCTTTTTTTTTTTTTAGTATATTTAATAGTTTATTTAAAGTAATACATTTTCTCTATGCTAATTTTTTTTATCAAATATATTGTGATCCTACTTAAAATCGTATAAGAAGATCATTTAAAAGGCAAAGAAATAAAAACAGTCATCAGTCTTTTTAAATATTCTTATCATCATTGTTATAATTTTTGTTAATCATTTATCTGAATAACTTATAATAATGTAATCATGATCAATTCTAGTTTTAAAAACAAAATTATATATTTAGATCTATTTAATTTTTTATTTTTTTTACGAAAACTTCATAAAACATTTTTTTATGAATAATAGGTTGATAAATATTAGGTCTAATAATAAGTCTTAAATCCTTACTTTTAGCATAATAACTATATAAAATATTAATTTTTAAATCTCTTACTACTGATAAATTTAAAATTTTAATTGAACAAAATCCAACTTCTCTCTTTCTCAAATATATTTGGTAGAAGCATCAAAGCTATTATATCCTACAATTCTTTTAATTTATGTCTTGCAATTATAAATAAACAATTTGTCACATGATCACCATTCTTTATGCTTATACAAGCTGTTAACAGAGGCAAAACTCCATACAGTAGCACTCTTTAGTGCAAGCCAGAGTAATCTATGGATGCAAGGTTTGCATATAATCTCTATCTAGTGCCTACTCATCCAATATCTCCAGCCTAGTTTCTAGCTTGTGACTTTCATCAGTGAGGTACTTTGGATTACTAATTTAACTAATATTGGTTTATAAATGATAAAGTTATTGTAAATATTAATTATAATCTTAATGAATTTTTGATACAGAGCACTCTTATCAAAGCAATCATTATTCAAAGTAATGGTTGCCTTTGACAAGAGTGATCAATATTGAAATTGCATTCAGGCTATAGTTAATATTTTGCCCATGAAAGAAGCAGTGTTTGTAATGCCTTTAATTTATACCAATAAAATCAAAAATCTAAAAAAAAACAACTTTGGTGGTGAATTTTAATATTCAAAAACATTTTACCTGGTATGAAGTCGTATCATTTTAAATAATCAGCCATATAAATTTTTAAATTCTGCTTCTTTTCTATAATGCCTATTAAGTTTCTATTAATATTAGAATTTTTTAAAAACAAATATTTTACTATTGGTAAATTTTTTGTTATTTTATCTTTAAAATGACAGTTTTGTTTTCGTAAGAGATAATCATGTCATTAATTATTAATTTAAGTGAAATGATCAAAATTCACAAAATGTCTTCATATTCATGAGAAAAATAGTGGCTGTCAAATTTTGAACAGGCTAAGATGATGCTCTGAGAAGAATGAAAAAAAGAGAATTAAAAAAATAATAATAAAATATTATGAATCTGAAGCTATTAATTTGTTTAAATCATTTTTTATTATTAAAAGAAACTGAAAAGTTAATTTGAATTGTGAGTAGTTATTATAATATATATATGTTTTTGTATAATTGTTTACTCTTGAGAGTCTGCATTGCAGGGAAATCATAAATAATGAATTTTTAATATTTTATTGGCTAATATTTTATTTTTGAATACATGTTTTGTTTTTTTAAATATATAGTTTATTAAAATTTTCTGAATTAAAATTAATATATATCATATTTACATTAGCTAGACAGTCTTAATATTTGCAAAAAAATGTTACAATACAAATAAAAACTATTTAGATAAAATAAATTCATTAAGAAATTAGAACTGTTTTAAATATATATATAAAGCAAATATTATAAATTGTCATAAAATATCCAGAATTATTAAAAAAAATAAAAAAATAGATATATGGATTGTTTTTGATAAAATTAACTACTTGAAGAGATCTTTAGCAGATAAAGAAATCCCAGGCAAAAAAAATATCTAAGGGTATCAAATCAAATGATCATGCTTCCTATAGTTGGGTTCCTTTCATAGGTAATTCATTATTTGGAAAAGATAATCATGAACAATTGGTATATAATAACATAAAAATATTTCATACTATTAAAAGATTATATCAATAATATCTATCTGACAAAATTGAGATATAAGAAGTTATATAATTGTTTTCTCCATAAAGAAGAAAGTTTCATATATTTTTGACTTAGATATACTCTCTCTGAATAAAGATTAAACATTTCTTTACACTAAGAAATAAATAATAAGTCAATGAATCAAGTCTCAATTTCACTTTTGATGCTCTGTATTTCCATTCAATTTCAGTTGAATTTTAGTCTGCTCAAATAGAAGTCATGTCAATTAATTTTTCCTCATGTGTGGAAGATTATTTTATTGCTGAACAAAATTTTGTAATTAGCCACTTGTGGAATCTTTTCAAATACTTTTTGAACAGATTCTATTCTTTCACAAATTCTTCTTGGATGATATCCAGTTGTCCTTTCATCATGAAAATATTCAATTTTACAAATTTGTTTTTAAAGTTTGGGAAAAAATATCACTAAGAAAGTCTACTGACTGTTAGGGCTTACTTTTATGACATTGTCTTTCAAAATGTTTTTTAGTTTATGCATTTTGTACTGCATATTGCTACATATGCCTGTTACAGCATTTTCATTGTCAATGATATGATTGCAAAAAATAAAAATTGTAGATTATAACATTTGGTTTATTGGTCAAAAAAATTTTATATGTTTCAAATATAAAATTTATATAGCAATACATATACTACTATTCCAATATCACATTTTTGAAAAATATTTCTGATTTTATCAAAACAGTCTCTTTAGTAACATCCTGTAAATTTATAGAAAAAGGTTATTAAAGGTTTTACTAATGTTAAACTGATACTTAATAGAATCAATTGAATTACGTTGCTTAATATTTTGAAAAAATATATATATAGATTGATAGGAAAAATATTTTAATGATAATTTTTTATGACATAAAAAGATATAATTCAGGAATAATGTCTATTTTCTATTTATTCTGTACATATTTAGATAAAATATTAACTAAATGTTATTTTGATAAAGATGAAATTAGCATTGTGATAGGAAGATTAATTGTATTCAATATATTGATGATATGGCAGTACTAACAGATAATGAAAAGGAGATTCTGAAGTATTATGTAAGATTGATGAAGTTATAAGAAAATTTGGAATGACAATAAGTGCTAATAAATTAAAAAAATGAAAATAGAAAGAAGAAAAAATTAAAAATAAGTATTGGGTAGTAAATTATAGTAAAGGTTTTTAAAAGCTGTCAAATATTTGTAAAGATGATTAAAAGATGATGAAAGTAGTGAGAAAGAATAGAAAACAAATTACAATGGGTAATTTAGTTTTTAATAATATTTGTACAATTAAAATTAAATCTAAAAGAAGCTTATTAAATGTTTTTTGGCATGTAGCTTCATCTTTATATAACGCAAAATGCATGACCTTTTGGAAAAAGTAAAAGGAAAAAATTGGAGAATTTATGGATTTGGAGGATAGGAAAGATAAATTGAAAATATAAGATTAACTAATATAGAAGTGTTAACAAATATATCAAGTTTTTTTTTCTTTTTGAAAAATTATGAAGATAAACTAGAGTTGGCATTCTCTTAGAATGGATACGTTTAAAGAGAATTAAGGAAGAGATTAATTAAATGTTATGTGTAGAGTATATTAATGTATGGTTGTGAGATATGGACATTGACTAATAGAATTAAGAAATAGTTGGAAGCTTTTGAGATGTGGACATGGAGAAAAATGAAAAAAATCAGTTGGATGAGTAAAATAACAAATGAAGAAGTTTCAAAAGAGTAAATGAGGAAAGAAGATTGATTGAGAATATCAGAGAGAGAAAGAGAAACTGGATTGGACATATATTGAGAAGAGATTACAATTTAATGAAAGATGTTTTGAAGGGAATGGTGAGTGGAAATAAAAAGAAAGAATGGAAGAGATTGACATTATTGGGTGATATAAGAGATGGGAAGACTTATGTGGAATTGAAGAAATTGGCAAGGAAGAGAATGGAATGGAAGAATGGATTAATTGATGTGACTACTCTCTGGTCCTGTCTATTGGACAGAATACTATTGATTGATTGATATAGAAAAATAATAATTGACTGCCGATTTTAAAAAGAAACATATTTATAATTTTTTGAAAATTATAGTATGAACCAAAAAACAAAAACTTGTAGATTTTTTCATTTAGTATGTGCATAGACCTTTAGATAAATAATTAATTATGACAATATGTTAATCAATTCCTTTTTGATTTACTTCTGCATTAAACTTGTATTTTTAAAACAGTTCAGAGATTTCTCTATGGAATGTAATTTCTGATTCGTTTGTTTGTCAAAACAATTTGCATATACAGATTTTTATTGCTTTTTAATTTTGATTTGATTCTATATTGAGAACAAAATAAAAGTTGTTTATATGATATAAGAGAATTAATTCACTGGAGACACTATGAAATTTTTACAAAATAATTTATAAAATGTTGTAATTCAAAGATATGTTTCTAAGGAAAACTGGAAATTAGTTAAAAACACTTAATGTCAAATCTTGTACTTCGTTCTGCTCACCTTGATCAAAATTATCATCTTAGTCTATATTTTAACACTCATCCAGAATTTTAATGGCTAAAGTTGGTAGATATTTTTCATGTTTTGGCAGGCCATTACTGTGCAGTATATATCATCCTGTGCTGTTTAAAGGATTTTAGAATTATTAAGAACAGTTATCAATAAATATGATGTAAATGTCATTATTATTATTATATTTTTGCAACTTTAAATAAAGTTTTAAAATATGTGAAGAAATGATGTGTAGCATGGCTAATAATAAGATCTTAAAGTCTAAAATAATTCATTTTGAGGGAGTGAAATGTACAGAATAATGAGTTTTTGTTTTATAATCTGAAAAACAGATTAATTGAAGTCAACAATAATTAATTAGATAAATTTGTTTTGAAAGAAATTGTATCTCTAATCAAAATTGTTTATTGCAGTAATTTATGTATTTTGGGATAAATTTTTGTCATCATTTTTTTTAAAGCAGTAAACAAATATTTTCAATCATTGTGAAATTATGCTTGATGTACCAATTTATTTATTTATATAAAAACAGAAATTAGATAAATACAATATACAAATAAGATCAATGTATCTTTTACAGATAATAAATTAAAAGAAATTTCACTCATACTAGTAGATTACTAACTATAATATATAAAAGCAATCAAACTTGTTCTATAGAGCAAATACTGAATCACATCAAAGAAAAAAGTGTAAAAAAACGTATGAAATCAATTTTAAAAAGGATCTTTTATCAGTTCCTGGAAATGGAAAATAAAAGATAAAGAAAAACAGTTTTGTGAGAGTTATTGCTATAATAAGTAGAGATTAAGGTAGCATCATAGAAAAACTGTTGGAAAAAATTAATTTAAGATATATGTATTATGTTTATGGGATTAAGTTTTGCGAAACTACAAAGAATTGGAAATGATATAGAAAGTAGCTAAAGATACAAAGAAGAGTTTACAAGTCATGTGACTTACAGAGTGGGAGAAATAATCAAAATGATATCTCATCTATTAATAAGTCATATCTTTCTGACAAAGTTTATTAATTTTTTTAATCTTGACATACATAATTCAAATTCACTTTCTATGTACTATTTTTTTAAGTGATTCTATATATATATGAGCCTTTGAATATAAATTATTATTTTTGTTTATATGTAATTTATATAATATTTATGTCAGAATAAAATAATATAAATATTTTTAAACACATTTTAAACATTATTTTTAATGATGCTAATTTAAAGCAAATAAAATTATAAATTTTTAAAAAGAAAAAAAAAGCCTAATACATTTAAAACCTAATTTAATTTTAAAAATAATAATTACACATAAAATACTAAAGATATAGAAGCAAAAAAAAAAGTACTTTAGTTTGTTTAGTTGAAAACTATTTTATTATAGTTGCTATAATCCTACCAAAAAATAATTTTTTCCCAATTACACATGCCTTTTTTTTTTTTTTTTTAAAAAAAAAACTAATGTTATATCTTCTAAAACTACAACTATAGTTTCAAGTATTAACTGCAGAAATCATGATATATATGGCAATAAAAAATAATAATATTAACAAAAACAGAGAGATCCATGGGAAATGTGAACACTCATCTCGTAACTAAAAAAGAAAAGTATACACTAACTGTGGAGTATTAGATGAAAAGATTAAAACTAGCAGAAGTAGAATAATTGTTATAGTGATTTATCTCTTTAATATTTTGGATGTTACATCCATCCTGAACTCTGTGACATATAATTATATTTAAAGTTTATGTGTAATTGTTGGTTCTTTAAGAATTGAAATATATCATATGAGTTGAATCCAACTACCAAACTTATATTTTAAATGATACAAAATAAAATTTCATATAACATTACAAATACTAACCAAAAAAAAACCAAACTTATATTTGTTAATGGATGACACCATGGTTGTGGAAGAATTTTAGTAAAATTTAGTTTTTAGCTAGTATTGTAATGTTATGTGAATTTTTATTTAATTTATTATTGCTAGTATAGCATTAGGCAGTATTTAATTTTTAAATGATATGTACTATGAAATATGAAATTAGTGGAAAATCTTAACATTACCATTATCTTTTTTATATAATTATTTATATAATTGCAGTTTTTTTATTATAGTATATTGAGGGTCCCCAACCCTATGCCCGCAGGCACCATGGCGCCCGCAAACCATTTTACGTGTGCCCGCTGCTATCCAAACATGACAAAAAATTATTTATCTGATACAAATAAATTTAATTTTTAAAATTTCTTATAAATTATTGTATTATATTCTAATCAGATTGTAGGGCATACTATACTTTTACAGCATAAAAATATAAACGTTAATTATGTTAAAATTTTATTTTTGAAATAAATATTTTTTTGTTCATTATGTGTATTATTAATAATATCCAACTACAAATTTACATTGTAAAAATAAATGATGCCCACTACCTGGTTGAAAAAATGAATGGTGCCCACCACGTGGCCAGTATTATAAAATGTGCTCTTAAGTGCAAAAAGGTTGGGGACCCCTGTAGTATATTGTTTCAATATGTTAAGATCATCATTTTGCTACACTAAATTTGTACCTAATATACATGCGGATTATTCAAGTTTTTTATAATTGTAAAGTATTTTTTTTTATTAAAATGATCTGTAATCTCATCACATACTGGAGGAAAACAATGTTACAAATTAAACTCCTGAATTCAACATTTATAATCATATCAATATGTGAACATTTATAATGAAATGGAAACAAAAATTAAAAATATAATTATTAATGAGATTTTTACTTTTGCACTGTGTTAGCAATTTTTATTAAAATTCAAGATTATAAGAGGAAATGAATAATCATAAACATTAATCAGATTGTTCATTCATAAGTTCAAGAATTTTTGTATGTGAAAATGCTGATTCAAAAAATCCTTAAAAACTATCACAATGTGATTGAATATGAAAGATCTACCAAAAAGGATGTTGTAATTGACAGGTATATTACAATCAACTGGTTGAACACCCCTTGTATATATCAAATGTGTGTGCTGAATTAATTAGAAATTTACTTAATTATTTGAAATTTAATAAATTTGAAATTTAAATGTTTTTAAATAACTGTAAAACTTTGGCATGTTTAAAAATTACTTTTAATACTTTTTTGAAAATTGTTTTTTATTAGCTTTCTTTGTCAAGTTATTAATATTTATAATAAGAAGGTTTGGTTATCTTAGTTAAAATAGTAAATTATTATTTTTTATAAACATTTCTTTTAAAATTGATTTATAAAAAGTAATATGTGACCCAGAATCTGTTATTCATGCAATCTTTGATTTTATTGATATTAAAATTGAATATTATTATCTTGGAAGTCTCCCAGAACACCTAACTATTGAAATTCTTTTAAAAGGTCAAACACCTGTATTAATCTTTTATTTTTAATCTATCTACCTTGCTAAAAATGTGTTTAGTTTTTGACTAATAAAAAGTATATATTTTTAAAGACTTTAAAAATGGATATTAAATATACATATAAATCTTTTTAATCAGTTAATTTAATTTAAAACATTAGTGTTTTTCTTAATTACAGATGAATCTGCATGTACAGAATATTTAACTGTTATCGTACCTTTCTCCTACACACACACACACACACCCACACACACACACACACACAGTAGCTTTTAAATATTAAAAGGGATTTTTGATATATAGTAGAGTGCTTTTTATCATAAATAGAGAATTCAATAGCTTTTTAAAGTAGTTTTTGAGAAGACAAAATTGTAATGAAATGAAAAAACAGTTGACATAATATCTATAAACTTCCTATAAAAAAAATAGCATATTTTATTATATTATTATAATTACAGTCTTTTTAAAAAAAATCATATTAATTAAATACCATTGATAGTTAATTTGCTATTATAATTCACTTGTCAACATATAATAGGATTTGTTTTTAACAATATTTATTTAAATAAGTGCTTGAATTAGAAAAGTATAAATTTATATATATATAAACATTTTGAAAGTTTACCCAAGAAAAGATATTCTTTTTATTTAATGTGCATGCTTGCTGCAGTAAAGACAAGCATTATGATTCTGACAGTTAATGTTGAAAGCATGATCAGCAAATTATAACAATAATAAAACTGTATTATCTTTTCTTAGTTAAACTTTCAAAACATTTATACATATAAATTACAAGGAACACAAGAAAAAAGAAAATATATTTTTTAAATTACAAAATATATAAATTATAAACTTAACATTAAACCACCAAACATCACATGATCATCATTTCTTATGCTTGCTTATAACTGTTTTTAAAACAGGCAAAACTCTCTATACAGTAGTACCACTCAGTGCAAGCTAGAGTAATCAATGGATGACAGAAGGCTAGTGCATAAAATCCCTTTCTAGTGTCTACTTGCTCTCAGCTCCAAGGCTCCTCACTGACAAAGGCCACAAGCCAGAAACTCGTCTGAGGATATAGGATCAATACACACTAGATGGGGATTTTATGCACTAGCCTTCTGGCATCCATTGATTACTCTGGCTTGCACTGAGTGACACTACTATCTGGAGAGTTTTGCCTGTTTTTATAAACTTAATATATTTGAACAAAAATTAAAATGTTATTTTATTACTAAAATTTGTATTATAATTTTTATTTTTTGCTGAAATAGACTTTATAATAGGCTTTAATCGTATTATTGAAGCAAATAGCTAATGATAGTCAGCTTTCATGAACATTTCTTTTAAGCTGTTCATTTTTAATGGTAATGAAATCATTATTGTTACATGGATAATAGATGTAATTTTACAAAACTGACCAATTTTGATTCAGCTATTGAATAAGTTTAGCTGCAGAACAATTGACAAAGGTTCCATTGATGTAAAATGTCTTTAGATGAAGTCACATGTTTCTGAGCATAGAAGGTCATAGAGCTAGAGACTTGTAAATTGTTAAGTTACTGGTAAAGAAACATAAGAACATTCTCATATACATTATTTTCAATATTTGAAGTTTTTGTGTTGTATTTTTGTAAAGAATTTCAGGCTGAACAAAATAATTTATATTCTGACAGAATGATCAGATATAAAGTACTATGAAGATTTTAAGTTTGCTTCCCTCTTTTCTTTACTACATCTTCATGTTGTGTTATGATCTTTCTTATTCAATTATAAAAGTTATTTTTATGTAAATAAACTATTTCAGTCATTTTCATATTATCTAATCACATAATCTACATTTCTTTGACTTATCTTTCTTCTTTGTATTCTTTTATTATGAAGCTGATTTTTAATTAAAAACTTCATTTATATATACATATAATTAAAATTTAAGAATAATTATTTAATGGACTATAATAATCTAATGTTTAGTAGGAGTATGATGACAGCCAACAAGAATCCAATGCCATCATGTAAACATTTGATAAAGATGTTTTGTAATATTTAAACACCTAAGTGAACAGTTGATCACACTTTTATTTAAATGGTCAAACTGGAAAAAAACTTTTAGCTTTTTGTATGTGCCACTCTCCTATTGCATTAAAATGTATGATGCTTGTGAATTATTAACAATAAGAGTTTCTTCCTTCTTTCTTTTCAATAATTTAGATTCTTCATCTACAACAATATATCTTTTAAATAATTACAATCTTCTTACATCTTTTAAGCAAAAAATATTTATTATTATAATTACAGATCTGAAGAAGACTGCTAGGAATAGTCAAAACTGTAATTATAATAATAAATATTTTTTGCTTAAAAGGTGTAAGAAGATTGTAATTATTTAAAAGATATATTGTTGAACAATAAGAGTTATTGAAAAATATAATTCATAACTAATAATTTAAGGGTGGTGAGGGGGTAACAAGCCAAAAGTTTTCCAAATGCATAAGCACTACATATTGTTTAATTAAATAGACAAGTAAAATAAAAATAAATTACAAATGGCAAAAAAAGCAATCTAATGGCTTTATTGCATTAGAATTTATAAGTTCTGGAAGTGACACCTGGGAGTGATCTGAGGACCTTAAAGCTTTAGACTCTATCACTGCACTAAATCACAAATGCAAACATATTATTTTATAATATCTACTCTCCTTCCTTTATACATCAAAATAGTTTTTGAATGGTTATCATCTATTAAAATCCATTTGTGTATGTGTGTGTTTTAATTTTAAAAATGGTCGATCCAGATAATATTCTCACTTTATAAACTGATATTTTTCCTAATTAAAATGTGTCTGTATAAATAATATTAGTGAGAGTCTTTATAAACTATTATTGGCACCATGTTAATCTCTAGAGTGGCAGCTTAATAAATATATATGTAGGTAATAATTATCAATCCCTATATAAATTAGTTATATGCTTTTTAATCAACACTCAAAATATTCCTGTCAAAATCATCACAAACACTGATGATGGTAGATAATATTTTTCAAAGATATCATATTGAAGAGTTTCTTGAATTTAAAACATATATAATCATAGAAAAATGAATACAGATTAATTAATGACAAATATCTTGTACAATGTATGTCAAAAGCTTTCCAGAAATTGGATTTTATATTCGGTAGGTAGTGTCTACAGGCTATTAAAGAAAATTTTGTTTGCCAATTGTTAATTTATAAATACTAAAGCCAAAAGCCACACTTTTTTATAGTACATTCTGGTTTTATGACTGCCATATTCACTTATATAATAATCTATACTATTTTTAAATTTTGCTTTTATTTCCAAAAATAAAAATCACCATTTTAAAAACGATATTTGTAAATATTGAAAAAATATATTTTTCAGCTGTAATTCTTGAATGTGTGTTCAGTGAAACAATTGATTATTTTGAGGTCAGTAGAAACCTTGATGATCATTATACAGAAACTAATAATTAAATTAGACTTATTTAGTATTATTTTGTTTAAATATTTACATTTATATCCTTTTTGTAAATTTCTAATATCTTTCAAAATTAATAGACTTTAACAATTTTCCGTGTAAATATCAGCAATAATTCTTAATACCCCAATTGCATCTTTTGTTCCTCTATTTCTTCTAAATTCTAACTGAACAACAGTTATAAGCATATATATTAGAAATTGATTAGAGGGGATTTGAATTCAGACTTATCAAGTTCCCTTCAATCATCCACTCCATTTTGTACAAACTGATACACATGAAAAAAAAATAAAAGATCTCCAATATACATATTTTATGATCTGGACAACTGATGAGTGCTGGTTCAGCACAAAATACATATATTGGAAATCATTTTTTTTTTTTCATGTGTATTGGTTGTATAAGATGGAATGGATGACTGAAGGGAGCTTGAAAGTCTGGATTCAAATTCCTTTTAATTACATCTAAACTTAAATACATATACTATACTTGTATTAAATATTAGAAATTAATCTATATAGATTCTTAACTTGGGGGGAGGGGGATATCTATATACCACCATTCTAAGTCTTATTTTACTCTCAAAATTTGTAATAATTTATGACATCTCATCAATTTCTTGCAAATTGCTTCATTATTGCATAATTTATTTCATTCTTATCTGCATTACTTTTTTCCAATGAATATACATGAAAGATTATTATTTCTATTATGTGAATCAATTACATATTTTTTCTCATACTTTCAGTGCATCTATTTTCTTTACAAATATTTGTTTTCAAACACCACCACCCCATTCTTTTTATCATGCTTTTCTTATTCAAGCTGATATACTTGCTATACATTACTCTCTTTTTTGTAATTATTTTATTCTCATACATTTGTCTTGTAAGCTCTCTCCTCTGGCTGTATTTGTTTCATATCATAATTTATTGTTAAACCATCTATACATATTTCTACCTTCAGTTCATACCTAAGATTTTTTTTCTCATGTTTCTTTTATAGACTATTATTTTTAATGCAACATATTTTATATTTTCTTTGAATAATTCCCAACCTTTATCTTGAATTTATTTTATCAATTAGTCTATTATTATTTATTCTCATTTCTTTTATTCAATAACTTGTTTTTCCCCCAAATATATCCTTTTATCATTTTACATTTTTTTCTTCTTTTAAATATTATTTTTTTTAAAATATACTCTTTCAATTCTACTGCTACTAAATTATGATATAATATCATTTCCAAATATATTTTGAACAAATGAAATCTATTCTTATTCGTTGGAACTTTCTTCATGTAAATCCTTCTCTTGTGATTGTTGAACTTTATGTTCAATATTATAATGTTACACATTTCAAAAATATCAATCTTTCATCTTATTTAATTATCACTAATAATTGTATTATATTCTTCCCTGTCCCATGCAACATTCCGATATCTCATTTCATTATTTGACTGTAATCCCTTTTAATTTGCATGTTCACAAAAAGTAGTTGCATTTCATTTTGCACATGATGAATTTTTTTATATAATAAAGTTAAAATTGACATTAAAATTATGATACTAATTAACTAATTTAAATAAAAACCTCTTTAAAATTCAAACTGGCAATGTAACTCACAATTCACCATCTAGGAAACAAAAGAATATACCCCTCCCTTTTTTTTAATCATGCAAATTTTATGGTTTAGGTATTCTAGAAAAATTATTAATGGATGAACTGAAATAATTGTTATTATTTCAAGGCATAAAAAAGAAAGCAAAGATAAAGAATTTTAACAAAATACATGACAAGATTTGATGATGATGAAAAATAAATGAAATTACCTATATAAAAGCATCAACAAATATTATCCATGAGATCTGGAACTAAATGATTAGAAATGGAAGATGCAGTACTTTCATGAAAGTTTGTGTTTATTTGAAATCTTTTGCATTTTAATTATATCTAAAACTAAAAGAATGTTTGTATTCATTTTTATAAATTTTTGGCATGGAATTAAATCACATGAAGACTTTGTAATTGGGAAACCCTCACAGATAGACTTTATATGGTTGTTTAATAAAGCTGCAGTATTGTATAGGGTTTTTTTAATGCTTATTTTTGTTCAAGTGTGAAAATGTTTAATTTAAAGAAAATCGTATTTTTAACAACATGTCAAAGGTCATTGGATCTATCTGCCTTTTTCACAAGCTGAAATTTAAATTTAGACTGGGTAAAACTTGGATTTTTTTCAGGCTCCAGACAGACTAAGAAATTTTCTTTCATTTAGCTACACTATAGCCAATCCAGATAGCCATTCAAAGAGGCTGGCAAATAAGCATCTAATTATTATTATCTAGTTAATAAAATAATGGAAAAGAT
The DNA here is from genome assembly GCA_028023455.1 of Epiperipatus broadwayi. Taxonomy (NCBI): domain Eukaryota; kingdom Metazoa; phylum Onychophora; class Udeonychophora; order Euonychophora; family Peripatidae; genus Epiperipatus; species Epiperipatus broadwayi. The sequence continues at coordinate 5,645,575 of JAQFVV010006219.1, read as the reverse complement.
CTAAAATCCGTTATCTTATCTTGTAGTTGGCAAACCTAGTGCATAATGCCTCCTTTTTCATTAATTCTTTCTGGAGCTGTTGAAAAGTTCTTTATCTCACAATGGGCTATTTATAAGTATATGAAATGTTAATTTGAATACTTTTACTCTTCTCTTTTATGCATGTGCGCTCATGTAATGGGCTCAAAAAGATCAAATAGTGCAACTTTTAGAAATATGGCTTTTTACAGGTTATCGCTAAGATTGTGTGGCAATTTGGTAGAATAATAAAGTGGCAGACTTCAGAATTCAAGGTCTATGACTTGCAGCTCTAGGTCTTTCACTTTCATTGCTCCCAATTTTTTTATAAACATCTGAGATGCCTGGTATGGTTTGATGCATTGATAGTGTGGAAGACTGGTAATCAATAATTAAAGAGCATGGTTCAGTAACTTTCAGTTCTCAAACTTTTTATAAACCCTTGAGAAATGAACTATTCACTTAATTTTTTCCCTACATAGTTTGATGTGGTGGTAGGATGACAGACTAGAGCTCAAGATTCAATGTTTGTGGATCAGCTTGACACTTCAAGTGTTCAGATTTCTTATTAAATTCTGAACAATTAATTATTTGATATATTCTTAGATTATTAAAAAAAATCATAACCATCTAGCACAGTGGGAAATTAATGGATTCAAAAGCTAAATATTCCTGAATCAAATCCATTTGACATTTCCAATACTTGAAGATCATATACCTGAAATTATGCCATTGTCTGTCTCCTAATCATCATTGACAATCTTCTATTGACCATTTTAAATGACTGTACTATTTCTGTGAGTGTGCCAGGAAATTATAAATTTTCCTAATGTGATCTCATTAAAATTTGAACATCCATTTTTTTATCTGCTCTTTTAAGCATCTATGTTTTGGCAAGATAATTAGCTTTTAAAAAGTAAATCAATTTTTATTTAGTAACTCTTCAGTCGAAGTTTTGTTATTGTTTTTGATCATAATTCTATGAATTTCCAGATCATATTAATTATTATCATCAATAGTACAATGTAGATATTCAAATTTATCTAACATTTTAAACTTCTGTAATAGTTTTTATTTAAGTGGAATTATTAATGATATATTCTATAATCATGATTCCAATTTTTAAAACATTTGAGACTGTTTTGTTTGCTTTCCTCTGATAACTTTGTTATGATAACTTCATCAGCAGTCAAGATCAAGGTTCCATTATCATTTCTCATATTATTTATTCAGGCATATAGCCTTCAAAGACACTGTTTAAAAACAATACCAGGAATAAGCAAAATATACATCCCTGCTTAATTACTTATCTATTTGAATTTTATTGATACAACTTGGTGTATTTTGATTTTTATAGGGATTTTGGAGGAATTTTCTGATTAAAAAAGTGACTTCAGATCCAAAAGTATCTCCTAGAACTTCTTCCAATGTATTTTGTCAAAACTCTTTCTTGTTCACATTTCATATATTTTAGCATTGAACTACATAGCTTTTTAAAATCATCTGATCAACATTTAGTATCAGTTTTCTGGTGCCTCATGAACATTTAGTATTAGTTTTCTGGTGCCTGTTCTAGGGCAATGAGCTCAGTTTCTGTTTGATGTTTGCAAAGACTGAATGCTTTTAAACTTTCATAAATTATGATGAACATTGTTTTACTAGCACGCAAAGTTAAAGCTATTATCTATAATTATTATAAAAAGTTGATTTTTTTTATTATTATATAAGACAGTAAAGATTGAGTGATACACTCTCTGGAATATATTAAGACCCTTTAAATCCTTCATCTGTAGTTAGTTTCATGATTTTATTATTTTGATCTTGTTTTATCTATATAAGGAGTTAACTTTTTATTGTTTAACTTTGATATTATCTGTTTCTAATCTTAGAGTGTCTGGTTCAACATTATTTTTTCAATTTTCTTTGAATATGTCAATATGAATTATACAAATGACAACATATTTCACCTATTTTAGTTAGGCTTATGATTTTGCTTATTTAAGAGTTTTTAAATGTTTTACTTTTGGGGTTGAATTTGTGAGATATTGTATTTTATTGTACAATTTTGATGATTTATTTTCATTTACAAATTGCTCTATCTTTTGTCAGGTCTTCATATAGAAGAGTTCTTAATTTTACAGCAAGCATGCTTAGTTCATAAATTATTTTTGTTTGACAAAACTATTTTTTATCATTTTGTATTCAGATCAAATTAACATCAATATTTGCATTTTTGAGATATTAGTTTACTTATGCTGTTCTTACTCATTTCCAGATTCATTTTTTAATATAGCTTATACTTTCTTGATCAGCATTAGTCTGCTTTAATTTTTGAAGAAATTTGGAAATTGGTGTTTTTTTATGTCTAATTATTTTTGTATGGTAGTTTTATTTATGTGACTTCATTCTATTTGACTTGCATTTTAAATTAGGTACCATTTATTCAGAATTAAAATATAATCTACTTGATTTTTGTAAATGATCTTCAGAGAGGAAGCAGAAAGAGTGGTGATAACTGTGGTATTCACTGTCATAGGGTTCATTAGTATTATCCTCTTACATTCCTCTTGTTGACACAATACTTTCCCATTATATTTCTTAGATTTTGTCTATCTTTTTATCTTTTCATTCACATTGAAGTCTCCCACTATTATGAGTATTTCTTTTGTCTCAATGATGTTAATCGTATCTCTAAATTTTGAATCTATTTTTTTCCAATTTCAGAATTTTAAACAATACAGTATAGCAAATAAACCAAATTATGATAGTCATTATTCAATCATTCACTGAGTAAGCCTTATTGGAGTGACCTACTATTCCATTTCTTACCTTTGGAAGCCCATCTGAAGAACAGACCTTATTATCAATTGTCATGAAATGAACATTTTTTTTTAATTACGTCTTGTTGAATTACATTAAGATTTTATATCTGCAATATATAAATTTGTTTAGATGACGATCATAATTTTTTATATTTGTTGTATGTATTGATGACTATTTATATAGCCTGTTTTTATGATTTCATTTGGAAAATTTAATAGTATTCATTATATATTTTTCCAGTGGGTCATATTTTCAAATTTTTTAGTTATGTTCATAAAAACGAATGTAATTATACAGTAATTTTTCAATCTTCCCAAATTCCTTTGTTAAAATTAATATACACATGTGTCTGCACTTCTTAATAATGAAATAAGAGCTCATTAGTCAGACAAATTGCATTGTTCATTATCATAAATCAATAATTATTTAGTTACAAACACATTCAGATAGAAAACTTAACATCAAAATATGCACATCTGTAAATATAATTTTTGGCCTTTTAAAGTTAATATACTATAAAACAACAGCATTCTAAGGCAATTGTTTGCCAAAAGTAATGTTATATTTTGTTCCAATGCTTGTTTTGCAAGATAATATTGATCCTGCATTTGTTTTTAAAAGGAATGAATAATCAAAGTTTAATCTTATATATCTAAACAGTCTAACCATTGGTTAAATTGCTTAAGTATACTGAAAATCATATTCACATATATATTATTTTAATGATGGAGGTGTCTCATTAAAGTTTGTAGCATAGTTTTCATTATTGAGTTGCTGGGAAATACACTGTGTTAAGGGAATATAGTAAGCAATTGCTCTCTGTCATAGACATCATTTTTAAATATCCCAACCTATATTTGGGTAGAAAATTTGACATATATTTGCATTACATCTTTGGTACTAAAGTAAAATGAAAAGATAAAACATTTTTTAAATAGCCCACTTCAGGGCAAAGACCTTTCCAACAAATCACTGAAGGGGATTGCTGTTACCAGTAAGTTTGCAAATATTTGGGGATTCTTTCATCCTTATTTGACTCTATAGATAACTGATTATTTGATTAGGCTAAGAAATGACTATTTAAAATAAAAAATCTAAACTTGTTGAAAAAAATTTAAATTTATGCAGCCTGGATTCAAATCTAGTCATATGCATAGTAGGTGGATACACTCTTATTGCACTACAAAAACATTCTTTGCAAAAATTTGTTTATATATATCGAAATTTAGTGTATATATGTGTATTTCATGTTTTTACATATATATATGTATAAGTTGTTGTAAAATTATTCAGCAGTATAATAATTCAATTGACTTCAAGAAGGTACAAGCATTATTTGTGTTTATCCAATTACATTGTAACTGCAGTTTTTTTAAAAAAATATTGGTCAGATTCTAGCATACAATCCTGCAACTTTCAGTTGAAGTTCACTTTAATCAGTAAATATAGGGGATTTGAACTCAGACTTTCAAGCTTCTTCACTTATCTCATATTATTGATACACATGACCACACACGTACAGAAAAGATAAATAATCACCAATATATGTATTTTGTGCTAAACCAGCACTCATCAGTGTCCAGATTACCATTTCCCATACACATATATAATCAGTGTTCAGATTATATTAAGATAGCAAATCCTTACACTTTAATGGATAGGCTTCAACCTACTCCAATTACCAACTCTTCAGCCATCCATACCATTAAAAATCTGATGTTAGAATTCCCAAATTCCATGCTGATGCCAATATTGTTGTCATGCCCACATTGACCCCAAGTTACTCTGACCCTCACATATATGACAGTATCCATCTAAATACATAGAAGAAGGATTGGCAGAATGTAGGCTTAATATGTAAAATTTGAAATACCAGGCACTCTTATACCTGGAGCCTAATTGTAAATATAGGAGATTTGAACTCAGACTTTCAAGCCCCTCCACTATCCACATTATCTCATAATACTGATACACATGACCACACACATGCAGAAAAGATAAATAATCAGCAATATATGTATTTCATGCTAAACTAGCACTCATCAGTTGGTCCAGATTACCATCTCCCATACATATATATATATAATCAGTTCTCAATTTATATTAAGATATCAAATCCTTACACTTATCCTATATGTGAGGGAGACTTGGGGTCAACATGGGCATAACAACAATATTGGCATCAGCAGGGGATGCTTCAACCTCCTCCAACTCTTCAGCCATCCATACCATCCCCTGCTGATGCTAATATTGTTGTCATGTCCATGTTGACCCCAAGCCTCCCTCACATAAGGATTTGCTATCTTAATATAAACTGAGCACTGATTTTATATATATGTATGGGAGATGGTAATCTGGACCAACTTATGAGTGCTGGTTTAGCACGAAATACGTCTATTGGTGATTATTTATCTTTTCTACATGTGTGTGGTCGTGTTTATCAATGTTATGAGATAATGTGGATAGCGAAGGGGCTTGAAAGTCTGAGTTAAAATCCCCTATATTTACAATTAGGCTCCAGGTATGAGTGCATGGTATTTCAAATTTTAATCAGTAAAAAAAACTGGGAGAGTACTTCAAAAACTTAAATCCGCATTGTTTTATGGAACATAAAAGTGAAAACTGAGAATTCGTGATCTTTTTATTTAAAAAGCAATTTTAATAAATATGATTAATAAAATTTCTCAGATTAAAAATATCATTTATATAAATCCAGTGAATAATACTCAAATAATCTACACGTACACTTATTTCTGGAAGTTGTTTTTATTTAAAGTTTGTTGTTTTTTTCCTTATTTTTTGTTTTAAAAAAGACATTTTATATAATTATATTTACAATCTATTACTCTTTCTTTTTTTCAAATTTTTTATAATGATTTTTTTAAAACAAAAACAATAACTCAATTTTGCAAGATTCAAAACACTATTTTAAAATTTAAAAAGTTTTAAATTTCAAAAAAAAATCTCAACATTTCCAAACCTTTTTTATATGTGTGCATGTTTAATACTAATTTATTCACAAAAGCAAATATGGATTTCTTTACCTTAATTATAGTGTTTTATTTTTAAAATTAAGCTTTTTGTATATAGTTTATTAATACAAACTATAATGAAAAGTAATACACATTAGTTATTTCATTAAATCAAACAAGCGATCTTATGATTACAACAATTGAGGAAAAGTCATGTGACATTCAAGTACACAAGGGTAATTAATCAAACAGTTATTTTTGTTATAGATTAAGCAGGTGATATTTGATCCCAAATCTTTAGCTCTTGCATCCACAAATCCTGACAGAATGTCACTTAAACCCTGATAGAATATCACTTAAATTTTAACATTTCTATAATTCTTGATTTGTTGTTGTCAGTATAAATTGTTAATAAAATAATAACAATAAAGCTTTGTCGGTATTATACAATTTTAAAAACACAATTGACGATCTGTGATCTTTTTAAAGGATAATTTCATTGTTTAAAACTGTAATTTTGCATTGTATTAAATGTTTATTTTTAAAAAATCATATTATTAAGATTAATTGTGTATCTTATATTTATACTATCTCATTTTTATATGAAAATACATGTTTTATGCATTTTAATGATGTATTAAAGAGATCATCCTTATACTGCAGATCTAAATATAATATGCTAGAATGATTACATTAATTAAATATAGTTTATTAAAATTAGGGATGATAAAATTTTCTTGGCCAAAAGCATATGTAACTGCTTTTTCCGATAATTTTTACCCACACACAGTCATAAAATATTAATAATATACAATTGTTTATTTCATGATATTTGTTTTGTCTTAAATATTTTATTAATAAAATATTTAAGCATTATAATTTGATTTTCAAGTGTCAAATTTTCTGCATCACAACTTTGACATCACTCACTTCAGATAAATACATTAATGATCAAAACTAATTACTAAACTAGAGATTAACACAGATATAAAGCTTTGACATTTGTAAATTAAATTGTAATGACTTGATATTGTTAAATAGTGAACAAAAGATGAAGTCATATATAAGAGATAGAGATCTGGTTTAACAGAAGAGTGATGGGACAGCTTAAAATGTGTATTTTTGGGGATCTTTTGTTATTTTAGATGTCTTTATTTATGTTTCAAGAATATGTAGTAAATGAAGATTTTAATTACCTCAATTGTGAAGTCTTATACAAATTATGTATATTGCAGTTTATATTTGTACAAAATAGATTAAATAGAAGAATTTAAAATAATTAGATATTTTTGTTTTAAAATAATGTTATATATGAAGTTTTTTAATATTTTGTTTCACTTGTTGTCTTTTTTTGATTATTTCATATCTTAATTTTGAGATTGGAGAGCATTTATTTATAATCAAATCTGATAAAATGATATTCGAATTTATAATCATGTCAGAGTATTCAAATGTGTATTATGTGAAATATTGTAATTGTTCCCAATTCTTTGAAAATATGAAAAGCAATTTTTTAAACATAAGTTATTTTTAGTTTGCTGATGTATTATTTTTGATTAACAATTTTTTTAATATGAGCAAAAGATAAACGAAGATAAAGTATTTTTTAAAATTTTTATATCAATTAAAGAAATACAATAATATTAAATAAAGGAAATTAATAATTCTAGAAATTATTTTTGAAAAAAAAAAAAAGTTTAAAAAATTAGTAGCATATTCTGAAATGTCTTGTCTTTCTTCAAAGTATCACATGTACTGTAATTGATTTGACAAATTCTTTTGTTCTAAAATAATAATTTCTTTCGCTCTTTTTTATAGTTGGTATTATTTTTCAAACTATTTTTTCCTTTATGCATTTTGGATACTAACACTTTTTAAAAGAAAAAATACAAAGCAAAATTGCAAATGTAATATGAAAGATGGTAATAAAGTGGATGATATGGATATATTATCTGATGTTATAGTAAACCAAGACTTTAATTAATGAGATTGGTCTGGATTGGAAATTTTCACTTATTGAATTTTGTTCACTCTAAATAGGAAGTGATATTATTTTTATAAGTCACAGTGATTGAATATTACACTGTTTGATCGTATACTAATTACAGCATACTGGGTACATGATATGTATATATGACTAAAAACTTTTAAGATATGGGTTTAAAGAAAAATAGAAATATACATTGGGAGAAAAAAGTTAGAAATACTGAGATATTAAGCAGATTAGATTTAAAAATCCATTTACAGAATAAACTAAGAAAAGAAGTTGGATTGGGTATATTCTTACGGGTAGAATTAAATGAAGCTACATTAGAAGAAAAAAGCTACAAAAAGTGAAAGGAAAATGTAAAAAAGAAAAAGAAAGGAAGTCACTTTTATGAAATGAATAGATGTAAATATCTGAAGAATATAACACTTCCATGTTACATATTTAATCTGCAGTAAAAATCATTTACTGGCAATTAAAATTGTTGATGTCTGTAGAATAATATGATTAACATAACGAGATACAATTTGACTTGCTAATCTGATCTTAGACATCATGATGATGATGTATGCATATATATCCCATAATTAATGTTAAATGTCAGTGCAGATGAACATATCTCATTATTATCAAGATCCTTGCTATTAGTGCATTAGTTTGGTATTTAAAATTTATTTTGAAATCTAAAGTGAAGCTGATAATTTTTGGATGGCTAAAAATTCTTAAATAAATAAGAACTATTTTATGTCCTAAAACTAATTCAGAGAAGTGACTATTGTTGGATAATAAATACATATCAAACTATTCTTGGCTAGAATATAAAGAGAAACCAAAAATTCTTCATCATTCACAGTTGTCCATCCTGGTTAATAGTGTCTACTTCTTCAGTATTCTTTGATACTTTAAGAGATTTGTTGGAGATGACTTTGCATAATATACATAATAAACCGATTTGTATTTCTACAGTTTTGCCTGCTCCAACAAATTTATCAATTCAATATATATAAGATGATGACTGTAATTTTTAGTTTGCTTGCTTTTATTCATAAGTTAATCACTTTGCATTTAAAATATTTCAATTCAATTTTTTTTAAAAAAATGAAATGATGTTGTATGAGACATATAATAAAACAAAGACATAAAACAAACTAAATGACATAAAGCAAAGTTAAATGCGAGTTAGTAATTGAAAAATGATGGCTTTGTTTCATTTGTCTGAGTTTGATTTTCTATGTGAATTGTGAATGAGAGACTATTTCTGATTCTTTCAAATCATTTGTGTAATTGTTTAATTGATTTGAGAAAATTGAAATTATAGTAGCAGCAAATTATCACTAATAATAAATAAGTCTTTATTAAAGCTTTTTAAGAGAGTCTTTGGAGTTATAAAATGTAAATTCCTGCCTGTTGCTAAATGTACATATAAAATAGAAAATCATATATTAAAGTACTAGCTAAAAAACAAAATTTTACTAAAATCTTTTCAGGTGAAAATGTAACTATATACAAACAACATATATATATATATGAAACAGAAATAGCCTTCTCATAAATAACTTCAAAATCTAACCATTTTTAATATCAAAGGATGTTTTTATGAGATTGATGGCCTTAGATTCAACATATATCATCTGAGTTTAACTCTTCATTTTAATTTTTTTCCCCATAAAAGATAACCTCTGCATCATCAAATAATATTTTATCACCTATATTCAATTCATGAATATTCAAAGGTGAGTTATGATGCTTATTTTTAACACTACTCTTATAATTTCTTTATTAAGATTTAATTTACTTTGAAATATATAAATTTTATAATAATTGCCAAGAAATCTTATAAACTATTCTTAAATATTAAAGAAATGAATGTTATTCTCACTAATGATTAAATTTTTATTAATATCAGATCTGTAAATATTTTTATTAAATATATACGAATAGCCATTTATTGAAGGGTATGAAAGTTGCTTGGAAGAAAGATCTTAAATTCATTATTAAATAATTCAAAATAGTTGATTGATAGTAAATCTATTCCTGTTGTAATTTATGTGCTTTATTGCAGTTGTCATAAAATTTATATAGGTCAAAGCAAATGAAGTTTTAATGAAAGAGTTAAAGTTCATAAGAGTAAAGTTAAAAATAAGTATCATAACTCAATTTTGTATATTCACAAACTGAATATAAGTCATAAAATATTATTTGACAATGCAGATGTTATTTTTTATGTTAAAAAAGTGATTTAAAAACAAGAATAAAAAGAAACTGTGTTGTGTATTTGAAATGCAAGCACTTAGAATTTCAACAAATAAAAACACAAATAAACGATGAAAAATAATTAATAACAAAAAATTATCACTACACACAAATATAGTATATATATAGTTCACTTTTGTTTCACTTCCATGATGTATTTCACATTTGTCTGCTTGAGCTTCCTAAACTCTTTGTCCCGGTTCTGCTGCTGCTTGTGAACATGTTGGCTTCTCACAAGAGTGCTGCTCTGGCACTTAAGCTTCTTTCAGTGATTGTCACTTAAAATCTCTCAGCACTCATTCACTTGGCAAGTTTACTGGAAATCAAAACCACACACTTTGTTGTTCAACTATTTGTATCCACCTTTTGGCCTCCAGCAATCCAGGCTTCATTCTTGACCATTATCAGTCTTGCATTTCCCATTAGTGTTTATAATCAGTGTTTTCAATTTTCATTGTATCAAGAAATATTAATTAACAAAATATTTCTTGGCAATTATCAAACACACTTTTCTAATTGCAAATATGTTAATATTTTCCATTGTTATACTCCACACAAATGTAATCACTAATTAAACTCTTATCAGTTATCGATCTAAAATATATTTCTCTAATATATTTTCTTTATTTTTTCTGGAATACAAAACTTATAGTTGAATTTCTATGTACATTTTATACAAAACATGATCCTCTGATGATAAATCTTCTTGAATCTAAGGTCATCAATCTCATGAAGACATTCTTTGATTTTAAAGATGGTTGGGTTTATAAGACTCCTTGCAGTTGCCATAAAATTATATAGGCCAAAGTAAATGAAGTCTTAATGAAATAGTTTAACTTCATAGAGTATAGCTAAAATAGGTATCATAATTCAGTGTTGTATATTTATGAACTAAATACTGGTCATAAAAATATTATTTGACAATGCAGAGATACCTTTATGTAAAAAAAAATGATTTAAAAACAAGACTTGAAATAATAAATCTTCTTGAATGTAAGGCCATCAATCTTGTGAAAACATCATTTAGTATTAAAGTGGTTGATTTTTTAAGTGAATAATGGTGAGGCTATTTCTATTATATATGTGTGTTAAACTACTAAACATCACATGATCATCATTCTTTATGTACCACAAGCTATTAATACAGTGGGAAAATTCTCCATGCAGTAGCGCCACTCAGTGCAAGTCAGAGTAATCATTGGATGAAAAAAGTTTGTGCCTACTCATCCAATATTCCTAAACTAGTTTCTAGTTTGTGGCTTTTACAGTAAGAACCCTTGGTGGTGACTGTGGTTATTAAAGAATCAAAGACACCAAAATGTATGGATGCTGAACTGAGCTCAGATCTGTATGACTATACAAGCAAATGAGCTTGAATTGAAAACATTATTGTATTTTCATTTTGGTCTCATAGCTTTATATTTAACTAAAAAGATAAAAAATGACTACTGAAGGGTTGCATTAGATCCTAAGATCTAGGTGTAATGCCCTTAAATCCACGGTTCCTCACTGACAAAAACCACAAGTTAGAAACTAGTCTGGAAATATTGAATAAGTAGACACTAGATGGGGATTTTATGCACAAACACAGCAATTAACTATTCTGGATTGCATTTAGTGGTGCTACTGTGTAGAGAATATATATATATATATATATATGTTGTTTGTATCTAGTTGAATTTTTACTTGAGAAAGTCTATTTGTTAATAAATGAAACCAGCATCATGATAGAATTTTAATAAAATTTTGGTTTTTTTTTTTTTTGAAGCTAGTATTTTAATTTTATGTGATTTTCTATTTTTATTTATCATTATTAGTATAACATTAGGCAGTATTTAATATGTATGCATTTATAATATATAACTATTTTTACAAAACTTGATTATAGTGGATTCAGTCAAAGTGTTTAGGAAGTTGGTATTATCATTATTACTAATTTTGATGAGATCTCATTACAAATATTTAAATTTGTCTAATGAAATGAGATACAGTGTTTCTATCCAATGTAATTGTAGCACTCAACTATATATATTTACTCATATGCTTTAAAAACAAAAAAGAATTACAGTAATAATGATCTTATTGATCTAAATCTGTTGAAAAATAAATGTATTGTGTTTCCAGATTAATAAGAATAGAGAGATGGCATTATAGTATTTATTTATTATCACAACATTTTTATATAAATAGTTTAATTATTTTTTATTCTCAGTAGTTATTAACTGCAGTATTATGACAAAACAAGTCATCCACCATTAAAAATAGTGTGCAAATATATTGAAGGCATCAAAATAAGAGTCATAGATCACATGACTCTATTCTCTTAAGATTGTAAGTTATAAACAATGAGGATTGCCAATTCCTCAACAAGCTTGGTGATAAATGCTTAGCCAAGACTTAAGAAAATATTGTATTCATCTTTATGAAAATTAATACTTCAATTAAGATTAAAATAACTTCCTATGCTGTATGTACAATATACTAAATTTGAATATAAATTGTAAATGTGACAAATCTGTTAAGGCATTAAACATTTATTAGAATAGTACAAGGAATCAACCATAAGGTTTTGTCAAGAAAAACTTTATATGATGGTTTTCCAGAAAATATATTTGTCTTTAAAGGCCTTTACAAACTTATTTAGGGAAAGTGTTCAATTCTCCAGGGAATCTATGCACAGTGCTATTCTATCTAATTGAAGATATAGATGAAAGTGATGACTAATTTATACTCTCTTATTTAGACCGTACAAGAAATAATTAAATAGTTCTTGGTTGAGATTTTGTAAAAAATTGTTGCAATGTAAGTGACAAAGTGACCCAGATTCATGGAATTTGAATCCAAAATCTCCCATTCTACAACTGCATTAAACTATTCAAGCTGATCTTACAATGACTACATGTAAAGTTAGGAATACTAAATTGCAATGATGGTTCATCTCATTCATACAATATTATATTCATCTTATTCATGTAATATTATGTTCTAAAAATAAACTATGGTATTTGATATTGTAGTTAGGAAGTAAAATTCTAACATTCCTTCTCAATAACCTCATCCTACATCATAATTATTGGTAATCATTTTCCTTTTCATTTTCTTTATTATTACATCTGAATTTTTTTTCTTTTACTCATACTTATATTCTTGCAAATTTGATTATATTCCTGTATGTTATTGTATTCAAAATAATTAAGGTTAGCAAACTTTTTTTGTAAATATTGTATATGTTTTTATGTTATGTTAATTGTTCACTCCCTTCCTTCCCCAATTACAAATGATTAAATTTTGAGAAAAAATATTTTTAAAAATTTAAAGCTGTAGCACTTTAATAAAAATATTTTGCAATTTTTATAATAATCTTAATACTGTACAAACATGATAAAACAAGTATAATTTTGAAGTTTTTTTTTTTCAGGAAGGAGGTATATTGTTTATGGCTGCAAAAGTTATTAAGATATTTTTGTGATTTACTTAGAGATATCTACTTTCAATTGTGGGAATTGATCTTATGGTGTAATGGTTAGCACATCTATCTATCATGCCCATGGTCTAAGATATAATCTGTTTAGGCAAACTGAAATTTTTTTGTTATAAGTAGTTAGGATTTTTTTTCAAGTAGCCAGTTCATAGCCAAAATATCAAGACATCCATTATTTGCTAGTAAATAAGAGTATAACCATTATTATGTAAAAATTAGCTGCAGAAAGGAATTTGCTGTTAACTGAAACGAGATCATTTGATTCCTCTTTAAGGCTTTAAAAGAACTATGCAAGGCAAATTTCAAATATCCACTTTATACATTGTTGTTATTGCAGCTGTTGTTACTATGTGATTATTCATATGGTAAATGAAGATGGATGAGATGATCATCAACATATCTTAGCAATCATGATGAGTTTATTAAGCTTTTTAACTCTTTTAATTTAAGACTATGAAATACCATTGCCTTTTTTCTTAGTTGAGTGATCATTCTTAAGTGAAATATAAATTTGAATTTTCTTGAAGGCAGAGTGATGGATGAATCTGAATCATATTTTAAGACAAAACTAAATAATGGCCTTTATTCCCAGAAGCTATAAAGTTAATAGTAAAGGCAGTAGTTAATTATCAAAGGCAGAAGGTGCCAAAAAAATTCCCCAATAGTAAACTTAGGTTGCCATTCAGTGATGACCTTTTTTTAACTACTTATAACTGTAGATTAGTTTCAAGTGAGGGAAAATTACATGAACTGGACAAATATTAAATAGAATTTTGTTGGACTTTGTGAACAGATTTACTTTATTATAAAGACACAAGTCCTGGAAGCACAAGTGGTAGGATTCAGATTGATGGTATATCAGACAGAGTAGCAAGATCAAGATATTAAATATAGATAATTCAAGTTTATATCCCCAAAATTTTTCATTTTAATGAAGAAGTAAAGGATTTTTATATGGATATTCAAAATAGTTTTGATCAGACCAAACAATATATTTAATATTGTCGTGGGAGACTTTAATGCTAGTATTGAAAAACAAAAGTCTTAAAATGCTGTGAATAAATTTGGTTATGATAATTGAAATAAGAGAGGACATAGACTTGAAGAATTTGCAGAAAAAGAAAAATTGTGTATTATGAAATATTGCTTTGAGAAAAATGCTGAACTGAAATGGATAAAGAAGCATCCAAATGAAGGTACAGCAGAATTGGATTATATTTTGACTAGTGTAAAATATGTGATTCAGGATTGTCATGCTTTTAGTAGATTCACTACAGGAAGTGATTAGTAATTAATGAGACATAAGATATGTTTTGTTTTTATGCAAAATTAGAGAGCTGGAAATTATTAAAAAAGACAATATTAACAGTTGATATTTCTAATCTTCCAAAATATTCCAATGAATTAAATTAGAAGATTAATTGCTTTAAAGTACTGATAGACTTTAAAGATGATTGAAACTTAATTGAGATCAATAAGAAAATAACCAATATGTTTCAGTTATTTTAAATTCACTTCCTCAGTTTTAAGTTGTTTACACTACCACCACTACCAATAATATATAAAGCTTAAATATAATTATTTTAAAGGTTTCTATTATTTAAATTATATTATATTATAAATTAGAGCATTTAAAAGCTCTCTATTAGGTCATATGGAACTAAGGCATAAGATATTATATAATACACAAATTCCAAATGACAAACCATGACACTAAGGTTTATATGACCAATTTGCCAAAACCCGATGTGGCTTAGTTATAAACATAATAGGCTTCGATATTATTTATTTTAAGCCAATTTCATTTACTTTTCTTCAGGAAGTTCAATATGATACTTTTTTTTTTATAGATAACACTAAATTAAAACAAATCATATATACAAAGACAAATCAGAAATTAACCAAGAAGAGCATTCTCATTTTGAATGAATCTGGTATAGTTGTTTGAAAAAATTCACTTTGAGATTGCTTAAGATAGATTAAGTATAAATAAAATGCCAAAAAGAGTCCCTATTTATGACAAACAAATTATCATTTGTCCTTGAAAATTTATATTTAACATTTGTGTTAAGAGCAGTAGTAGCAGAAATTAGTTGGAGATTTGGGCTACCAGCTATAATTTGTTCATTGGTTCACAAGCTTACAATAGATGGCTCTAAAAAGAATAATAAAACAGATTAGTCCTTTTATTTTCTCAGAATTGTGAATTTTTTATTCATGTAGGACAAAAATCTCATTAAAAAAAAAAGAATACATGTTTAACCAAACCATAAATTTGAATCATTCGAAATTAATATTTAAAGTAAAAATAGAATAGGAGAAGCAAATTCAAGAAGAATCAAATAAAAAATTACAAAAAAGTTAATTATCATATATACAATACATTCTTTAGCAAAGTTAATATAATCCGGACTTTTAAATCTCATTATAGATTTGTTTTTTAAGTACTGAAATGTATATTATGAGAAGGTTAATTGGAGGAGGAAACTCATATCCTGATTTATACAGATTTAATTAAATTGTCATGACATGAGGGTTATATATACGAGTATATTTTAATTTTAAAGATTTAATTTAAAAGAATAAATCTGTGTTCTATATTTGTTTATTTTTCTTAAGAAAAAAGAATTAATCTTTTTGTTGAAAATAGATCAAATTGATATTATATAGAAAGTAGTTAGAAACGTTTATAGATTTAATACAAATAAATCATTGACAGATGTAGTAAAAGCATAAATATTAAATCAAAAACTTATGTGAAATTTTATTGGTATTTAAATATGTAAATGACATGGTCTGTTGTTTAAATTGTAATACTAATTTTTTTAATGTTTTGTTATGTGTGTGTGGATATATGTGTGTGGGTAAATATTAGCTTGAATTACTATAGATTCAGGAGGTAATCTTAAAAGCATTCTTTAATTGTAAAAGACAAGTTTTATTTACATTGAATTTGATATTAATTGGAATTGTTATATGTATAATAAAAGCCATCAAATTGATATTAACTAACTCCTAGCAATCATTGGAATAAATTTCTATCTATTCTCAGTTTTTAATATAGTATAAGTATGTAGAAGTAATTTGTGAATAATTTTTCCCATACAATTCAAAATATTTTGTGACATCATTCTTCAGCGATAATAATAATAAGGTATAAGAAAAAAGTAAACAAAATGAACAATATGAGCTAAAATATATAAGAAACAATAATAATAAAAAAGATACTATAAGCCCTTCTTATGAAGATGGAAAGTAAAACTTAGTATGCATTTTGATATAAAACAAGAATATAATTAGAACAGTAGCAAAGTTTCAGATTCTGCAATTTAGGATTTTGAGATTGGTTCATGTTATAACACTCAAACTTCTTATGAACTCCAAGTAATATTTCTGATTATAAATATACTTTGATAAGAACTTTTTTGAAGTCAAACATACAGTTTCATAACATGTCATTTAGTACATATATTTAAATTTACTTCATTTTATAATAGTATTATCTAATTTATGATCACATCTTTATTTTATGATTAATCATTCAAGTCACATGACAGATTTAGAACAACAACATTATTAATTGACCAAATTTCAGATAATTCATATTTCTCTTCTGAAAATTGATATTAGAATCTTTAACTCTTGAAGCATTCTTATTATGTGGATAAATTGCCTGAATCATTTGTGAACACCAAAGAGCAAGAATGAAAAACTGATATCAATATACTGTTGCTTTGTGAAAACTTCTGAAAATATTATGGATGGTAAGAAAATGAAACAAATAAATACTTTGATCAAATTAGATCAGAATTTTTTGATGTATAAATGATCAGGTTTAAGGTAGTTATATTACAAGACAATTTAATTCATTGGAAAAGTACTAATTCTTGGAAAGGTTATGGTAAAAGAACAAAAGGCAACAACTATTATGTGTATATACACAGCACATAAACACAGACATGTTTTTATATTCATTATAAAACAATATTTTTATAATCTGATGATTAATTTGTAAATTTAATGAATCTCATAAACGAACAATTATAGCTATTGACAACTATATTCAAATAGCATTTAAGCAAAACATTTTTTGTTATGAAAACATTCTCACTAGTAGTTATTTATACTATTACATATCTTATATTGAGAATCCAATCAAGTTTAGTAATTAAAAATTGTGAGTTTATAACATTAATATAACTTGATGATATTAGCCTATAATTGTTTACATTTACTAAATGGAATATCTTACTTATGATTCATAAATATAGACTATCATTAATTGAAACATTTCTAATTTGAAACTTTTATTATCTGGACAAAATTATAAAATATTTTGATTTGTTTTATTTGCTGCTACACAAACTTGTGAGCTGATATAAATGTAAGCATGTCTTTGTATTTTCAAACTAACATTACATTGTCATTAGTAAAACAATATTTATTCGGTGTACGAAATCTATTTCAATATATACAAATTGTAATAATAAAATTAATGTTTATTTAAATTTTCAGCAGAGTTTGGGTTTGTAATACGAGAGTGAGGAGGATGTTTGTTATTAAAAATGTGAAAAATCCCCCAAACGTTCTGATACCAAAGACTTCATAGTCTACTTGTATAAATTTTATCAAATTTTTTAAAGAAATTTTTTTTCTATATCAGGAGAATATAGATTAAAATATTAAAAACATTCTTGATCTACTTTTATATCAGTTGTTTTAACAAAGAAATTATTCAACTAAAGCTTTTGAAAAACTTAATATATATACATACTGATAGTTTTTGTTACTTAGGTATTTTGTTTGATGATTATCTATGAAATATTTTGATCTAATATAATTAGATATTTTGCTTGACATCTCTCGAAATATTTTACTTGACTATCTGTCAATAAAGAAAAAAAAAGATATCTTTTTTAAAAATTGCAATAAAAACTTGTATTATAACATTATACCTATCTTATTTTATTTTTTCATGGGTCATAGCATCGGCCGGGAAGCGAAACCGCTAACCCGGGACAACTACTTGTAAGGCAGCTATGCTGACCTCTCGACCACCAATTCTTGATATCTTATTCTATTTGAAATCAAATTTTAATATTTTAATGCTTTGAGTGACCACAATAATTAAACTCTTTATATGTTCAGTTAAGATTTTATTTAAAAAAATTAAAATTACAAAAATAATAATAGGAATTGTTAATATTTAATGATAACTTCCCTTCTTATTCATAATATTCTTTATTATTGTAAATGTTCCAGGATAGCTCATTCACTAACAAAAAGTAAAGTGAATGCAATGAATTCGATATTTGAATAGTATGTGCAGGTGAGTATAGTTGTAGAGTGGA
Source organism: Epiperipatus broadwayi (assembly GCA_028023455.1). Taxonomy (NCBI): domain Eukaryota; kingdom Metazoa; phylum Onychophora; class Udeonychophora; order Euonychophora; family Peripatidae; genus Epiperipatus; species Epiperipatus broadwayi. The sequence goes on along the minus strand of JAQFVV010006219.1, from coordinate 5,626,690 downwards.
ATACTAAACAGCTTAAAGTTTTTTGAACAATTATAATTGAATACAATGAATTATTGCACTCATTCTACCACTTGAGTGCATGAATGTCACATGATCTTTCAATAACTATCCATAAGATTATTTTTTTAATATTTAAATTTAATGTAAATTATTAAGGAATATATTATAGTTTGTAAATATAATTAAGATAAGCTAATATAATTATTTAAAATATCTCTGTTATATTTAAAAATATTTTTTTAATATTTAGTATAATTGATAAAATGGCTAAACATTTATTCTGATTGTAGACATTCTTATAATGACTCAGATATTTAGATAATTTAAAAAGCTTAATACAAAAAGATAGACATGATCAGAATTTTTGGAAGTCTTAATCCTCAATGAATTTTAGGAACTAGTTTAGGTCATGTAATAGAAATAGCTTTTAAATAAATATTTATAATCTAGTTCTATCCATGGATGGAGACTAATACCCAGAAACTATTCTGGGGACATAGTTAACATTATTAGGTAATCCATTTATTTCTTATATAATAATTTTGGAATGATGTAGAGGACATTATCAGCTGTTGAAGCTGCCAGGATGTTTTCATATTTATATCCTTCATAAGTGTATGAAGTTAGTGAATTTTCAAAATATCTTCAGTGGAAAATTATTTAAAATTACAATTGTTTCATAAATTAAAGTATTTTGCTGAAAAATATTCAGAGGTTTCAAATAGATAAACCATTTTTAAACTTTCATTTAAATTGAGATATTAAAATGTTTCTTTCCTTATTGAGAGTTTTTTTCTGTTTTCTAGACATATTATTTATAAATTTTGTCTTTTTGTTTGCAAATAATGGCATATAATTCCATATTTACTTAATTCCTTCTTTTTTACAGCTCTAATTCTTAGGAAAAAGTACTAAAGCATTAAATTTGTAATAAGTTGTTCAAGACTAATTCTAAATTAGTGTGAATAAATTAATTTCAATCAAAATATTGTTCTGCATAATTTGGTACAATGGTGTAATGGTAGATCCAGGCCTTCTAGAGCTATTGATTGTAGCCTATCTGTGTCACTTCTAGTAATTCAAATTTCATATAAACTTCTAAGCAGTAAAACATTAAATCTTTTTCTTCTTCAAATATTTCTCAAGAAAAATAGACAGCACAAAAAAGTGAAATAATATGTTGTACTTCTTAAATTCTTTGCTGATCTTTAGGCAAAATTTTAAACTAAAATCAGTTTTTAAAATTTAGTTTGCTACATACATTGCAAACTCCAATTTGCTTTGAATGTTCTTTTGACTGTTGTTGAGCTTGGGAAATATATGGAACCTCAGAAAAATGGGGGTGGAGGATAATAATAAAAGAAAGTAAGAAAGAGAAAAAATTTAATAAAGTTGTTGGTTAAAATTGATTTCATTTTATGAACTTGAATTGTTTATAAAAATGTCAAATTGATTGTGTCTCATACTTACCACACAAAATGTCTGTAATTTTTATTTCGAGCATTATAAAAAAACTTTGTTAAATATTGGAATTTTTTAAATAAATTTAAAGATATAGCAATAAAAGTATATATATTCTGTATTATTGAGTAAATTATTTGTTACTCATTTGTAATGATAAGTGTTAAATATGCTTATAATGTAAATGCATCTGTGTTAAATATGCTTATAATGTAAATGCATCGGCACGTTTTTTTTTTTATGTTTATGTGTTCACTGTAATTATCAAAATATATCAAAATTATATCTCTGTTCATAGAAAATGAGTCTCCTCGAATATATATCTATTTTTAATTATTATTATATATATTTATCTTGGGACTTTTGTTAGAGTCTCAATAAATTAATTAAATCTATGCTCTTTTATAGAATGGGTTGTCTGTGTTCTTGTAAATAGAATGATTTTCAAAAGAATCAATATAATAACTCTTCAAAGAATTACTTATTAAAAGATAGTTCTAAAATAATAAATTCATAAAAATTTAGAGAGCAATCAGCCTAAGGAACATAAATTCTCCTATGATTAATATGTTTAATTTATTATATAAATTATGATCTCTCAATATATAAGAAACTTTGAATTATTATTAGCATATAATATTAGCAGATTTGGTAACTACTTTATTAATAGTTATATATTTTGTATCAGTATATAAATCTCACATAGTTTTTTTTTTGTTCTCTCTGCTATGTTTTCTCTAATTTTGTCTAGGAAATAAAAGTTATTTATTAAAACAAAATAAAATTTTTTTAAATGCTATCAAATGAAACTTAATTAAAAATTGAATTAGCTAACTAATAACTGTGCTGATCTCTAGACTTCAGTTTTTTTTTTTTAAAAAAAAGAAAAGTTTGTTATTCATGAAACTTATATCCATTTTTTTTTAAAAATAAATCATTACATACAATATAAAACAAAAGAAAAGACATTGTCAAAATGTTTTGGTAACATAAGACATCTGTTTTTAAAAACATAAATTATAAAAACATTTTAAATTTACAAAATGAAATATACCAAAAACTTGAGCTGAGTAAAACCACTATGAAAAAATATTTTTAAACCAAATATATATATTTTAACTTAGTAGCACTGAATTAACTTTCACCAAAATCATAGTGCAAAATTAATTAACTAAGAATGCTGGGAGCAGGCTGATTATATAGTTCATAAAATATGTAAATTATTGCAATGAGAAGTGTAAATTATAAAAATCAGATGTTCCATTTTTTTGACAAAGGGATGCAAGACTTCTTCCTGTTGATTGAATTCGGGTATCTTGCAATAACCCATGTCTCCTAGAACTTTCTCTAATGATTATCACTTTCTGTGCAGATGGTTTTAATAATAGAAGGGTAGAATATGTCCTGTAGCAAGCTCATGCTCCAGGAAAATTGACTTATATTGCCAGTCTTGTTTTGTCTTTTTATAAAGATAAGAGTGCTGGGCAATTCTTGTAGATCTATTAGCTCCAGACTCCTCATAATATGCCATTCTACATGCTGGAGATGAGCATGCTCAAGTTTTGGAGTATTTCATTAGGATATGAAAACAGTTTTAAGTTAAACAATTAAAATGATTATTTGTATTATTTAGACGTTAATGATTAAATAGAAAGGTTAAACTCGATTATATATACACTTAGTCATTCAAATAGGAATATATTTCCTTGAAACACCACTCTTTATTATATACACTATGTACCAAAACATAAATACAGTATTTAAATAATTCTAACAAATTTGTAATGTTCAATTTAATCTGAAAAGGTAAATCAAACTAGAAGAAAGTCTTAAATGCACTAAGCCAGCTTTCAGCAGATTGCTGTCAGAATCATAGTGCTGAATAATTGAAAGCAAGTTGCTTGGGAAATCATGTGATGCTTGAGCACTGGAAGTGACAAGTTGCGCTTCACTATTGGGACTCTTAGCTCTCAAGTCTCTAAATCATGCAAGTCATAAAATACAATAATAAATATGAATAGATTAAACACCTTTCAATCTCCTTCTTGCTCTAGAATCTATTTTATTCCAAGACTCCATTAGTAGCATTGTCTTCATTATTAATAGCATCTGCCAATTCTATATTTTTATTTAAGTTTGTTTGCACATTCATTAACTTTCTGGGATTTGGGGATTTCTTCAGTATGTGATGTGGCTTCTTTACTTATAATGTCTGAATTTTAAATAGAAACTTAAACAAATAGTAATAATAATTTTAATTGCAATATATATGAGATGCACATTTTCAATAAAAATACAACTTTTGAGATTTTATAAAATGTTTGAGCAATGGAAGTGTCAGAACTAGAATCACAATTGATGGATCTGGAGCTTCAAATCCATTGTATTAAACCATGAAGGGCTACATTTCCAACAAATTCTATATATTTTATTAAAATATTGTTTTTAACTCTGTGTTATATCTTTATAATCAAAATAATAAAAAACTCAGGTTAAAGTTCTTTTTTATTTTTTCAATTTTTAAAGTAATATTCTTATTAACTTTATTATAATATAGTCCTTAAAGTTGTTTTCATTTTTGTGATTCCCTATTAGATAGATTAATAACATTTTTATAAACCTACAATGACCATCAAAGAAATATTAGTTATTAAAATTGTTTTATTTTTTTTTCATTTGTTATAACTAAAATGGCAAAGTAAGAAAGATAAAAAAATTAAAAATATACTGATATCACCCTGGTATATTAATTTGATTATGGTTCTGAGGTTAAAAAATTGTAATAATAATAACAACTAACTTTAGTTTATATTTATTCTTGTATATGAAATTCTACTTGAAGTAAACATATATTCTGGTTTATAGTTTTTTTATTAGGATTTCTTTATAATTGCGACTGTTATTACATTTTGATTCAAATAGTTTTTTTTTCACTTTCTATAATGGAATACTGTATATAACAAACACAAACAACACAAAACTGAATTTGAATCAAAGTTTTCATTTTTAGATGAAGGTTAGTTATTTTGACTGGGAATAACAACGAATATTTTTATCTGACTATATCCAATATCTACATAAATATGGTTATTCAGAATAAGAGATGATACTTCTATTTTAACAAGTTGAAGAAGTAATTATAGTGAAGGCTATAGATGTGGTTTTAAGTAAATGTCTAGAAATTAAATTTGTTTCTAATTTATAATGACATATATGATTGATAGTTAATTTGATCAAAATCTTAACTTAAACTGATTGGAATTTAAAATTTAGTCACAATTTCTTCAAATAGAGCACTGACATTTTTTTTTACAAAGTTCCATTTTGTATAAAATTATTTTTACAATATTTTATCTAATTATTACTTTAATAATTAAAATAATTGATTTTTATAATATTTTGATTGTTTAATATTCGATTTCAAGATTATTTCTATTTTGTTTTTATTTTGAAATCCAATCTTTTTTTTTTTTTGCATTTCAAGTGTTTTTATGCTTTAGGTGATAAATATCAGCTATAACTAGGAAAAAAATTGATTTGCATTGTTGGGAAAAAAAAAAGTTTTCTGGTAGTTTTCCATAACTGCATATTATCATATTAAATTCATCTGGTTTTTTTTTCTATATTTTTTTAAATTTAAAGTGTTCAGTGTTTATTATTTTGAAAAAATAAAAAAAATTATATATATAAAATTTGTTTAAATCTATATATTTTTCTTTTTCTAATTGTTGAAAATGAAGCAATTTATGGAAGGAATAATTATAATATACTTTATTTTATATCAAATGACATAAATTTATAACTATTTATTACACTTTTTTTATTCTGAAGCTACATATAAAAACATGCTAATTTTTTTGTTAAATTAATACATTAATAAATCAGTTACTGAATAATTAATTACATGAATGCATAGGAAAAATTTGCATGAAGGAGAGCTAGATTCAAAAATAATGTTTTAAAAAAAAGTTTTATTAATATTCATATACATTTCTATATATGTACTTGAATTTTTTAAATTGATCTGGAACATGTGATCACATAATAAGTTAGTTCAGTCACAAATCAGTGGTGTTTTATTATGAATTGCATTTTTAAGAATAACTACAATGCATATCAGTGAACATTTGTAGTACTTTTGATATTTAATTGTATTAATGATACATATAATTTTATCAAATATTACAATCTTAATTATATATTATTTAAGCTAGTGAATAAATTATATAACTATTTAGCATTCTTTGATTATATAATTTTGCTAGAAGAACAATGTTATATTTGGAAAAATAAAATATACATTATATTTTTTAATAACATAAAAAAAAGTTAAAGATATATTATTGTAAATGATGTTTAAGTACTTGGAGATATTGAATAAGAAAAACTTAACAGTGAAATAATCTTAATATATTATTCTTAGCATGCTTTCAATATCTTATCATATACTCCAAGTGCTTAAACCTCAATTACAAATGCTTAAGAAAAGTAAACTAATTAGAATAAGAGTTTTGCCTTTGTTTAGAATAAGATATATATTATGGATATCTCTGCATATTCTCTATTACAGCTTGGATATTACAGCATACAAAATTAACTATTAAATGAAATTTAATAAATGTGCATAAATAAATTACATTCAACAAAATGAAAATATCTGCTTAACCATTCAGCATAATGCATGCCTTCTATTATACAGGCATCTGTCTGTCATGCCTATAATCTGAATTCAAATCCAATCTGATTAAACTAGATTTTTTTCAGGTTATTAAGATTAGGATTATTTTTCAAGACAAATACCATCCAATATGGGTCAGTAAAAGGATTTCTAGCTATTTTTAGAAGATGGTAAAAAATAACTGCTCAAACTCTTATCATATATAGTTGACACAACTAAAGGATGTTTTTTATTTCTACTGCTCTCTAAGAAAAAAATATTAGCAAGTCCTTTATCCTGCAATAGGCTATTTAATAGCTACCATATCTTAATTATTATTTGTGTTGTGTTATTTTATCCTTAGAACAATATTTTATCCTTAGAACAGTATCACTTAAACACAAAAATCTAATTGATAATTTATAGATAAAGAAGATAGCACAAATTAAACTATAGTAAACTTATAGATATTAATTTTATTACCAGGATTTGATTTTATGGTGCTATTTCTAACAAATAATCTCATTATATAAAGCACAATGGTCTACATGTTATTATTATTTAACAAAGATTAATTATTTCTATTTTAGCATTTTTTAAGCACACACTCTCTTACATACACAAACATTAAAAATCAACTTTTCCTTTAATTTTTACTAAGCTATAAGATAAAGGGAAGTGATGTTTAAAAAAATAGCATGAAGATTTTGTTTTTAAAAGTTATTTTCTACTCAGTTTTAAGTCCCAATGAGAGAATTTTTTTAACAAAATAGTAGAAAGTATTTAGTCTCTCCAATTGAATATAATTGTTACATTCTTTCATTTTAAAATATTTCTCTTTTATTATCAAAGTTATAACATCTACCACAATTGAATATTAAAATCTTTTATTCTGTATCTATTTAGGTGGGATTTTCATTCTTTATAAATCCTAATTTCAGTAAAATACAGAATTTCCTTTCTGCCACTAATAAAACTTTTAGAAGTTTAAATTTATTACATTTTTTTTATTTTATTTGTTTTAAACAAACATATCTATATATAAATAAATATATTTTTCATTCTCTTATGTTTTAACATAATTTGCATAGGTAAGTATGTAACATGAGTATAGTTTGTATTAGTATCCTCCATATTCCTGGTACCCAGAAGAAGGACTTTTCTTCCCCTTGATATGTCTCTCAATTCAATAAATATTTAATAAAGACTTCATTTATTGTTAAAAAAATGTGATTATTTTTTATATCAGTAAAATATATTTTTGAAAGCAACTAGTTTTAATAATATTTTAACAATGCTATTATAACTTTCAAACAAACAAAGTATTGCAAATCTGGGTATCATTATATGTCAGGTAAAGATGTATAAAAAACTTAAAATTGAAGGCAGAATCAGGTGGTGATTTTATGAAGCTTATTCATATTTGTCAAAAAATATAGGATTTGTTGAGAATAAAAGAGCAGATTATGATTTTTCCATTTAATGTATAAAAACATTCCTACTCAGTCAAAAATATTTGATTTGCAAATATCTAAATTTTTATTCAACCTTTTCTTGCACATGTAGATACATGCATATATATATATATTACACAATAATATAATAAATGTCTGCTAATAAAAATATTGTAATAAAATGTAATTATATTCTAAATAATAGTAAATGCTGTTTTACTCCATTTTGAAATTAAGTTAGTTTAGTTGAAAATGATTATGAATATAATTGAAAGTACCATTATTGATTAAAGTTTATATTAGAATTTATTTTGTTATTTATCATTATTTGGAATATAATTACATTATATATATATTCTTACGATTTTCATTAACAATTTTCCAATTATCCATATCACATATTATGTGGCTAAATTATTGTAAAACTACAAAAAAAAATTGTCACAATAAAAAATAGGTGACTGGTTGATTGCTTAAGATGTCATTTGATGTTAGAACATCAAAAATGACATAATTGGGTTTTAGGAAAATTCAGTTTTTGAATCTATTATTTTATCACTGTACCAAAGCACTTTCTCACACATTATATCATAAAACTTTTAAATGACAGTCTGTTTGAAGGAATACTATACTGTGCTGATTCTATTAATTGAAAGAACAATCTGAATGAATCACATTTAAAGTTTAATATATTAAAGTTAAACTTTTTTCTAGCTGTAATCATGTTGACTAATTCAATGACAAAATTGTTTTCAAAAACATAAAAACATTTTAACTATAATTTTTATTTTATGTGTCTTAGATGTCTATATGATGCAAATTTGTCTTTCAGTAAATATAATGGAAGATGATATACATTTAAGTGTGTGTATGATGTGTCCTACTGTATACTTTTTTTGTGAAGATTAAAAAAATATATATTGAAAGAAAAATATTGCTGCAATTTAAGTGTGGTCACTTTAGAATGAATTAATACAAGTATAGTATATATACTTAAGCTAGATGTAATTAGAGATTTGAATCCAGATTTTTAAGCTTCTTTCAATCATCCATTCAACAATCAATACCCATGCCTACTTACATGTGAAAAAGATAAATGATCTCCAATATACATATTTCATGTTGAACCAGCACTCATCAGTTGGTCTGGATCATCATCTCCACACACACACATATATATAATCAATGCTCCGTATATATTAAGATATTAAATCTTCATACTCTAATGGACAGGTTTCAATTTTTTCCACTCTCCAACTCTTCAGCTATCTATTCATCTTGTCCATTAAAGTTTGAAGATTTGCTATCTTAATATAAACCAAGCACTGATCATATGTATGTGTGGGAGATGATGATCTGGATCAACTTATGAGTGCCAGTTCAGCACAAAGTACATATTTTGGAGATCATTTATCTTTTCACATGTATGTAGTCATGTGTACCAGTATAGGATGGAGTGATGACTGGAGCTTGAAAGTGTGGGTTTAAATTCTTTCTAATTATATTTGTAATAATAATGTATGTTATACTAAATTAAAATGTCTCAATAAGTTATTTCATATTAATTCTGCAGAAAGTAAATTTACTTTTTGTTATAAAAATAAAATAAATTTATAAGCCTTTTATGGAAGAAAAGTAGCCATATATATTTATTTTGTGTATGTGAATATGTATATGTACACAATATGGATACATTGCTGGAATGCAATTAATAATATATAGTTTTAAATGATTTATACAATTTTATACAATGATGATTACATGAATACCAAGCAATGTCCATAGCCAAATGAGAAGTGAATCTATACATGAATGTTGGATCAACGCTTCAGTAGTATTCTAGATTGGTCCATACTTTGTCCCAGTTGAACAATTATGTATGCCTCATTGAGCATTGAAAGGCACATCCAAATTTATAATGAGTATAGATTTAAAGTCAAGATGCAAAGCAGAGGCTAAGTGGGCTGGGAGAACACTGACAAGGTCATTGATTCACTCCCAATCCGTGAGTCCGAGCCCAAGCATCCCGAGATCTGTCTGTCACTTTCTTATAAGTTAAGCCATTCAGTTCGTGATTAAATTTGTTAACTTTTATTGTTGAGGTAGATGGTGTGATCAATCCATTAATTGGTAGTCTTTAGATAGTATGGTAGAGTTCCCATATATATGACTGAGCTCATTTTGGTATTGCATTGATGAAGCGAGACTCATTTGATCATTGATATCTTTGCAATAATCAGTGCACTAGCATGGAGGTGCTGGCCCAGGTTTGTTGATACAGCCAATCTGGAGCAAGCATTTTATCTCTAATGATGTTACCCTTGATGAGTGTTTTAAATACTTGAAGGGTACTGGTGTTCGCATTGCCCAGAACAAAACTGCATCTCATTAGCCAGATGGCAAAGGATAGGAAAATTGCTAATCTAATGTTAGCAAAATTTCCAGCTTTAATTGCTTGCTGGATTAAGAATGTGACTGTAGAATAGCGCTTTACCTTTTCATCAATGAAAGACCCAAGAATGCTGAGTGATGGACAATCTAGGAAAATGTGTTGAATTGTTTCCACATCCCTCTGACAGAGTTGACATTGAGAGCTAATTTTGTTAAAACCCCTCCTCATTATGAGGAACTGATTAGTGGGTAGTGATGAGAGGTTTAATTTCAGAAGAAAATCAATAAATGTGGGTTCCAGAAACCAATGTTTGGATTCTTTGATCAATAAATTTGTTGTTTAATCCAAGAGCATTATGGAGAGCTGAGGGACAATCTTTCTTTAGCCTATAAGTTTCCCAGTAGGACTTTTCAATGAAAAAGATGTTTGGAGTTAAGTTAATACAGCCATTGACATGTGTCCAGATGCCAGTCAACTATCCTTTACTATGGGGAGGTGGTGTATCAGTAGGTTGAAATTCTTGGATTAAATTTGTATAGTCCATTTCCAGTGAATGGTTGTGTAGCAGATTTAGTGATTTTTGCAAGTATAATGTAGCAACCGAGTGTAGACCAAGACCATTCAGTTCTCTAGGCATTTGGGCCTTTGCCAAGCTTATGGCCACAACCTTTCTTTTCCACAATAGCTTAGTACATAATGAGCCTATTTGTTTACCGAAGATTTTAGTAGGCTTGATGATTGGTAGATAGTAATTTTATAGAAATAAAAAATATCAACTTAATAAATTATTCTTTATTATGATTGCGAATTAAGTAAAATCAATCATTTTTGACAAAACCATTAATGACATGGATTCAACTTAAATTATCTCTGATTGAAAATTATGTTTTCACCACTCATCCTTAAACATCAAACTTTATTCTGATAAACCTGGCATTACTTCTGTTTTTCAATTCTGAAATCTTTGCTGGAAAGAAAAAAATGGAATGGAATATAAATAATAAAATTATAGCTGCACTAGTATACAGTCATATTGTCATAGTGCAGAAAAATTACTTGAAAACACTAGCATGTTAAGGAGTGCAATTTTACCAGGAATTGAAAGCGAAATACTAGAGAGAGTGTTGATTGTTTTGTTGGTTTTTTGAAGGATTGAATTTTGAATTTCTCTAGTCATGATAGTTTTTGTTTTTGCCATGGGGAATCCTAAAAAAAGTTGTGGCTTGGCTGTGAATCTGGATGGAATTGTTGTTCCTGTTTTAATTCTCCAGATGGAAGATTTGCTATAGCTAATTTGGAAGTTTAATATTTTGGCATGCTTGTCAATAATTGTGAAGAGTGTTGGAAGATGAGCTTCGCTGGGAAGAAAAATGGTAACATCGTCCACATAGGAGATGTGATTGATTTGTTTTTTGATGGCGGGAACATAAATGCCTGGCAAGATATTCTTTATGTCCTTGAGCATGGGGTTGGTGTAAGTTATAAAACATAGTGATGCTAGAAGAGAACCCTGTGGAATCGAGATGTGAGGTCTAAAACCTGTAGACAACCTTCCATCTAAAGAAATATGGAACGATTTAGTAAAAGGTTTGATATTATTCTGATGTACACATCGGGCACCTGATACTCCCACATCGTCTGGAACAGTATGGATGGTATTACCGAGTCAAACGCTGAAGAGAAATCCAGTTGTACGACCAGTGGCCTTGACTTATTGGTTTATCTGACATGTTCAGTTAATAAAAGAAAGTGCTGAACTCCATCAATGGTTGATGATCCTTTTCGGGAAAATTGAAAAGATGAAATGTGAGTAGAGTTGGGGTTGTATCCGGTCCTTAACTAAGGATTCAATTGTCTTAATTAGCAACGGAATCATGGAAATAGGTTGTATATTGTTGAGACTAGATGGATTTTCTTGTTTTTTAAGAAAAGGGACCCGTGCCACTGGGCACAAATCTGGAATGTTCTGAAAGTCATCGGCCAGCACGTCAATCATGTTTTTGATTATGGGGATTGTGTAGTGACTAAGGTGTAACAGTACAAATTTCGGGATTGCGTGAAGGCCCGGATGAGTGCTTTCAGAAAATGCCTGTAGCTTTTGCAATATTTGGGCTTCATTTATGTTGTGATTGGTTGTGGTATGATTCCATATGTTTCCTGTTTGAAAAGTATTGTTTTGCAACTTTGTTTTGAAATGAGAGTGAATTCTCTCCAACATTTCTGGTCCACTATAGCACTTGCTGTTAATGATAATCGTAGACGATGTTGGTCTAGCAGCCGATCCAAGTGCCCATCGAATGTAGCTTCTAGTCCAGTTATGACTATTTGCCAAAAAGATTTTGGATCTCTTTGTAGCAATGTATTGAGCTAGAGCTTTTTGTTTTTCATGATATTGAGTTTTTAATTCTAGTATTTTTTGAATTTTGGTACTTGAGAAGGGTAGTGAACTTAGCCTATTACTAATTGAATCAAGTTCTTTTAGAAGTTAATGAGGGTGCTCAAGATTCCTATGAAAGCAGACCATGCTTGCACAGGTGGCAAAGTGAATACTTGTATTTTACTTAGAAGGATATATGCTTCTGAGAATAACCATTCCAGTGTTGTGGCTTTGTTCAAAAGTTTTATAGTTTTTGTGTGGTCTGAAAGACTTATCATGTTGGTGTCTAGTTGTAGCGAGATTTTTATAGCAAGGTGGTCTGAGAAAGGCACTAATTGCAGCTTGGCATGCAGGTTATAATGAAGTTCGGGGGAATAAAAGAGAAAATCAATTAGCGATTGCTTGCGTTGTGTGTAAAATGAGAATGATTGAGGAGGAAAGAAACCTTCTCCACATAGCATAACTTTGTTGAATAAATGAAGATATTTGTTAGTAAACTGATAATAGGTCATGTTAAAATCCCCAAAGCAGATTGAGGGTGAATTATTGGATGAAAGCAAGGCGTTGATTTTATTAATCACTGAATGAATTAGATTAGTATCGTTCTTGAGATAAAGGTAAATTATGTTTATGGGGTTTAGTTAACCTTTTAAATTATAGTATATGAATGCTATTATTTAAATAAGTATTTGAAGAAAAAAAATCTAATATTTATTTTATAGAAAATAAAAACGAAATAATAAAATATTCTGATTTTTTTTAATAAAAAGTACTACTAGAAATATAAGTATTTTTGTAATTCGTTTTAACTACAAATATATATATATATATAATTTAAATCTACTAACAGAATTCCTAATTTACAATAAATGTGAAAGTAATATCTTTAAAAATGTTTAATTTTTTTTATTTATTGTATGATAATAATTGTATATTTTTTGGCTTTATTATTTATTACCATATGTTAGTGTTATGGTATGTATAATAGTATATCTTTAATATCACATAAACTGAAATTATTGTGAAAATAGCATCTTCAAACATATTTACAAATATTCAATATGGCATACATAAGGCAAAGTTTTATGTAAAAATGCATGTATATTAATCACTATTTAATAAAATTATTTCACATTGTATCATAATTATATTATAAACACAAATTTAAATTGTAATTAAAAACATATAACTTAACCGTCATATTTTTTACTAATCGTGGTGATTGCGATATAATGTGCACGTTGAAATAAAGAAGAAAAAAATATATATAACAAAAAAATATATTATACCCCTATACTATATTCACTTTAATAATATAAAGGTTTAATTTTAAAATTATATACGATTAAAATTGATTGTGTAGATACATTTAATATGATATAAATCTTAAATTAATATATATATATATAAAAGGATTTGAATTAAATATTTAAATTATTTTTTTAAAGTTTTAACATGTACAATAATTTGATTTTATATATGTTGTGATAGAGCTCTCTCCAATTAATAAAAAGACTGTTGGTCATTCAAAACTTTCAGTTATTTTTGGAAGGGTGAATGGAATAATATATTAGCATTATGTAAAGTGCATAGATGAGTATGTTAGTATTTGTTTATATTAGTAAAATTTATGATAAGATTCACAATATTGAAAGATCGTAATGAAAAAGTTTTTACTAGATCTATCAAATATTGCTAAATACATATATGCAGTGTATAAAAATATAGGTATCTTTTTTATTTTTATAAAATTCAAATTATTCTTATAGTTGTCAGATTCATGCTTTAAGTAATTTAATCAAATACTTTATGAAGTGAGAGATTTTGTATATATGCACACACACAAATATATAATTTATGTGTAGTTATGTTTTTTATTACAATCAATGAAAAAATAATGCATAAACTTGATTTCAATTAAATCAAAACAAAAACATTTTATCTTTTCTTAAAATACATAAGTTATTTGTTCAGTTGTTTTTCTCTGAATATTTAGTTTCCTTATAAGCTTCTTTACTGATGACTTTGTCATTAGTATTATTTACCATGGTGACTTGCATTCTGATACTCCACAGTCCTACATTAATATTCTTTTCATGTTGAGGATTGTTGACATTATTAAGTTTCAGGATTTCTGTTTTAGCTGGATTGTCTCTGTTTTATATTCTTTATTTTTTCCTCACTAGTTTTTTTAAAAAATAGAAATAAAAAAAAAACCACCTTCTCTTTGCCTATGATTAGCGTCAAAGTTTTTTCTTTTTTAAATATAATACATATTTTTTGTTATTATAAAGATGTGTGTGTTTGTATCCATTTTTTCTTCAAATGTGAATGAACTACACTGCCATAAAATTAAATTTGTACTATTTTCTTAAATTAGAGTTGAAAGAAAAAAACTAGAGTAAAATCTATTGTTGAATTCACCTAGATTATAACAGATGTAAACAAGGGGATAATGATTGATTGAATTAAAGTGTTTATTATTATTTTAGATTTTTTTTCCTTTGTTTTTTATAAAAAGAATAAGTTCCTCCTTTAAAAATATAAAGTTATAATGTCCAAGTTAAGTTTTTAGCCTTGAGGCAGATTGAATAATTAATTAGGTGGAAATAGGCTACTACATTTTTCAGTCATGCCCATATTTAGAATTGAAGTCCAGATTGGATGAACCTTGTATTTTTAATTTTCAAATAGGCTTAAGAATTTTTTCAGGCTACCAGCCCATAATAAAATAAGTTAGCTTATGTAAAAGTAAGGCCCCATGGTTAATCTGGGTTGATCAGATGAATGCCAATGTACTGATCCCTAAAAGTAATGTATATTTTATTATTATAGTATGTGGCCTCTATCAATGATGTGAAAAGGGTATCCTAATTTTACAGATGCTGTATTCATGGTTATTTTTTAAATTACTATTTACAATTCATTAAATTACATGGAAGTTTTAATTCTGTTATACATTCATAATTTTAAATAATCTTGCATTTATGCATTTTTTTATATCAATTTGTACTTAATATTTTGTTATATTCGGCTGCATACCAAACTTAAACAAATCTCTCTGTACTTTGCCCTAGTCTTCAAACAATCATAAGGAATATTTACATTTGATTATCACTTTATTACTTCTAACCTTCTCAGCCTGCAGCATATTTTTCATGAATTTTTTTCTTCTAAAGATATGCTTTATTATTTTTTATATTATTTCAGAAATTTCATTTGTTCACTTAGTACCATGATAGAATAATTCTCATTAGACTTCAAGATTTATGGAACTCTATTCCAGCTCAATCATTTCCGTGCTCAAACTTCTTACAAGCCACGACTCAACTATTTATTTCTAATTATCTTCTATTTTTCTTCTTTAATTTCATATTTTCCAAGTTTCTACTTTATATAAAGTCACATTCCAAATGTAGTTAAGTTTCTTTTTTAATTCAAATATTGATTACAAAATAATATCTTATCTTTAGTAAAAGTTTGTCTATTCATTGCAGTTATATATTTGTTGTTATTTCCATTATAGGAATTCACTAGACTATATCTTATATTTTCTTCGTCACTTTTAATCTTTTATCTCTTTCACACATAATTATTTTCTTATTTATTTTCATTCCAAGTCTTTTATAAGTTTTATCATTTCCACTTAACATTTTATTGTGTTTTTTCTACAAATATTGTTTTTGTTTATATATACAAGCGTAACCTCTGATTTTGTTGACTGGCCTCATTTGAGATTGATATGTAAATGTCCTTCTTTTTGTAAATGATTCTTATGTTTTGTGAATAAAATTTCCTTTTGAAAGATAAAATTGATGCAAATCTTTCTAGATCTTTCTTCTCCTTATTTTAAACTCTAATTTGTTTTATTTAAAAAAAAACAAAAAACAACAGCATTCATTTCAAATTTATTTAAATAAATATTAAACAAACAAGTTATGCAACTAATCTTATCCCTGTTTACTTATTTATCTATTTATTTGTAATAAAAACAAACATTTTTGATTCATATAGGAATTTTCTAATAATTTTTCTTCATCTGGCACATTTTTTTTTTGCTAGATCCAGCAAAATAATATTATTCATTATATTAAAGATCTTTTCAAGATATTCTAATATAAACACAGGCAAAACTCTCCATACAGTAGTGTCACTCAGTGCCAATCAGAGTAATCAATGGATGCCAGAACACTGGTGCATAAAATCCCTACCTAGTGCCTACTCATCCAATATCCCCAGACTAGTTTCTGGCTTGTGGCCTTTGTCAGTGAGCTTCTTTGGATCTGATAGCCTAAGATCTAGGTGCAGTGCTCTCAGATCTAAGGCTCCTCGCCGACGAAGGCCACAAGCCAGAAACTAGTCTGGGGATATTGGATGAGTAAGCACTAGATAGGGATTTTATGCAAAAGTCTTCTGGCATCCATTGATTATTCTAGTTGGCACTGAATGGCACTACTGTATGGAGAGTTTTTCCTGTGTTAATAACAGTAATGTGCTAACATAAGAAATAGTGATCATGTGATATTCTGATATACATATTAATTTTCATTATGCAAATGTCTTTCTCAATAATAACCTTTATTACACTAAATGCAGCTTTTAGTATTTTACTTATTAATACACTGTACAGGCTTAAACCTGCATTTATATATGTAATATATGCGGGGTTCGAACTCAGACTTTCACATGACCCACCACTCTCAGTGCCATCTCATATTGCTGACCCACCTGATCACACACATGTTGAAAAGATAAATAATCACCAATATACGTATTTCATGCTAAACCAGCAATCATCAGTTGGTCTAGATTACTATCCTCACACATATATATAATTAGTATTCATGTGTGAGGATAGTAATCTAGACCAACTGATGATTGCTGGTTTAGCGTGAAATATGTATATTGGTGATTATTTTACTTATTGGAAATCTAAATTGTGCTTCAGATATAAATATATCTAATTTGTCATAAATATATTAGTCGGTATTCTCATTATTAGTTTAGTTGCATGTGAGATTAAATTAACTGTTCTAAAATCTTTATTATATTAGAATTTTTCTCTAGAAGAATAACTGTTGAAAGTAAATTTATTGACCATTCCCTGGATCATAAATTGCATTACAAACATTAATTAATAACCTCAACTTCCCTTTTATTCCAGAAAAGTTTTAGCAATTTATCTGGAATTCCACCATTTCTCCATGTTTTGCCAATCTTTTTCACAAACATGACTGTTATATTTTCATCTTTATTATTGCACTCCTCATTTTGACTTTATTTATCTTATTATTTTTTTTATATTAAAACATAAGGGCTTACCACATCTATTTACAAATCTCTTATAAATTCACTTTTTACTATATCTGTTAACTATGTTAATAATAATTCTACAATCATTTTATTTTTGTTATCTTGCTTTTCTAACCAGATTATTTTATTCCAATGTGAAATAAATCAAACATAACTTTTCTTCATAAGTCTTCTATCTCAATATTTCTCCTTAAACCAAATTTTATCTATTATATTTTTTTGTTCATAGCTTTTTTTTTTAACTTTAGAATTTTACTTTCTCTATATGCTCCTCTTTTCAGCTACAGTTTTATGGAAAAATTTTTATTGATTAAAATGGAAAACAAGTAAAGTTAAATGGAGATTCTTGATTTTGCAAATAAGGTTATTTTTGTAAATAATTCTGAAGGAAATGATATAAAAGTTATCTGTTGAATTTAAATAAAATAAAAATTCATTTGACTAAAAATAGATACTAAAAAGTTTAAAGTAATGTTCAATAAGTTTTCAAAAAAAAGAAATAAAAGAAAAAATAAAGTTTGGTTGCAATGAATTAAAAGTAACTAACAATTATAATTGGCTTTGATGAATTATTAATATGGATATCAACTTAAAATAACTGAAATTATTGAGGTTGAAATAATGTAATATTAACAGAATTTGCCTGTGTTTTTTAAAAAGTTTTTACAAATATGCTTTCTCAGTATTTAAATAAAGATGTGAGAATT
Source organism: Epiperipatus broadwayi (assembly GCA_028023455.1). Taxonomy (NCBI): domain Eukaryota; kingdom Metazoa; phylum Onychophora; class Udeonychophora; order Euonychophora; family Peripatidae; genus Epiperipatus; species Epiperipatus broadwayi. The sequence continues at coordinate 5,608,329 of JAQFVV010006219.1, read as the reverse complement.
GGATACTTAATAGAAAAGTAATTTAGAGGCTATAAAAATATAGTAAAATATAAGTGAATGTATTTTAACATTAACAAGGAAAATTTGAATGTGAAAGACATTGATGAGAGAGCAAATAGTTAATCAATGACATTTATGAGAAGTAAGAAAATGAAATGGTGAAATTATTTTTTTATTTATCTGTAATCTTTCAGTGTCATTTGAACTTTTGTTGTATATCTAAATCTTATATTTTTATGATACAAATAATCAGAATTCTAGTGCTGCCACCTTTGTTACTTAGTGACATAATTTGTTTGTTCTCAGTATATATATACAAAATCTTGTTTAAAAATATATAAAGTTTTTTTTTAAAAATGTATTAATATATGTGTAGCAATAAGGAAATATTTCTAGAATGGATAGCAATATATACATATAAAAAGTTTCAAATTTAATCTTAAGAATTGTGGAAAATGTAAAAAGATAATATGTGAGATAGATGAATAAGAAACATTTTGTGGACTAATGTGTGAACTAAATATTGGAATAGATTAGGAGAGACTTTCTTTCATTCTGCACTGATTCATTAATGATTGAACTAATCTTTTAGAAAATTGATGTTGATTACAATATATCTTTTTTTCTTAAACCCGTAATTAATGAGCTATAATAAAAATCTTATTATAAATAGTAGTTATTATTAATATATATAAATTGATAAGTAAAATAGCAAGAAAATTTATAAAATTAACCAATCCATTATTTTTTATATATATACTAGGGATCTTCTGGAAACTAAGTTTTACCATTTTATGGACTAATAAGAAATGCTTTTTTTTTTTTTTTTACATATAAATAATAATTATAATGAAGACATTATAATTAGCAAATTAGCTTTTCATTCTCTTAATCTTGGGATCGAATTTATGTAGGCTAAAACTAGAAAAATTTTCAAATTATAAAATAGACTAGGATTTTTTTTTTTTAAAAAAAGAGAAAAAATAACTCATAGACAACTTAATTTGATATACAATTATTGTTGTACATATTTTCAGCATTGAAAATTCTTACCATCCATAGTGCTATTAATATGCTTGGTGGGTTGTTTTTATTATTATTTTTCGAAAAGCTGTTGGAGATACAAGCAACAAGCTATTTAAAGTCTATTTTTACTTTTTATCTGATCTTCACTTATATGTACATACACATACGCGTGCACATAATTTTTTCAGAATTTAAATGTCAAATTTAATGAAAATCTCGCAAAAATATACATATTAAAATATTTTATAAGAACGGTATATTTTTTTATGTGATGGAATAATATAAATTCTATACCATCAAAAACAAATTACTCAAGGGATCCCCCCATATTTTTTTTTTGTAAATAATTATTGCTTTTATGTACTTATTTTTAGTACTAATAAAATATTTTTCTAAAATAATATATAGTATACATAAGTCAAAATTTAAAACCAGTTATTTACCAGGTTACAAAATTTGGCAGAGATCAAAGTAAAAACTTTATTATTTTAGTGTTGCCTGTCAAAAGTCACATTTAACTACTAAGCTTTTTATCTCTTTGGACCAGAAAAGGATTTTCATCTATTCAGTTATAAAAAGCTCTTTGGTGAACGAACTTCACCTGTTTAACAGTAAACAGACTTACCTTCAGGATATTCTTAGTGTTAGAGGTCAGACTGGTCGAATATCCCTTGACACTAAATATGGTCTGTTAGTTTACACTTGCTAACTCCAAACTACTATGTCTGGAGATTTTATTTAAAAAAAAGTGATAGAGACACATTTGTGAGTTTGATTACAGAATGATTTTAGTAAAGAAGAAAGGGGCAGAGCAAAAAGCAAAAACAAGTCATAAAATAGAGTGGTGTTGTGAAAATATTTAATCTAAGAGTAATTAATCATGTTAACACAATTTATTACATTTGTGTGTGCGCATCGTATACAATGCACATAGATGAAAACGTTTTTATATAAAAGATTTTACAGACAAATAAAAGAAGTAATTCCCCAAAACTATTTTGTATTTCAATAAATCATAAAGATTAAAAAATAAAATAATAGTATAATTAAGATGTAATTAAATTACGACTCTTTCAGGAGAAAATTAAATGTTTAGCCAATCATTGTGAACAATATATATATCAAAATCTGGTAATAAATAGTTTGATAAGTTGAATAGTTTTACAAGCAAAAGTTCTGTAGCTTAAATTTTTATTAAAAAAAAAATGGAATAGAATATTACAATGATTATGAAAAATATGATAGCGATAGACTTTTGTCACAGTTACGATTTTCAAAACGAACAGAGAATGAAGACTAGTAGTTATCTGTGCCAAAGAAAAATAATAATAATTGTAACAGCAGATTCAATGCTACTGATAATGATTTGAGAGTACCATAGAAGCTTATTGACTTAGACTCAATATTGCTGAAATAAATAAGCAAATCATTCTATAGTAGTGTGAGGAAAAAAAGAGGAAAGCTCTGTAATAATATCATTTCTTGCACATTCTTATGCTGTCCCATCAATTACTGCAATTATACTCATTAAGTAGTCTGCTTCCTTTACACTGAGTCTAGTCCAGTTCAGATTTGCTAGTGAATAAATTCTAATTATATTATTTGTTTTTCTGTTTTCATTCATTTGATCTATATCAGGGTCTTCAACCTTTTTTTGTTTATCACCCATTTCAACATATTTTGAAGAGAATACAATATGCCTTTTGCCTACTAAAATTTGATAATATTCTTGCAGAACATAATTTTATTCAAAAATAACCCAAGAAGTAACCACAGAATAAGATATAGGAAATAACCAATAGAAATACAAATATGAACAATCATACCTAGAGACATTATATAAAATTGAACTAATGCAAAAACAGAACTTATTATTATGTATATGTAGTGATAATTATAATAACATAAAAATATGAAATAACTACATATTTATTTAATAACTAATATATTGTGACAGTTATGTGTCTCATAGCATACAACAACATAGTAGTGTGTGTACGCACATAAATATATAAAGTTGAAAGGAAAAGTAGAAATAAACACAATTTTTTGTAGATATTTTCTACATTACATTGGAATAACAGTTAAGGATTAAATTATTTTAAATTAAAAAAAATATATTGTAAATTAAACATTTAAAATGGTCTAATTAATATTTTCTTAATTCTGATTTTGAAATTAAAACAAGCCATGTTTTTATGTTACAATAGATATACTGGTAATTCTAAAAGCCCACTATCTATTTTGATTAAAGAAATTTTTATAATTAAAGCCTGTATAACATTTTTTGATAAAAATTCTACAAAGTTGTTTTTGAAAAAATTAAGGTGAATTGAGTCATTAACTTTTTTCAATCATGATAAAGAAAACTTACTTTTAATTACTGTGTTGTATTTTTTTTATAAATTCCACCCTGACTATAAAAAAATTGAATAAAAGATTAGAGAGAAGTTTTTATAGATTATGGCAGCATGATGACTATAAAGTTATAATTGAAGATGAGACAGTGATGATGGTCAGCATGTTTTAGCATCCCAGCATTATTATTTTTATTATTATATATTCTGATGGATTAGCTCTTTTAAGTATGTATCTACAAATTATTGTTTAAATAATTGCTCCAAGCTGGCAAGGGCTAAATAATTAGCCTGGACTATATATATAGCAGACCCATTTCAAATTCAGTCACAAGATTGACTGTTGAGTTTTATTGTTGATCACTCATGATGAAGAATGATTGTTGCTTTTGTGTAATGCTACAATGTTTTTGCTGATCAGGCTCATGTCTCATGCTCATTATATTTTTATGTGTTTAAATTTGAGACTTTGATTAAAGTTGACGATGATGATTTTCCAACAATCCAGGTTCACCTCTAATTTCTCCATACCATTACAATATATATATAAGAAAAATAAATGTTTGGTAGAAATTATTTTTAATGAGGGCCTTGTGCTTGATATTGGTTAACTAAATAATTTGTTTGGTTTTAGTTTTGTCAGAAATAATCGAAGATTTCTCCTTTTTTGTACACCCAAACATTTTCTCTTCTTCTTCAAAAGCTTGTTCACAACACTGAATCCTGGGGACTCCATTCATGCATCCTCTTCCAGGTTGATAATATCTTAAAAATAGGTTTCCAAGATAAGTTTGAATGCATGAAGAAGACTACTATATGTTTCCAAGTCATTAACTGTAAGATAGTCTTTGATTGATAACAACTTAGGAAACTGATACAATTCTCTATTCATCATTTTTATCAATAAATAGATAAATTGATTTTTTACATTCAATAAGAGCCATAAGTTTTCCTTGGAGATGTAAATTAATTTCATGTAATTTGGTAAATATATCAACTAAATAAAAAAAAATCATTATTATGTGATTTTAATTTCTTTCATATTGATATCTGACATTTTCAAAAAAACTCTAAGATAATCACGTATAATTCCACAAAACATGAATGACAGTATCTTCTTGATAACCAATATAGTTCTTTATGAAGAATTAATGGATATATGATCTGTCACAATTCTTACATGACTTCCTGAAAACTCAATCGTTTTTCCGATTAGGTTTAATATTTTTAATTACATTTATGACAATTGTTAAAAATATAAATGTAAGCTGGGATTAGTATGCTTTGCAGCAAGATGTTACCTGTGACTAATGCAATGGGTAAAATATTGAGAACTTTCTTTAAATATGATAAAATGTCTTGATAGCAGCAAAGCATTGACGATGCACCAACTGTTGCATAAGCAACTACATTTGTTAAGGTATGTTATGGTTTTCAAAATAGTATTGAATTGTGAAAGTGGATATAGCTTTTGTATCCATAATAAGGTTACTGACAAACAGCATTTTTTTGTGACAAAATTATTTTTATTGAAATAACAAACATAGGCCATTAAAAGAGTATTGTAGAAAAAATAATTTGTTTGAAGCATACAGACAAGTTATTTTTTGACATCAACATCCATTTCATCAATCTGCCATCTAATTGTGTTATCACTAATTGGCAAAATTTTCAAAATATTGGTTGGGTCCTATGCCTCATTGTCGATAAAAGTATTTTGAAACATGGCTTAAAATTTTTTCTTCAATAGTATGAGTTCCACCATTTTTAGCAATAAGTTCAGATATCTGATAACTTGCTATGAGTCCATCTTTGGTTTTTCTTGAAAGCTTTTCAGATATTGGGTTTACGGTATTATGTTTTTTAAATTGTTCATAAATATCTTTAAAATATTCTATGGATTTTTTACTTCTATCTTTGAGTTTAGTATGAAGATATTCTTGCAATTGAGATGTTTTTATTGCTTCATTAGAAAACAATTTTTGAAACAATAACCACAATGACATGGTTTCATTTGCTGGCAATTTGATGAAACTATATACCAAATAATCAGTTGAATATAATAAACAAGTGCATTTTTTTTTAGGAGGCATAATGAAAACTTTGGTACATTTGGAAAATAGAATTTTAACACAAAATTATTCTGCAAATAAAAACTGAACTGAACTGACAGAATTTCTATACACACATTATTGTGTCACCATCTACCAGATTTTTAGATTACATGTGGCACCAGCTACCCAAATTATTACATTTAACATTTTTAGATTTTCATATTTGAACATGTGACATTACAACATATCTTCAATAAAAAATTCTAAATATTGAAAATACATTCAAAGTATACAAATTGAATGAAAAAAATTTATAAAAGAAGATCTTAAAATAAAGATGCATTTTTTTTTTTTTTTTTTTTTAAAAGAAAGTATTATGGCATTAAATTAATTACCACCCACCAAAAATCATAAAAGAGCCATTGATGAATTCTTCCAACCACATTGAAGACCTTTGATCTATATGTTTAAAAAAACTTTTGCTGTTTCCCCTTTAAAACTATTTTTTTCCAATATTGGTAAATTTTGCAGTGTTTGTTAACAGATTTAAGAATATACAATATATTAATTTTATACATTTTTCCAAACAATAAATTAATGGCTACATTTAAATCACATAAATAAAGACACTATAAAAGATAAACAAGCCCCATGTGTCATCAGACTGAACCAGCACTCATCAGATAGTGCAGATTTCTATCTTTTGCATATGTCCTTATTAATAGTAAATACAGTAAATGTGGAACATATCAAAGTTGTGGGTGGAATAAGTTTGACACTTGTAAATCTAAATGTATATAATTTACTATTGATAAATACTGAACATATGATAAAATATATATGTGAGAGATGGTGACCTGAGTTAAGTGATGAATGCTGGTTAAGCATAAAATGCATCTTGGGGATGGGGAGTCACTTGTCTTTTACAGTGACTTTATTCATGTGTTTCAAGAATATTAGATTATTAAGAACACTGATATTATACTAGAAAAAGAGAAATGAAATTGTTTATTTTTAATTAAACAGACATCCATGAATTAATTCAAACAGATAGATAATCTTTAACTGTTGTTAAGAGTTTATATTTGGGATAGAGATAATGTCTAGTTTAATAAATGATTAGTAATAATCATTACTGTATTTATCTAGAATGGATTATATCAAAGTTGTACATGGAGTAAGTTTGACATTTATAAATCTAAATGTAACAATTTATTATTGATAAATGCTGAACATATAATAAAGATATATGTGAGAAATTGTGAATTCAGCCAATTGATGAGTGCTGGTTCAGCATAAAATGCATCTTGGGGGTCATTTATCTTTTCAATGCGTTTATTTATGCAGTGTGAAGGTTATTAATATCTATTAAAAAATAAATTAATTGTTTAAATTCATCCAATTTCATAGTAGTTATCAAACTAAAGCAGAATATTATAGTTCAAATGTTTTGATAATAATCACTAAATTGAAAGGGAATTAAACAATTAATTTATTGATTGGAATATATATTTATAGTAAAATCAGCATAATGAAAAGTTGAAAAAAAATTGTTTGATATTAATTTATAATTGGCTCAAACTTTTAAATTTGATAAATAAGACTAAAAAATAATTGATCTATCTATGTATGTTAATTTGTTTGTCTTTAAAAGAAAATAATGATCATTGTCAAAAGTGTTATTCTGTAGTTTGGCAACATTATGGAACATTTCAATATTTAGGCCATAACATCTTTATGTCAGTAAAGTTTTAGAAAAATATCTAAATAGCAACAAGAAAATCACACTTCATGAGACATATCTTAATGGTTTACAGTTGATCCAACATCTATCTGTTTGTGAATACTTTAATATTGAAGAGCCAATAATTTTATTTTTATGAAAATATTTTCCAGATTATAAGTGATCCATTTATAAAATGACTATCAATAAATTATCTGACCATATGTCAAAAAATCTGTAGCTGAAAAAAAAATTATGTGGCTAAATATATTGTTAAGTCAGAATGTTGGCACACACATTTTATTTTAATTGCTGTCTATCAATTCAAGAGCCTTTCTATTCACTAACTAGATACCTATACTACAGATCTGCTCAAAACAGCATATAGATAATATTATTAACCTATTGATCCATTGAGACACTAGACAATTTTTATGTCTTCCTTTGCTGTTATATGTAGTAAGATCTTTTGAATGCCTAAAATAAGAGAATACTACTACAGCACTTGATCATCATTAAAAATAAGCAGCCATTTTATGTTTTTATATTTGAAGATTAGTTATAAACTTTAATAATAAGGCCTCTTGTTTAGATTTATGTTCTAAAATTATGATACAAATACATCATTAATACATAAAACTTTGTAATATTAATTTTCCCTTCACTTTTATATACTTTTGCATATTTATGCATAACAAAGTGGCCTCTTTTCTATCTTTATACCATAAAGCTGAGTGCACTTTTGGTTATGAGTACCATAATCACCCATGCATAACAAAGTAGTTTTTTTATCTTTATATCATAAAATTGAGGTGCTCATCACTGAAAGTGCAATCAGCTTTATGATATATAGATAAGAAAGAAACACTTTGTTGCACATATGTACATACATATGCAAAAGAATCATATATCTTTGTGTAAATACATGTCTGCATGGATTTTATACATACAATAACGAGAGCTCTTATTTAGATCTACATCCTAGAATTATGATAGAAGTACATTATTAATGAATATATATGTATCTTGGTTTAAATGCAGGTCTAAGTGAATTTTATGCATACAATTTTAAATTACATTTATATTCTATATAGATGTCAATTTGTAATATATATATATATAACAGATATATTATGTAATATAACTTAATATGAAAAAAATCAAAATTAAATCATTCACAAACACCACTGGACCAATTTATATTCTTTTAAGCAGTCATTAGCAGTATTTGTATTCTTATGAAGTAATACACAATATAGTTTGGCATATAGTTAGTGGGAAAATTGAAATTCTTAGATCAATTTTTACTTGATAGAAGTAAAAAAAAAATGAATGAAATCTTTGACTTGAATGCTCAAACTTCACATGACTTCTTGAGGGATTGATCCATATGATTATTATAATATTCAGTCCAGTCATCAATAGGAGCATTATGAATTATTTACCCTCAGTTTTTTTTTATGATTTGGAACATAGTGAAATTTAATCAATAAAATTAATTTGACATAATGAATATGCAAAGAAGCTGCATTATTTATATGTGGCCTATGTATTATTTAGGATTAGAATAGTTTATGTTTTGCTTCATACTGAAATCCTAAATACATTGTTCAAATTATGGATATCGTAAGATTTTTTTGTACAAATTTTAATTGTTTACTGGTTCAGAATTAATTTTAGTACACAATTATAATATATAAATAAGTGTTTATTGGTTTAATCATTGTTTATTTATACAGTTTATCCTATCACCTTCACAATTATAAATTAGTTTTTTTTTTTTTTTCACCTGCCTTTGCAATTTTTAAAAAGTTTTCTTATTACTTATTCCGTCTTTACATTTACCTGACAGTTTTTTTTTTCTTCCTCATGTTTCTTTTATCTTTGCTTTGTAAAAATTCTACCATAATTTCAATTGAAATCTTTTAAAATTTGTTGTAATTGAAGCCTTGATTTTTTTCTAAATTTAGTTACATATTCATGAGATATATAAATACTTATTTTTAAAATAGAATGTTTCATTATATAACTATATCTCATATAATTTAATTGTTTGATTGAATTGCTTGGTTTATTATTACAAGATCTTATATCAACATGCATTTTTTAAAAATTTAATCATATTGTAAATAGCTCTTGTTTTTTATTATTGAATAACAGCAAGATGAAGGTAGTATCTTTTACATCTTTTCACAAATATTAAGAAATATTAGAGGAGTATTTATTAATTTGCTAGACCAAACAAGTGGCACTTATTGAGAAGGTGTTTATTTATTTTTCCTTTATTACTTCACTCTAAAATGAAAATATTTATTTAACAATAAATATTGGATGGCAATTCAGCTTGATTTATGAGCCAAATATACATAAAACACAAGTTGCATTTAAGAATTAAACCCTTGGTCATAGATGTGACAAATTAAAGCTATCAATAATATATTAAGACTTATTATTTAAAGGTAGCATATAGTATAATGATATATATATGCCATTATATCACTTTCAAATAAAAGTGGAAAAGATCCATAAATAAAATCACCCTCAAATAGAAATATATATAAAAAAATAATAATAATAATTTTATTTAAATTAATATATATAATGTCCAGATGCCAAACTAATTATATAATTATTTAAAATTAAAAATCTAAAAACAATATTGATTTTAATATAAAAGAATAAAAAAAAAAGCTGTTAATTAGTTAAAGTTAAAAGTTATTTTTAATCTTAAAGTGGAAATGATTTTTTAAATAGCAATAGACCCTTGGGCATTGAACTGATTTTAAGGCAGATAAGAGATCAATTAAAAAATACTAGGGATAAAATTTTGAGTTCCCACTCTAAAGAAAGCTGGCCAATAACGATGCATTTAAATATATGGTCCATAGAGAAAAAATCATCATTACCAATAAGAACAGCGCCAAGCCAGGCAAGATCGATCCTGGAATTCGATGATAAGAAATTAAAAATGCTATAAAAGAAAAGCTTTTCTAGATTTGGATTGCTGTTGCTGTTTATGTGTTATTTAAACATCTTTTATACATGTATTGCGGATCTCCAAAATGTAATAGTCGCACAATAAATTACATTTCCCATATTCGCACTAGCTGAGATGGTCACCAGAGTGATGGTTCTCGGAAAGCCGCAAACAATAGACTTGCCTTCCCAAGAACAATATTCATATGAGATAGAAGGACCTTTGAATGGGGGGTTGTTTGACATATTAAGGACCCCAAAGGTGGACTTCAATAAACTTACAGCATTGGAAAGTATGAACTTTTGTTTTAAATGAAATATAAACTTAAATTAAATAATACAAACTTTTTTAAGTATCATTTTTAAGTGTCACTTAACTTTTAAAAGAAATCTTTTATCTGGGTAAGTAAAATTTTAAATTAATCATTATATTTTTATATATAAGTTTGCTACTATTTCCATTCTCATTAATTTCATTTAAATTAATAGATTTAAAATAGGCATAAATGGCTGCATAGATTCGTAAGATTATGTTAAAGTTTGTTGATTTCGGGCTAATTGTTTTGTAGTTGAATCAATGCTAGTGGAGAGATGTAAAGATGTTTTATGTCGATGTAATCTAGGTAGGTGCAGTGGATACTCATTCCCTTGTTCTGTGTTAGCATACAGCACATAATACCCATCTGAATGCATGACCCAAAATGGTAGCCATTGCATTGTCAATGGTCATAGATGTATTTCCTATGCCATTGATTTTCTTATGCTCTAGTTGTGACAATAAGCCAGCAAAGACTGCTATCCGCCATTTATAGAGCATTTCTTTTATATATATTTCAAATGATTTTGTTTTGTATCACCAATTGGGCAGCGGATCATTCCTGTCTGTTGATGAAATTTATTAATTATCATGGGGAAGATGCTCAATCCTTCCCATCATGATTCGTTGTTTCTCTAATGATATTATGCTACAGATGTAAATTCCTGTCAGCGTGATTGTCTTATGCTAACATTCTCATTTTGCATTGGCCACATCAATTTATCAGTAAGCTAACATTGATTTAAATATGAAATTTTAGCCTAAAGTTAAAAAGGATTGGGTTAGTTATATGTGTATTCTATTTAGCATATTTACACTTAGCAAAATATTAAAATTGTATTAAATCTATTGAATGTACCCATCTGTGCATATAATTTAAATCAAATATATTTAATAGTTAATTTAATCTTCAGATGTTTGTATTAATGTGTGTGTGTGTGTGTAATTGGCAGTAACTTATTATATATATTAATAATATTTTAAAAATCAAGAATTAGAAATTTTAAATATACAGAGTGATATTTTAAGCTCAGCTTCTCCATGAGCTAGTGATTGGGGCATTCAGTTAGATAAAAGTTGAACCTCACCTGTATGTATCTAGGTTCAAATAGTCTAGCGGCCCTGTCATGGCAGATTAATTTTATAATGTTTGAAGATTCACCATGTTTGATTATCGTCCTGTTAACAACTTGCAATATTTAATCCATTTAAAATCAGAATGTTAAACATTTGCATAAGAATTTTAATATGATTTATGCTTTTATAATAGAAAAATATTCTATAATATATTTATTTTATTTTCATATGGGATTTAAAAATAGTTTCTTATTTTCAATAATCATATCATTGAATATTATTTAGGAGTATTACATAATAGATGTCAAAGATTATAATTTAAGAGAGGAGAATTTCTGCCTGAAAAAATTAATGGAAAAATTTGAGCATAAAAAAGTTAATTTAAATTTTCAACTTAAAGCTACAATTTTTATTTTAATACAAAATAGTTAAAACAAAGACATTATGAATGACATGCATAACCAAATACATTTTACCTTATTTTTGTAGATATGGAGCATCAAAATATTTTTGAGCTAAGATTAATAAATTTATACAAGCACATATACATAATGCATATTTAGTAATTACATTTATATTTAATCTGATGTATTCATGCATAATTAACATATAATTACATACAGTGGCCTCTTGATCTAGTGTTTATATTTGTGTAGCTTTTTTTCTCATCCATTATTTACTTTTTTTAGATCTCAGAATTAGCATTGTAAAAATTCATGTTATTTTTTTTTACAGCTCCATAATTTTTTTAATGATTATTTTATGATTATCAGTGACAAAATATAGTCACAATATAATATTTTCTTTCATGAATATCTTTTTTAAAATATGTTTTTACTTACTATTATTGTATATGTATATGTCACATGTGTATAATTAATATGTTCATTATTTAATAATATTCCATTAATTAAATTTTTATAATTTTGTTGCTAATAAATTCGTTTTACACCTAGAAATTTACTTAGGAATATAAAAAGAGTTTTATTATATATTGAAACGGAAACCTCCAATCCCTTTCCGTTTCACCATCAACCTAATGACCTACTCGTCTGAACTAGTTTCGAACCTATCTTAAATGTAAAAATGTCATATGTAAAAATGTTATATATAAGTCGAGCGGGAAAACTTTGCTATAATGGCCGCTTGAATGGCATCATCCATTTACATACGAAGACACGCTATAATTAGACAGGTTTGATAAAATTATAGCGGAGAAATGCTCATAAATTATTATAAAATGTTTTATTAATTTTCGGTCAATTCTAAATTATATTTCGCTATTATATTCGTATGTGGATGGATAATTTAAACCTTGGAATAACGGCAAAATGATTCATATATATTTAAGTTTAAATAAAAGTAATGTAAATGTTTTCTTTAATTTATTTAACGGTTTTCTGATTTAATGTTTTACATATATAGTTGAAACAAGTATTTTCTTTAAATTTGCTTTTTTTTTTAATAAACAAATATGTTAAAAGTTATTTAGTTTTATAAAATAAGAATTATCTGTTCGCAATTAAAAATGAGAATTTTTGTAAACAAGATATCAATTAGTGACACACCCGGGTAAAAAAGTAAAATCTGTTTTCTGATTGATTTTTGTTTGCAACAAAAGACTTTTTCATTAAATCAGAATACCGTTCCTTCTGCTAAGTAATAACACCTGAAAAGGAATTTAATTAATGAAAATGAATCAAATTATATAGTTTATATATTTTGATACATTTTTTTAAGGAAATTAAATATAACACCTCGGAGATTTTATCAGTTGTTGTAGAAATTGAATTATATTATTTTGCTTTAATTAAAAGTCAATTGGTCCCGAGGCTTACGAAATTCCAGAAAGGTGTTAAAGTTTAGTAGAAGGATATAAATAGGCCTTATTTTAAGCGGGAAGGGAGAATCCATCTTACTTTTGAAGAGAGTTAACATGAGAAGTTTTAAATTGTTCAACCTTAACATGTCTGGCTAAAGTCAGGCAAAATTTTGCTGCTTTCCCGTGATGGAACGCCTAGTTCAATCCATCAAATGCCAAAGGAACAACCAAGCTTACACCAACTAAATTTGAAGATGCCATAAGCCGTAAAAATAATTTATTTGCCTTCGTTCCGATTTCAATCCAGCTAAAGAAACACTATTTTAAAAAATCGTCTCCCAACTAAATTGAAGATGTCATAAGCCGCCAAAGAAGTCACCTTTGTTTCCAGCTCGAATCTCTCCTTAGCTACAGAACTATTTTAGTATTATTTAAAATCGCAGAGCTCTGTGTGCATTTCAAAAACATTCATTATTTCTTCAAAAACAGGTTAGCTAACCATATTATTGAAATTTCTATCTAAATTGTTTCTGAAATAATATTTAAATGAAATACTTTTTGCTAATCCACAATAGTGTAAACTGTCTAAATTGTTTCCTAAAATAATATTTTAATTCTATAAATGAAATACTTTTGCTAAATTTCTGTGTTAATTAATGTTTTGCTATATAATTTAATCACTGCAATTATATTTTGCTTTTCTTTTGCTTATTTTATTTATTATTAGTTATGCCTATGTTTCGAAACGGCGTGCATTTAATTATAGAATATGTTTTTAAACATATAAATTTAAAATCTTCGTATTATTATTTATATAGCGTCATTTCGTGCGCTGTTTCGAAACCCAAATTCATATTTTTTCATTTAATAAATTAATTAATATAAATATAAAATGTGGCTTTTCAACCTTTATTTATTATGTTACTAAAGATTAAACTAGCCTGGAGTGCAATCATAAGTATATTTTTTTAGTTAAGTATTCGTAAGTCCCTTATTAAATGTACTTTTCCCCCTTTTTAAAAGTTTAGTAGTTATAGATAACTAAAGAGATTGAACGGGATAAAGTAAAGTTTGTATATACATTCCCGTCAGTAGCATATACATATTTCTCATGCTACAGAAGAGTTGGCTCTTTTGATCAAGCTGATGAACTAGTGTTCATTTAATATGTGATATTTAATTTATAATATCCTTCGGCTTGGCGGATGTGGAACTTATTTAATATCTTCTCGTTATGCTGTTTTTTATACATATATAAGATGGAGCCACGGCGTTGCCAGCACATCTTCTCTTATGGGTAGTGCAGTAGCGAAGTCTGAGCTACGGGCCAGATTAGCACGTAAGTCCCCCGCCTCTGAACCAAATAAAGGTTCCCCATTAGCAGCATGACGACCGGTTCTTGGGTAAACCGTTGTTTGTCACAAAAACCCTAAAACTATTCTTCCATCCGCAGAGCCACTTTATTATTATACTTTACTTGTGCCTAGCGTATTAGTAAAATCATTATAGCCAACTCTTCCCTCCCTAATATGCAATCTTCGGCATTGATCCGAAGCAATCTTGAAAACCCGTTCGATCTAAAGCTATCTGGGACGCTTTAAAAGCCCTTAGTTAAAATAAATTTATTATAATTAAGATGTATTAAGTTTCACTCCAGACTTGGTTTGATTTCACGTACAATAGCCACACGAACTGATGATGAACGGGCATAACTAATAAAAGTTAATGTAGTGATTAGTTATATAGTAGGGTATTTGTTTCCATTAAATAATATTGGAGCAATTAAATAATAGCCAACGTATCAATTATTGGCCTAGAGTAATGTTACTTTATAAATAAAATGCCTGCGTGCATTTGCCAACAACAATTGTCAATAAATATATTTTAATTCATCATATATCAGTTTCTGTCTCATTATTAAATCAATCCAATTCACTAATTGCCCATAAGTATTCATTAGTAAAGCCCCTATTATTTAAATATGTTAGATTTTATCTGTGGAATGTCTAGTATTTAAGTTGTTTATATATATGTTTAAGTCCATGAGTCTTATTGTTTTCTCCGATTTGCTAGTGGGCCGGATGAAGAATTAAATCTCGTGTGCTACCATTGTTATGTTATCCATTGGGTGTTAGATCTGGTGCTTGGAGAGTGGGTTCGAATCCAGGCTGGTCCCTGACCTAAATCTCGGGCTTGACTGGGTTTGAAGTACATTTTGTGAGTTCCAGCTCGTGTTAGATGGATAAGCATGTTTTGACTGGCACATAGGTTTTTTTTTTTCCGCGTTTGGACGCCCAAAATCGTGGGGCTTGTAACTCATTTCCACCCCTGAAGAGATTATGGAGTATATATATAATTCTTTTGGTCAAAATTAATGATTTTGAGTCAAATTTTTTTTTGAATAATGTATATATGTAAGATTTTTTTTTCCGCGTTTGGACGACCAAGTGAGGCTTCGATGTAAACACCTACATACTCTGAGTTATGGACTTTTGTGTGTATATAGCAAAAAAATTTATTAAATTTATTTTGTGTCTTTCCTGTTCACTAGTGACTGGCGCCCGAGGATGATTGATCAAGTTATAAGTCATCCTCTTATAAATTTGTCATTAGGGAGCAGAGAAAAGAAATTTAGATTAAAAGAAAAGGGGGGTCTCGTTGTTTTATCAAAGTATTTTTATGAATTGGAGTGGTTTAAAATGAGTAAGAAATATATATATAAAAGTAACGTCAAATTAACCAAAAGTTAAAAGGTTTGAAATTGGTGCAGACGGGTCAAACGGAATTAGGTCATAAAACTATTTAAGTATATATATATATATATATATAAAAAAAAAAACAGCTGGAAGAAGAGAGCGGGGGTGAGTTAAATTTTTATTAAGTCATCTTTAATATTAAAATATGTGTTATACTTTAGATATATAGACGGAAAAAAAAAAAGATTTTTTTTTAAATTTTTCGTATATTTTATTAAAGCTAGAAAAAAAGAAGGGATTTTTTTTTTAAATAAAAAAAGAATTTCATATGTTTTATAAAATAAAAAGTAGGGAGACGAAATTTTTTTTTTTAAAATTCATTATATGTTGGACGGGCATCGAGATGGAGTAAGCTTATAGATATATTAGTGAGTTAGGCATAGAGTTGGGATGGAAGTGAGCGAGTCGTTCTTGAAGGGGGAGAGCAGCAAACAGCCGTATTAAAAGTATAGAAGTTTTAAAAATCAAATATTTATTAGGTGCGAAAAATAAATAAATAAATTTTGAAAGGATTATATAGTATACAGAATGAACAAAGAAACAGAAGTAATGAGCAGTGGGGAAGAGATAGAAGTAGGAATGGAGATGAAAGGTGGAGGTATCGTGTTGAGATCAGGAAGAGAGATTAATGAGTACAACAGCAGTACAGAAGAAATAGAAAGGGAAAATGGTATGAGCCAGGATAGAGATGAGTGTGCACAGAAAACTCTTGATATGCCAGAGAATTCAGTTACCGAAATATCTGAACAGATACCGGTAGAGGAGATTAAGCAGGAAGGCCAGGATTTTAATTGGTTGCTGAGACAGCTTAGACAGGATGCGAAAGAAATGGATCAGAAAATGGAGGCAAGGGATCAGAAAATGGATCAGAAAATGGAGGAAATCGGATCAGAAAATGGAGGAAATGAATCACAAAATGACACAAAGATTTGAAACCCTTAGCAGAGATATTAGACAAGAGATGGCAGACAGAGATAAAAGACTGGAAGAAATGTGCCAAGGTCTACAGGAATTGTCAACCAGCTGTCAGCAGAAGTCTGAAGAAATTCGGGGAGAAGTTAAAGAAATGTTACATAAAAACCAAGAAGAAAATAGAAAGGAATTTGTTGTGATTAAAGAAGAAGTGAAGGCTTTAGTTGAACAAGTAGAATGTCAAGAAAAGGGTTTGAAAGAAAGGGTCTTTACAGTAGGGTCAGAATTTAACACCAAATTGCAAGAGTGTGAAGAAGCCCAAAGGGAGATCAGAGAGGAAATATATGAAATAAAAGAAAACCTGCTACAAAGAAGTCAAGTAACTGACCAAGAAGGAAACATGATCACCACGTGTATTCAAGAAATGAGAAAAGATCTGGCAGAGATGAAAGAAGTAAAAAAAAAGTTTAGAAAGTAACTTAACTAGTAATCACCAAGCCAATAACTCTAATAGAACAGAGAGTGTGCAGGTTATTAGTGAGACAGTACATAAAGTTGAGGATCTTAAAGAGGGGGAAATCGATAAGGAAAGCACTATTATCAAAGGATATGTGCGACAGGCCATCCCAGACAGGAAGAAATCAGATTTAACACAAGAAAGAGGGAATTTGGACACAATCGGATCAATAGTACCATCAGAAAATGCACCCATAGGTCTGGCAAAATTTATCCAAGTTAAATCTTTTAAAGGAGAAGTGGGAGAAAATCCAAAAGCCCATCTTGAAAGTCTCCAAGAACTCTTCCGGTTCCAGAAAGTCCCAACAGCTGACCAAGTAGCCCTTGCTATACATCATTTATATGGATATGCAAAGTCATGGTGGGATTGCTGCACAGAGAAGCCACAAAACTTTGACCAATATTGTTCAGCCATGCATAAAACTTTTTGGAGTGAAGAACGCCAGGAGGGTATATACCACTCGATACTCAGAGAGACTTATGGATCTGTAGTGAAAGAAACCCATACACAATTTTTTTTAAGGCAGATAGCATCTCTCAGATCTTTAACAGCATTTCCATTCACAGATAACCAAAAGATTAGAATTATCCAACAAAATATGCCTTTTAGAGTACAACAGTTGATGATGGGGTGCCAGATTCGAACGATAGAAGATATGGCAGGATTTCTAACCACCATTGATTTTACTCCAGGACCTAAAGAACCACCAGAAAAGATGCGTCGGATTGAGCCAAGATGTCAAACGATGATGATGAGCGGCCAAACATACCCTAGGTCATCAAGATGGGAGTCACGTGATCAGACTAGAGCAAAGAGACCATATAGACAGCCAGCATCGTTAAACTACAGGCAACCCCCAGATCCTATTTAAATTGTTAGTTTTTTTTTTGTGTGTGTGATTGATCTTTTTATATACTCTTTTATATATATATTATACACTCTATATTTGATCTATATTAACACTTTATATATTGTACACTTCATATTTTTATACAGATATATTAACACTTTTTATTTTATTATACACTTTATATATTATACACTTTATATTTTATTTATATACCTTAGATATATTCACACTTTATATGTTACCTTATACATATTATACACTTTATATTCTATCTACATACACTTTATATATTATCCGTGTTATACTTTATTTATATACCTTACATACATATTATACACTGTATATTTGATCTATATATCACTTTATATATTACACGCATTATATTTTATATATATATAAAACATATCCATTATTTTGACTAAGATGTATACTCGTTTGGGTATATATCTGTTTAAGTTTAAAATATTTACTAATAACTGATGATTTCATTGTCTGTGTTGATAATTGTTAGAAGCACTAAATGTATTATATAGTGTAATCTAGTATGATGTATTATCATAAGTTTAGCGTAGGATTAGGCCATGAGTTTATACTTTGAAAGAAGCCATAATTTAGCTCCGTGTTTATATAAGTAAAGTCTTTTTTTTTTATTTGTTTTTTTTTTACTAAGTTTACTGATATGAAACGGAAATCTCCAATCCCTTTCCGTTTCACCATCAACCTAATGACCTACTCGTCTGAACTAGTTTCGAACCTATCTTAAATGTAAAAATGTCATATGTAAAAATGTTATATATAAGTCGAGCGGGAAAACTTTGCTATAATGGCCGCTTGAATGGCATCATCCATTTACATACGAAGACACGCTATAATTAGACAGGTTTGATAAAATTATAGCGGAGAAATGCTCATAAATTATTATAAAATGTTTTATTAATTTTCAGTCAATTCTAAATTATATTTCGCTATTATATTCGTATGTGGATGGATAATTTAAACCTTGGAATAACGGCAAAATGATTCATATATATTTAAGTTTAAATAAAAGTAATGTAAATGTTTTCTTTAATTTATTTAACGGTTTTCTGATTTAATGTTTTACATATATAGTTGAAACAAGTATTTTCTTTAAATTTGCTTTTTTTTTTAATAAACAAATATGTTAAAAGTTATTTAGTTTTATAAAATAAGAATTATCTGTTCGCAATTAAAAATGAGAATTTTTGTAAACAAGATATCAATTAGTGACACACCCGGGTAAAAAAGTAAAATCTGTTTTCTGATTGATTTTTGTTTGCAACAAAAGACTTTTTCATTAAATCAGAATACCGTTCCTTCTGCTAAGTAATAACACCTGAAAAGGAATTTAATTAATGAAAATGAATCAAATTATATAGTTTATATATTTTGATACATTTTTTTAAGGAAATTAAATATAACACCTCGGAGATTTTATCAGTTGTTGTAGAAATTGAATTATATTATTTTGCTTTAATTAAAAGTCAATTGGTCCCGAGGTTTACGAAATTCCAGAAAGGTGTTAAAGTTTAGTAGAAGGATATAAATAGGCCTTATTTTAAGCGGGAAGGGAGAATCCATCTTGCTTTTGAAGAGAGTTAACATGAGAAGTTTTAAATTGTTCAACCTTAACATGTCTGGCTAAAGTCAGGCAAAATTTTGCTGCTTTCCCGTGATGGAACGCCTAGTTCAATCCATCAAATGCCAAAGGAACAACCAAGCTTACACCAACTAAATTTGAAGATGCCATAAGCCGTAAAAATAATTCATTTGCCCTCGTTCCGATTTCAATCCAGCTAAAGAAACACTATTTTAAAAAATCGTCTCCCAACTAAAGTGAAGATGCCATAAGCCGCCCAAGAAGTCACCTTCATTCCAGCTTCGAATATCTCCTTAGCCCATCTACAGGAGAACTGTTTTAGTATTATTTAAAATCGCAGAGCTCTGTGAATTTCAAAAACAGTCATTGTTTCTTCAAAAACAGGTTAGCTAACCATATCATTGAACTTTCTCGCTAAATTGTTTCTGAAATAATATTTAAATGAAATACTTTTTGCTAATTTTTCTTACAATAGTGTAAACTGTCTAAATTGTTTCCTAAAATAATTTTTAATTCTATAAATGAAATACTTTTGCTAAATTTCTGTGTTAATTAATGTTTTGCTATATAATTTAATCACTGCAATTATATTTTGCTTTTCTTTTGCTTATTTTAATTATTATTAGTTATGCCTATGTTTCGAAACGGCGTGCATTTAATTATAGAATATGTTTTTAAACATATAAATTTAAAATCTCTTTATTTATATAGCGTCATTTCGTGCGCTGTTTCGAAACCCAAATTCATATTTTTTCACTTAATAAATTAATTAATATAAATATAAAATGTGGCTTTTCAACCTTTATTTATTATGTTACTAAAGATTAAACTAGCCTGGAGTGTAATTATAAGTATATTTTTTTAGTTAAGTATTCGTAAGTCCCTTATTAAATATACTTTTCCACCTTTTAAAAGTTTAGTAGTTATAGATAACTAAAGAGATTGAACGGGATAAAGTAAAGTTTGTATATATTCCCTGTCAGTAGCATATACATATTTCTCATGCTACAGAAGAGTTGGCTCTTTTGATCAAGCTGATGAACTTGTGTTCATTTAATATGTGATATTTCATTTATAATATCCTTCGGCTTGGCGGATGTGAAACTTATTTAATATTTTCTCGTTGTGCTGTTTTTTTTATACATATATAAGATGGAGCCACGGCGTTGCCAGCACATCTTCTCTTATGGGTAGTGCAGTAGCGAAGTCTGAGCTACGGGCCAGATTAGCACGTAAGTCCCCCGCCTCTGAACCAAATAAAGGTTCCCCATTAGCAGCATGACGACCGGTTCTTGGGTAAACCGTTGTTTGTCACAAAAACCCTAAAACTATTCTTCCATCCGCAGAGCCACTTTATTATTATACTTTACTTGTGCCTAGCGTATTAGTAAAATCGTTATAGCCAACTCTTCCCTCCCTAATATGCAGTCTTCGGCATTGATCCGAAGCATTCTTGAAAACCCGTTCGATCTAAAGCTATCTGGGACGCTTTAAAAGCCCATAGTTAAAATAAATTTATTATAATTAAGATGTATTAAGTTTCACTCCAGACTTGGTTTGATTTTACGTAAAAGAGCCACTCGAACTGATTATAAAAGGACATAACAAATAAGTTAATGTAGTGATTAGTTATATAGTAGGGTATTTGTTTCCATTAAATCATATTGGACAATTAAACCTAATAGCCAACGTATCAATTATTGTCCTAGCAGTAATGTTACTTTATAAATAAAATGCCTGCGTGCATTTGCCAACAACAATTGTCAATAAATATATTTTAATTCATCATATATCAGTTTCTGTCTCATTATTAAATCAATCCAATTCACTAATTGCCCATAAGTATTCATTAGTAAAGCCCCTATTATTTAAATATGTTAGATTTTATCTGTGGAATGTCTAGTATTTAAGTTGTTTATATATATGTTTAAGTCCATGAGTCTTATTGTTTTCTCCGATTTGCTAGTGGGCCGGATGAAGAATTAAATCTCGTGTGCTACCATTGTTATGTTATCCATTGGGTGTTAGATCTGGTGCTTGGAGAGTGGGTTCGAATCCAGGCTGGTCCCTGACCTAAATCTCGGGCTTGACTGGGTTTGAAGTACATTTTGTGAGTTCCAGCTCGTGTTAGATGGATAAGCATGTTTTGACTGGCACAATATATATATATAAAAAAAGGATAATCATCCCACCAAAAATAACTTTATTTTCTTTAAATTAGCATTCAAGTATTTTTCTCTTATTGAATCAGCTAATGTTTTTATTTGAATCAAGGAGAGAAGACAAAGAAACATGTCATCATTACAAAAAAGTCTGTGGCTTCAAGACATTAAATTTACTCCTTACATTAATCGAACCATATATCAGTATGAGATTTTAAATAAAACAAAACAAAACTATTAAAAAATATTTTGCTTCTATCTAATCACTGTAATTTACCTCTGACTTATTAACCATATGCACTTAAATAACATTAAACATTATATACATGCACATAGTTTTTGAAAGTAATTTTGGTGTAGGTGGAATATTTTGAATTATAAAATCTGAGACTAGTCATTAAATTATTTTTAATTATGAATTTATCTATTGCTTACTTTTTCTAATATCTTGAAAAAATATGAATCATGAATTTAATGTATATGTATATAACATATGCAAATATACATACATACATATATGTTAAATAACAAGTTACCCATTAAAAATATATTATATGTAAATTTAGACAATAATATATATGTTGCTATTGTCTACTTTTATTCTATTTTGAAATTTACATATATATAAAGTAACAACTGTATATATCCAACATATATAGAATTATATACTACACTCATAATATACTGTAATTTTTTTTACATTGCCATATGAGATTTAGTGCAATAGTGGAGTGGTAGGTTTCAGAGTTCAGGGCCCCTGGACCATGGTTCTGCTCTGTCACTTTCAGTATTTGAACTTTTTATAAATATATGAACAATAAATACGATTTGATTATTGTTTTTTATATAATATTAGAAAATTCTAATTTTTAAAATAATTAAATACAAATTAGTTTTAAAGTGATAATTTGAAGATTCAATAATTACATCTGTTTTGTTATGGATTTTTTTTATTAGGAGGCCTGATTTTGTCAGAGCCAAATATATATATAGATTCTATTAGTATTTTTAATGAAGATAATTTTTAATAAAAATTTACACAAGATTTAACTAGATTTTTTTCCCATTTGCTTTAGAAAGGTGCAATCCACTTTCTTTTAAAACAGGGGAGGGGTGAGCATCTGTAATTAGAAGAATTTCACAAAAAATTTAGAACATTTCTTTAAAAAAATGGTTTTGTGAAAAGATAATTTAATTTAGCCTCAAATAATAATTTTATATTTAGTTCTATCTCATTTACATCTGCTGAAAAATAAATAATATTTATGTTATTTGTTTTATTAATTAATAAACATTTTAAATTCTTTTATTTATGCTCACCCAGATTAGAAAATTCACTTATTAGTGGAAATTCAAAATGAAATTAATATATCCAAATGAAAATATGATATTAATAATTATTAAACTAAAAATCAATTAGAAAAGGTTGTAGATAGAATTTAACTTTTAATAATCTTATTTTAATAATCAGGCAGAAGTTAATAATTGTAAACAAATATTTAGTCTGAAAAATGCTGATTCACTCCTCTTTATTACATGAACTAAGCTATTTCAATTTCATGTTTATGCAAACATATATTGGTATAAATGATTTATTTGAATGATTTCTTTAGCTTTTTAAAGTGAACAAAATCTGTGAATTTGCATATATATGATATGTATTAATTTTAATTATTTGCTCCTAGAAATTTTTGCTTAAGTGAGTTACAACTCTTGTATAACCATGTACACATTACTCTGTTTGTATCTCACATGAAATTTCAAATTAATTCCAATTACTAAATAAATAAAGACTTGAAACGTAACTAATAATAGAATTTTGGGAAATGAATTAACAGCACCCATAGAAAAGTTCAAATCAGCTACAAAATATATTAATCTATAAAAATGGTTACATGGTCTTTTGACCTTTTGATTACCATAACAACAGACAAAATGTGATAGTTCCACATAATTACCTTTTGTTAAACTTTTTCATTTAGGAATCGAATTGTGAACTTTTAGACCTTGAGTGTGGCCTTCTAACATAGCATAAGATAAAAATGAAATTATATGTGCTCTGATCCTTTTATTATTCCAAGATAAATAATATTACTTTTTAAATAATTAATTATATATCTTTTTCTTCTCAGTAAATGACCATTGCCACTAAATTGTATTTTATCTTAGAAAAATTTGAAAAGGACTTAGTATTAAAATTAATTATTTATATTTATTTGTAGAACTTTAAAAAGCCATTGTTGATATTTATGTTTTATTAGGAATTTATGACACACATAAAAGAATATTTTGATTGGAGGATATATGATATATATTTTATTTAATAAGCAGAGTCTCAAAAGTATATTCAGTAATTTATATTCATGGTAAAATTCCACTGTTATTATTTAAAAAAAAAAACTGTAGCTTTTCTATGCTATTCAATAAAATAATGTTTAATAATAGAAGTAATTACTAATAATTAATCCTAGTGCATTTTTTAAAAGTTGAACTCATTTGTTAGTAAGTTTTTAAACAAGTTGTAAATAGGAATTAATAAATAACTATTTTTTCCTGATTTACTGTTTCTATTGTATCAGGAAATAGTGATTAAAACCAAAAGGAAAATATTAACTGTCAAAAAGGTATCCACAACCTCATTAATTTTTAATTAATACAAAAAATATTTAAATATGTATATTTTTATATATCTCTGTAACTGTTTGTAATATATAACAAATTTAATTTTCACCTGTATAATATTAATAATTACTAACTTTAAAATAAAAATTATATATCAATATATTTTGGCCTTTTGTTAAGAAAAAAAAAATATCAGTTTCCCCGGTTATTATGATATGACTGTTTAAAGACGTTTTTTTCTAAAAGTAATATATGTTTAACTTTTATAAATTAAATTTTGTGATTTATATGAATGTATATTAAGAAATTATTGCCTTATGCAATTTATTACAGAAATAGAATAACAAACTCTAGAAAAAATGTTCTTCGATCCAGCAAGTCTTAATAAAATTAATTACTGTATATAACATATTTATAATTGATCAATTTACACTTTAGTTTTTAATTTTTTTTAATTGAAAATTTTAATTATTTTATATTCATCATATAAAAATATTTATTTCATTTTAAACATAGGAATTATAAACAGTCGAAAGGTTTTAAAAATATTTAAAAAGGTAACAATAAAAAAAATATTTTTTTTGCTTAATTGCTAAAACGTCTAAACTAATATTAACACAATAACTGAGCATAATATGATAATAATTATTAAAATTTTAGTCGCTCCATAGATGACTAAGTATTCTTATACATTGTATATATCTTTATTAAAAATAAGCTCATATTTAATGCCCCATAGATTATGAATAATAAATAATATCAGCATTAAAAGATTATAATGTAGTATTTTGAATTATATTAGGTTTGTTAAAAATGGCTTATTTCAATAAAGATTCTAACATTTTTGAAATAGTTGCTTGTCACGAATTGGATTTAACTAAAAGTTATATTTATATCTAAGAAAAAATTTAGTTAAAGGCACATTCTTGCAGCAGATTTAATATAAATTTTTATGTGTAATTACAAGATAATCATTTAAAAAAATGAACAATAGTTCATGAAAATTTTGTCATTAGCTTCCACACAACTTTTCTAATGGAGAATTTTTTTTTTGTTTGTTTTTGGAATTAATTACATCAACATCAAATCTAGTGTCACAATTTTAAATTTCTGATTGTATAACACCACATAACTGTTAAGAACATAATAAATCTAGTCCACCAAAGCTTAGAGAATATATATATATAGTCAATAATGGAATTACAAAAAGTTACAACTAGATAAACTGTTTAGATATGGCTTTAATTTGATAAAATGTGCTACTGAGCACCATATCTAATATTCTTTTATATTTATATTAAAAATTCTAGCTTTGGTGTTTGGTTTAAATGAAGATTAAACAAATTGATTTTTTTTAAAAATTTTAATCTGATTTATTATTAATTGATTTTATTGCTTAATTTAACCATTGATATATAAAATTAAAGAAAAACTGATGAAGATGTATGAAAATTGAGTGAATTTTATGGCCAGTTTTTAAATTTCTGATTTTTGGGGGAAAACTGATTGATTTTTGAAATTTATTTAGACTGTTTATTAATGAATGTAAATTAAATGTCTTTAAATATGACAATTACATATCCAACATAACCCAGACACAACCCAAATAAGATATTACATTTGTTCAATTGAAAGTTTTTATATATATATAATGGGAACTTCAAAATCTTCCTCTAAAGAAGATAAAACTCTTTGAAAATTTCATATAATTCTTGCCTCACATTTTCCTATTTTGTAGTAATTTGGTCTTGGCAGTATGTTTCTCTGAATTTGTATGAAGAATGAACACTCACCATATAGTATGTGCTAGCATGAGATGATGATCATGTGAAGAATGAACACTCTAGCAAACTCTAAAATTTACAAAAATACACGATAATTTGTGAGATTAATTCTCTCATATATAATCAGCTTTGAGAAATGTTTAGAGCTGCATAGAATCTCTCAAACCTTTATTACTATTGACATTGTGATATGATTTTTCTTTTTGTATTTTGTTAAATTTTCACATAAGCTTTCAATATTATGTCCTCCAGTGAAATTATTCATATTGTAAATAATAAAGAATTGATTGAAACATCTTATTAATGCTAAGCAAAGGTTGATGCTTAATTCTGATGTCACTCAGCACAATAGATAGTTATTCAGATCATGTATTGTGCCAAATACCCAAATGGCAAGGGGAGAACAATAATTTTATTCATTTGATTAAATTAATATTTATTTTGATTTTCTCACTGGAAATTTGGTCCAAGCACTTTAGCTCTGGAGTCAGCTTTTTTATTATACTGCTGAATTACAGAGAACAAATACATAAATAATTGAATATAACAATTGTTTATAAATAATTGTGTATAGAGTCAGTATTCAGAGATGCATTTAGTTTCAATTTATTAATAGCATATTGTAGATAAATTTGCATGTTTTTACAAAACCACACAGGCTCATTATTTGAACACACATGATTATATACATGTGAAAAAGATAAATGATCTTCAATATATATATTGTAACTGTCAGGATTGCGTAACCCACATGTAAATCACCTGAACGCAATACACATGTGCATTTCACATTTTAACGTCACAGAATACCAACTTTTTCTTTTACAGCCCATTAAAGTCAGGGGGAAAACAAGAGACTCTTAACTATTTTGCCTAAATTATTGATTGCAAATAAAAATTACAAACTGCAAAAGTAATGAGACAAACATAATTTATTATGCATATATAATGTAAGACATCACTGGTGCCATTTTAGTCAATTGATTCATAAATTAACTCAAGCTAAATAAATCTCTCCAAATTTTCTTTGATTAATTTAATTTTAACTATGCACAGATATAGTATACAGTGATGTAATGATTCAATAGTTAAAATAATTCCTATTAGATACTATTAATGTTAATTGTTTGAGTGGATTCCAATCTACTGCTTAGACACCTAACTGCTCTCGACTATCATCATCTCTATTCTAATGCTAACTGATACAAGATTTTAAAGTAAGGTTGATCTTACTACTTGACTGTTGTGACAATTACAGGTTATGATATTAGTATGCAATAAATAGTAAAATATAATTGTAAAATATAGGAATTCATATCTGTATTACAATAGTTATATAAGAATGTATACGTGGAAAGATTATGTTTTTGATAGGAGCTAAACTTCTATTCTACAGTGTATTTAGCATACCATGACTGGCAGTCACAATATGTGTCACTACACAACATGTATGAAAGTAAAATGGATGGCATATATGGTAGGAATTGATTATCTATCACACATTACTGTTTAAACAAAATAATGATTGTAATGGATCAACAGTTGCAAATGAGATTGCAATAATCTAATATTAATTCATTACAGAAGAAAGAGGATCAAGTGTAACTCATAACCCAAATTGATAGATACCAGCCATACATCCTTATCAATAATAATAATTCAAATACAAGACTAGTTAGCTTAAACTGACTTCTATTTAACAGAACCCAATCTAGCTTATCTATGCAGCAGGCTTGCCTCCCATTCATAATTTAATCAATTTACTGCCTTAATTTAATACCTGTTATTTATCTTATAATTAGAGTGGAAATAATGATTTACTGATTTAACTAACACACCTTTTAATAGCACGGCAAGAGATTGCAATTTCAAGCTAATTGCCTTTTATAAACTATTTTATTACCATTAGCGCTGACTAAATTGTAGCATGACATTTAAATAGAACATATTACAATCTCTTGCCATACCTGCTCATAAATGGAGGTTTAAGTCTGTACAATGTATTAATAAATGGATTAAGTAAATAACTATTCATTAACATATTTCATTAGATAGGTGACAATAATTAACTAAAGATTAGTTTAAAGTTTATACTTATTCTTTCAAAAGTTCAGGTTCAGTTTTTAGGTGTTGGAAGATTTGATTCTTAAAACCATAGCTATAGTGGATAAAGATTTAAATCACTATTTCACATTCATTTTAGATGCACATATATAAATTAAGTCTTAGTTTGGCAGCTGGTTCTTTTTGTAGCACTGGACATCAGCTTTTTCCTCTTCTAAGATGGATAAATATCAGATACACATTTGGATAGTTTCTTCTGTTGTTGATAGCCTCTTTGATATGACCCAGCAATAGGTTTTTGGTTTGTCTCTGTCAACTTGACAGAGCAAGGCAGATAACAGCTTCTCTACTCTTGCATTGTAAACTTGTTGGAACTATTAGATAAAAATTTAACTAAAGCAGAATAATAATGACAGAATGATAATCACTGGCAGAATAAAGACAGGATAATAATAACAAACACAGAATCAAGATAGAATAATCATGAATATAATTTCCGGAAATATTTATATGTTTGAAGCTATCTTATCAATGATTCCATCGATTTCTTATCATTTGGATCCTTTGATTTATTTGTTAGAGATAACTTCATTACTTTTGCTGAGGTCCAAGTTTATTTGTCCAATACCCTATTTGCAAACTCATATTTTTGAATGGGAATAACAGCCTTTTTAATTAAATTATTTTGATTATTTATCTCCTAAAATTTAATCTACTAATCTGTTTACAAGCATTTTAATTATTTTTCCTAGAATGTTATTTTCACTTTTTTTATTGTTAAACAAAAACATCTTTTTTTTTCTTTTAAACTACTTTTTAAAATAAATTTAGAATCAAAATCTCTTTCTTTGTACAAACTTTAGAAAAATATTTTGTTTTTAACAAAATTAACTTTAGAATTAATTATACCATATATATTTCTATCTGTGCATTTACAATATACATTCAATTTTTATTTATAAAAATTTATTAAACTTCTATTTTTAAATTTTGTTTGTACTTTTTAACATGCGAACATGAAGTGTATATATGTGTGCATATATATAGCTTCAGTATTTCATGATGAACTAGCACCCAACAGTTGGTCCAGATTATTTATCTTTTTCACATGTATGTGGTTATGTGCATTAGTTGTATGACCAGAGCAAATAGCTGAAGGGAACTTGAAAGTCTCTATTCAAGTCCCTTATGGTTACATCTAAAGATCTAGGTATATAAATTATACTTGTATTTAATTAAATATTACAAGCTCATTATTTGTAAAAGAAAATAATTAAAATAATATGTAAATACATATAGGTTATTGAATATTTTTATTGCTGTTTTTATTGATTATCATTTTGTGTTAATATAATATTTTAAGTATATGTCAGGTAATAAACTCTGGATATATGTTTTGGGTGCTAAATTCATGCTATAAGTAGTAACCACAGTCAGAATGTAGCAGAATGGCCTTCCAATATGGAACTATAAATATCAATAAGCAATATTTGATTTAAAATTTCTTCTGATGTTATTGTATGATCTGATGTTACTGTATGATTAAATAATATCACACTGAAGGCAAACTTTTATTCCGGTTCTATTTTTTAATTTCTTTTACTTATCTAATTTGTTTGAATTGGTATAAGATTCTCTCATCATGAAATTCTCATATTATTGTTTACATCTATCCTAAATTTAACAAAGTGATAATGGGTTTGAGGAGTATGAATTTGGAAAACATGAAGAACTACAGCTAGCTAATTTTTTTTTTATTCATTTACTGATTATACCTTTCATTTTGTATGCATATTTATTTTATATTTTTTATATTTTATAAAACTGTCTGTATCTTTGCTTTCTAATATTTGTTGTTCTTATTTGCATTATGTATGTATTTTAATTGTTGTTGTTGTTTTTGTTTTGTTTAATTGTCTTTCATAAGATTTCATTAATATATTTTGCTGTATTTTTAGATTAGAAATTAGTTTTTGATTGTACATATATAAATTTTTCTCATATAGGTACTTATATTCACCTTATTAATTATTAATATGTAATGCATTTGATAAATTTTTAAAGCAACATCAAATTTTTTGATTTAATAATTGTTTATTTTTACTTATTCATAATAAATATCATTGAAATCTAATATTATTTTTATAATTGCATAAGTCTAATATCATAAATGATTATAAAGGGATATAAGTTGAATATAAATCTAAGCATATGAGTGATATTATTTGGGGGAGGGGGGGATAATGTTTTTTGTAGTGTGCATTGTTATTTCATAGAATTTGTTTAAAGTATTGGCAACAAATTAACAAATGAATAATTACAGTGTTACATGATATGGCTTTTGTAATAGTTTTTGTTGAACATTTTTTTTATGATAGGAGAAATATATTCAAATTTGATTATGGAATATATGATGAATTTATTGCCAATGGATAAAAAGTAATCTTATTATTAATTGCTTGGGAAATCATGTGATATTCAAAAATTCAAACGGCATATTATGCATAAAAGTTTCTTTCAGTTGACCAAATAGATATGACCAAATAGATATTTATTTATTTTAGTCCATTGAAAATTGATTCAGGAGCATTTATAAAGGTCTTGATTTTAACACTGCACCAAGTTTTAACACTTCAGTGATATAACAATGTATAGATAATCCTTATATAACCTGGTTAATAGATTTCTAAAAAATGCGGTGTTATGCAAATTTGTATTATATAAAATGAAGAACTAGCACAAAAAATAAGGTTAGGTTCCAAAAGTTAAAAAAAAAATCACTATACTATTTGCATTTTATAACTAAGAGAAATGTGTTTATTAAAGCAATGATTGATCAAAAAAATATATTAATATTATATAATATTTTCTTCATCATCACTACTAATTACCATTAAACGAGCATTTTCATAAAACTTGAATAACAAATATCGACAGAGTGAAGCAATGTTTTAGGAATACCCTGTTGTAGGATAGGTGTGTGTGTTCCTAATTCTTGAACCATGCTAGAATGAAACCATGGTGTAGGAATGTCTTGTTATATGGGATTCCCTGTAATAAAATGTCTTGTGCAGTCATAGAGTTATGCTAAGTCAAAGCTCACTCTAGTACTTAAATATTACACAATATCCTAAGCATCAAACTCCTAAACAACAAATGATTTACTTATTTTTTATTTAATAAAATTATTTGGTGATAAAATATCAATAAAATAAAACATTAATTGAATAATAGATTTAATATTAAGGAAATGGTCAGTCATTGAACCATTATTCATATTATATATTAGAATTAAATTATTTGATGAGATCAATTTTTAAATGGCAGTTTCAAAAGAATACATTTTGCATGTGCTTTTTAATATTGTATATTTAAATTGAATCATTTGTTACAATAGCATATTTATTTGTAATTATATCGAATTTATTACATTAAAAAATTTGATAAATTTAATTTAAATCACATGATTTTTTTAATTACAGAAATTTAAATAAGTTTTAAAATGTATTAAATAACATTTACAATATTGGAAATTTAATATGATTTAGAAGTAGTCTTGATTTTTTTTCTCTCAAATATTTATTTATTTTTCACAAGATATTTTAAAGTGTTGTTGTTTAAAGCAATAGATTTATTGATATTTTAATTCAAAAATAACAGAACTTGATGCACTTTATGGATATTGCATATTTTTAATTGATTTATATTTTTATACACTGTTGAAATCAAGTAAAAGCAAAATCTGATACGGCTCCCCTCCCCCAACATTCTGTAATTCTCTTAGCTGAGAAATCTTTAATAAACACAAATTTATGTAATAATGCACACATTTATATACATTTTAGATTTTTTATTCTTAGAATCCAGTTACATTTCTGATTTATCTTAATTTAATCCTGATATGTTCTTGTAGTTTGATAAATATATCTTCATTTCGATTTTTAATTTTTAAAATAATGTTTGTATCTCAAACTAATGTAATTTTAATATTTGCTAATAATATTTGAACTTGCAATAATTCATTCTTTTTATTAATAGGGTATAAACTATATGTGTACACACAGAGACATTTATTTACGAGTGCATATTTTTACCTAGATTAGCATTTATAAAGTTTGATTGAATACAGATATAATTTATATACTTGGGAATTTTAGATGTATCTATAAGTGACTTGAACACTGACTTTCAATCTCCCTTCAGCTATCTTCTCTAGCTCATACAATTGGTTTTAAGAGCTAGAATGGATAGTTAAAGGAAGCTTGAAAGTCTACTAAGACTAGTATCTAGTAAGTATGAGTTTAACAAATCTGAATTGACAGTTTTTTATTTATTGGTTACATGTATCATGCTAAAATTTATAGTGAGTTGCACCTTTTCGGGTTTTTTACTATTGTTTATAAGAAAAGTCTATAGCTTTGGTAGTATTATTGTTGCAGTTCTGTTTAGCTTGTCTTTTATTTATTTTTATTTTTTTAATGTCTTAATGCTAATATTTGTAATGGTTACAGTAATATAGAGTGAAATTGGACATAATATTTTTATGCCTGAGTCGATAAAGTGTTTGTATATTATTTACTAGGTTGAACATTTTATGAATAAGAAAAATACCACTAATAAGATTGCCAAAAATTAATATTAACAACATTTAATAATAAAAAATACATTTTTTTGAATTTGCAATAAAAATCACCTTTTTATTGAAAGGGATCTCATTATTCTACAAGTCTAAATTGACGTATAGTTATTGGATTTTCTTCCTTACTTTATTTTCCATTATAAGAACATTTAGATAACATTTTCCTGAACAATAGATTAGCTATAGGTCAACATAAAAAAAAAGTTTACGTGTATATAACAATGATAAACCGACATGATACATATCTGCAAGAAATGTAAAATCCATTTTAAAAAAGTCAAAATAAATCTGTATGAGATGAATCATGTAATCAATAACTGTATGATACCTTGGGTTTGTTAAGTTAAGTAGCAGAAGTATGAAGCTAAATAAATATATTTAAAATTATAAATATTAAATAAAGTGAAAATGTTAACTAAATATTTTTTATACATGCATTTATATATAAATTTTAATTCAATATATTCTAGCAAATAAATGTTAATATCTCTTATCAAGATTTGTATAATTGGCTTGGTAACTCAAGTAATCTTATACATAGAGCATAAGTTTGAATTATATATTACTTTTATCGATTTGGTTGAAATATCTTAACTCATTTAATCAATAAAATATATGAAAGATTGAAATTCTCAACTCATTCACTAAAGTTAATTAATATTATATAGCTTGATGGTATGAAAGGAAATATTATAGTATTATAAATGTAAAAAAATCTGAGGTGTTGGAAATTAATATCAATGTTCAAAAAAAATAAGTAAAAATTATGATTTGATTTTTTATGACAAATTTATTACATCAAGGTGAGATATAAATTTGATAATAAAGTTTTACTTTGAATTAGTTAAAAACAAAAACAACTTGACCTTTTTCATTTCTGAATTTGTAGTATATTACATGGTCACCATTTCTTATGCTTGCTCATAACTGTTATTAAAACAGGCAAACACTCCATACAGTAGTACCACTCAGTGCAAGTCAGAGTAATCAGTGGATGCCAGAAGGCTTGTACACTGAGTGGCAATACTGTATGGAGAGTTTTGCCTGTTTTAATAACAGTTATGCGCAAGCATAAGAAATGGTGATCATGTGATGTTTAGTGGTTTAACACCAATTCTGCCTAATAGGATAGAGGTGGCTATGGTTATTAAAGAACCAAAGACACCAAAATTTGTGGGTACTGAATTGAGTTCAGACCTATGTGACTATATAAGCTAATGAGCTTGGATTGAAAATATTGTGCTTTCAATTTTATTCCCATAGTTTTGTAGTTAAGTAGAGATAAAAGGTGGCTGCTGTAGGGTTGCATTAGATCCTAAGATCTAGGTGCAATGCTCTCAGATCCAAAGCTCCTCACTGACAAAGGCCACAAGCCAGAAAC
The DNA here is from genome assembly GCA_028023455.1 of Epiperipatus broadwayi. Classification (NCBI taxonomy): domain Eukaryota; kingdom Metazoa; phylum Onychophora; class Udeonychophora; order Euonychophora; family Peripatidae; genus Epiperipatus; species Epiperipatus broadwayi. The sequence continues at coordinate 5,573,673 of JAQFVV010006219.1, read as the reverse complement.
TAGTCTGGGGATATTGGATGAGTAGACACTAGATAGGGATTTTATGCACAAGCTTTTTGGAATCCATGCTTGCACTGAGTGGCACTACTGTATGGAGAGTTTTGCCTGTTTTAAGGGATTTGAACACAGACTTTCAAGCTCCCTTAAGCTATCTACTCTATATCATACAACAGATACACATGATCACACACATATGAAAAAGATAAATGATCTCCAATATACATATTTTGTACTAAACCAGTACTCATCAGTTGGTCAGATCATCATCCCCAAAGCACATATATGTAATCAGTGCTGGGTTGATATTAAGATAGCAAATCTTCAAGTTTGAAGATTTGCTATCTTAATGTAAACTGAGCACTTATTATACATATATGTGTGGGAGATGATGATCTGGACTAACTGATGAGTTTTGGTTCAGCATGAAAACCCTATATTGGAGATAATTTATCTTTTTCACTTGTGTGTGGTCAAGTGTATCGGTTGTATGAGTTAGAGTGGATAACTGAAGGGAGCTTGAAAGGCTGTGTTAAAAACCTTCATATAACTACACCTAAAACTCCAAGTATATAAATTATACTTGTAGTCAATCATGTATTAGTTGCTTTTTTTAATTAACTTACATCTTTTGTAATATTTATTATTGAATGCTAATTTATAATCTAATTCAATATTTTTACCCTAATTTTTTTCTCTTTGTATATAACTTTTTTTATACTTAAAAATAAACAAAGAAAAATAACACCAACAGTACAATCATTGACACAAACAATTTGATAGTTTGGCATCTGTTTTTACTTCCTAATTTTTAATTAAGCTGCTAAATGTTTTACATTGAATATAAATGTTTCACTATTTGTTTTTCGTTTTTTTTTGTGTGTGCATTGAATTATATTTCATTTTAGTTCAGAGAGAAAATAAATAAAAAATTAAGTTGAAATCAAATCTTTAATAATCTTATTTAAATTATAATATGGTATATATTTAATTAAATTTCAGATGATATTACATCTAGTACAATTGATGCACCCATATTTTTTAAAAAAAATTTTAAATTAAATAAATTCACTTATTTTTATTAGAATACAAAGTTTATTCTAAAATTATAAATATTAAATATGTTGAATATTATCTATTATTGATTACTGATATATTTCTTTGTGTGTGTATTTTTTTTAAAGTTTGTTATCCAGTAAATATATTTTAAAATTTTTTTTGAAGAATTTTTGATATTATTATTATTTGTTATAGATCCACTACATTTTATTTTTCAAGCCCCCAAGTGCTTATCATAATAGTGGATAATAGTTCATGTTTTGCTTATAAGTTTTGATTATAGTATAATACATATTATTTGCTGTATACTTTTCATCACACACATATATAATACTGAAGTTTTTTTATGTGTATAGTAGGCATGTATAGATTAATATTATAGTATAAACAAAATTAAATAATAATAATGTCTTTGTTAATTATAAATTGGGAGAGTACATTTACATATATATTTAAACAGGCAAAACTCTCTATATGTATTGCCACTCAGTGCAAGCCAGAGTAATCAATGGATGCCAGAAGGCTTGTGCATAAAATCCCCATCTAGTGTCTACTCATCCAATATTCCCAGAGTAGTTTCTGGCTTGTGGCCTTCATCAGTGAGGAGCCTTGGATCTGAGAGCACTGGTATGGAGAGTTTTGCCTGTTTTAATAACAGTTATGAGCAAGCATAAGAAATGGTGATCATATGATATATATATATTTAGTAGGAATATATTCACTAATTCACTCAAAACATAATAATAAAAAACTTATTGTATATTATTATTTCTTCTTTTATATATATATAAAGTGGGCAATGAAATACCAGATTCTTCTTATACATTTAAACTTTCTGATGCAAAACAGTAACTTCTACAGAAACATTTTATTGATTTGTTGCATTACATCTCCCCTCTCCCAAAAGAGCTTTAAACATGATTATAACTTTAGCCATCTCAGAAGCACACACAGTCATGGCTTGAATATCTTATTCTCCTTTCATTATTTCTTTAATAGTGAATCATTTGATGGATCATACAGAGTAATTTATTTAACATGATGAAAATATAGTATGTGAAATCACAGTAGATTTAATGAAGGCAATCCAAGATGAAAAATGATTGCTAACATTATTGTTATGATTTGGACCCACAAAATTTATTAAATTTAATTTCATGTTTTTATGTTTTAATTATTTACATTTTTTTTTTTTTTTTGGCTAGCAATATAATCAAAGTCATGTACATTGATACAATACATATCTTAACTCTATTCAGTCTAGCTAATATATTATTTATTTATGTAAAGATCAATTAATTTAAATAAACACATTCTTTTAACATAAAATAAATAATTTTGAATGAAATAAGCAAAGAAAACATTTTAAAAATAGAAGCTTATCATAACTTATTATTTGATAATGCATGAGAATTACCTTGAAATACTTTGCAGCAGAACTAGTCATTTATATATTTATAATTTTTTTAAACAAGATTTTCTTTTGATATTTCTATTTGTGTACGTGTATTATATGCTGTGGCAGAAATGATGATGATTGAAGCCCATCATAAGTTTGTATCAGCTGACTCTATAAAGGTAAATACTTAATGAGCTAAATAAAAATCTTGAAAATAGACAAATATAAATTGAAAATATATATGTTTGTAGATTTAATATGTATACATTTAGAGCATGTATATTTTACTCATAAATATAATAAAATATATACTTGAAGAATTATGTTTTATGTGTACATATATTTTTTTTGTGTCACAAAGAAAAAAAAAACTATATATTTTTTTATCTATTTAAATATCAAAAAGGAGAAAAAAATTAACTTTTTTTTATTATCATGTAAAGGGGTAATTAATTTAAATGGGGGTAAAATTATCAAAGAGTTTTTAATTATTGTTCATATAATTTTTTCTTTGGTAAAAGAGAAAAGACTTATTTTTTTTCTTATCAAAGTTAGGTATTAAAATATGTATATATTGTTTATTGATTATGTATTTTATTTTATTAATTAATTAAAAGATTTATCTGTGGATTTAAATAGAAAAAGATAGAGATAAAAAAGCAAGTGGACAGCATTTTTTTTTCATGTGTGTTGCTATAAATAAGATTTGAAAACTAAAGTCAAGAATATTTGGATTGTTTTTGACCAAAGAGAGATAAGCCATGACTGAGGAGCTGTAGTTTTAAAAAGAAACTTTAGGTAGGAAAAGGTTAGTTGAAGACCCATTCTGAAAAACCTGGCTCACTAGTGGGAATGGCTTAAATATTATTAAGACCCATTAATCACTTCCAGGAAAGAAATTTTATTGTGTGGATTACCAATTCTTATCTTCCAGAATGCTGTTTGATAATTTAATCAAAGAAATTGATATGAAATAGAAGTTCATTTAGTATACCGGTCTTTTTTCTTCATCATTATGTGAACCTGCACATAACTACTATGTCAGGGCCTGTCTAATAAGTATATGCCTAAGTCTGAATTCTTGTATCTCTTGTTTTAAAGTTTTGCATATGAAGAATATGCTGAAAGCTTTGAACTGTGTTCAATTTTTTTTAAAAAAAAAAGAGAAAAGAAGATGAGAGAAAAAAAGAAGGAAATATCATAACAGATTAAAACTTTTTTTTTTTTTAATATTGAAGAAAATTTAACTCCAGATATTTCTTTGCATTTATAATTTAAATGTTTAAAGTGGAAAAGAAAACCCTACATCCTTGAAAATAAGGTTAATTATTTATTTAATATTAATATATTTTGATTTTTTTAATGAATACAATTTATGATATGTAGGTGTGCATATGGAATAATATGATTTTATTTTAAACTGATCAAATATATGACATTGATTTAATTTTTTATTATTATTGTAAAATAAAAATATTAAGTTAATCTTTATGTACGTATATGTATGTGTGTAAATGAAGTATTATTTATTTTATTTTGTATAGAAATATTTAACCTTTTTAAATCCAAGTCTTTAATTACTTATTATTTTTTATAATATATGTGTATATAATGTAATTATAAGGACTTGAACTCAAATTTTCAAGCTCCATACAGCTATCCAATACATCTTATACAACTGATACACATGACTACATGCATGGGAAAAAAGTAAATGATCTCCAATATGATGTATTTCATGCTGAAACAAAGCTTAACAGATAAGTTTCAATCTTCTTCACTCTCTGACTCCTTAGCCAACCATGTCATTGAAAATCTGAGGATGGAATACTCAAAGCCCTTGTTGTTTAGCATGAAATATATATATTGGAGATTATTTATTTTTTTCTCACATGTATGTGGTCATTTGTATCAGTTATATATATAAGATGGATTGGATATCTGTAGGGAGTTTGAAAATCTGAGTTCAATTCTCTTATAATTACATTAAGTTTAGTATAAACAATGTACATGTATTTAAATATGTGCATATAACTATATATCTCCAGATAAGTCAAAGAAAAGAGGGAGGGGATTTCCATTTGTATTATATCTAGATATTGTATTCTTTAATATTTTATTTTGTGTTAAATTGTGATTATGGGTTTTATTTACTTTATTTAATATTAATAAATTAAATATTAAGTTGAGTCAAGTCACCATTTAGTATTCAATTTATCTGCTTAGCTCATTCCCCAATAAATATAAACTATACATTTTATTTTGTCTTTTTCTCTATTGCATGCCACTCACTTTGAGAGATTGAAAATATTACTGAGCTTGAATCAGGGATGTGGATATCACTATAAGAATTCTTTTTAAAGTATTTTTTCTTTGAAAACGGCGCATAAAGTCCACGTGTTGCGGACTCTATAAAATGCTCTATTAATGGCAAGTTTTGCTGATGCTTATAGAGTTTGATACCAAGATGGTGATCAGGAAATATAACTAATAATTATTAGTTTGATCTCTTTTAAATAATATAGATTTTATTATTAGTGTGTTTATCTATTTAATTGTCTTGAAATAATACCATATGTGGATGTGTCATTAAGTTGATTTTTGTGCTCCGCATATAAGGTCTGTTGTAGTTAATTTAAATAACTAAATTAAATTTAAATTTCACTATATAGAAATTTATAGCACCCTGTGTAGGTCTTGAATTAGTTGTGTAGGGTTACAAAGTAGAATATTGTAGAGAAGGTGAATGGGATAGGTTCCTGGTACTATATATATATATATATATAATATGGATGGAAGCAAACTATCTTTCAGATGTGCTACAAATTGTGAGCACTTTTCATCAATAAATGTTTTAAAGCACAGTTGGCCATCCATATTTAGATCTTACTTTTAAGTAAACCAATATTCATTGATAGTCCTGGTAATAGAGTATGATTTATTAAACTGTCAGATCTTTAAATCTACCTATTACTAGAAAAGATTTGAACGATCCAATCTAATTAAGAGAAAGTTTGTCATATACATATATTGTTTTAATAGGAGATTCATTATGCAGTAATAGGACAATCTGGATTTGAATCTAGTTTGTGTAGAAATTAAAATATTTTTTGGTTCTAATCAGACTTAGGATTTTTTTCAAAAAAATCAGTCTTTAGCCAACTTAGTCAATGATTTAGTATTGGTGAATAAATTGGCATATAGTATTCTTAACTAGATCATAAAACAAATAATAAATCTCTCAAACTATTATTCCTTGATATTGTTGAGACTCCTGAGTAATGTCTTCTCCTTTTCATCATCTCTGATAGGCTGTTAGAGTAGTCTTAATGCATATAGCAAATTATTTCTAGTCTGTTTTACACTATTTTAATCTGTATTGGCTTATATGATAATAAAGCTTGTTTATCACCATTATACAAGCTGAGTAATAGTATTTAAAAAAGTGATTTTAGTTTTAAATATTGAGTTGTAACAAAATTGTTTAGCAGTTATATATCAATTTCCAATATTGAATTAGGCTTAACATTTCTTAGAATTTTCAATAATTAAAAGCAGGAGTTCCCAAATACAGTTAATATCAACAATATAGGAGTTGATGAAAACTTGTAAGGAATTAATTAATCTGTAGGAGTCATTGAGAGTGATGAACCTTTAAAGATCTTTTGGGGGTTGATGAACTATTTCTGGTCAACTGGGAAGTGATTAAATAAGATTTGTGTTGTGTTATTATAAATGATTTTTTAAATACTTTTTTATAACTAATTCATTTATTTTAAACGTTTTGTATTATTTAGTAGTGAGTTTTACATAAGTCTTTTAGGTCAGCCTATCATAATTTCTCTAGGGCATAAACTAAAATCAAAATTTAAACTTATATTAATTTTACAAAAGTTTTTGATAGATGCAGTTTATAAAAATATATTAATTTGAGTGAAGAATTGTTATATATGAGGGGGTGTCCAAAAGTAACTGGAATTTTATAATAAAAAATTGTTTATTTATTTTTAAGTTTTATAAATTGAATCTCTTTCTAATTACTATCCATTTGATGCAATATGTTTTTGATTTTTCAAAGTAGTCTGGAAACACTTGCAAAGTGATGCCTTTTAATGCCTGCACATTTTTTTTTTCACCACTTCTAAGTCTGCAAAAAAAAAAAGGAGACATTTTTTTTATTTGAAAGGTTAAAAAAAATCACACAAAGCAAGCTCAAGCGAATTTGGCTGATAAATAATCTGGGTTATGTTGAATTTAATTTTAAAATGTTTCATACTCAAGACTTTGAGAGATGGTACTTTGCCAGGGATGAAATTTGCACTCTTCTCTTTGACACAAAACAGAACGTTTATGTTTCACTGCATAATGTAAATGTTTCAGACCTTACAGATAAAATGTCTGACTATTATGAGAAAAAAAATTCCATTTGTGTAAAAAAAAAGTCATAATGTTTTGACTTTGGACTTCACTTGCCACATTTTATAGGAACTTGGTAAATTTAACATTTCAATTAAAGCACTCATAAACTTATGGTTTTATAAGATCAACTTGCTTGTAATCTGTTTCAAGCATTACAACTGTTTTCCCTGCTGTTTTCTATAAACAAAAACAGAATTTCACATTGTTCTATTAGATTTAAATATTTTACAACAGTGATAGATGTTAATAATCTTAAAGATTTTGACTGTCTTCACCAGATAAATAGTCATAAAAGTTTCACGTCATGTCTAATTAAATGGTTTTTTCAGGTTACAAGTAGAAAAATATATAGAGAAATATATTGCTAAGTGAACAAGTGGATAAAGCAATTATTCACATTCAGTTTTTTTCTTCTTCTGGTTTAGCTGATGCACCAGCTCTATTCAAAAACGGAGAATATTTAACAGTCATTGAACAAAATTTCTGAGAATTAACATTTGGTGTAATTTTATAGATTGTGAAAGATATAAAATAAGCTTTGTAAAGACATGATGTTCTATTAGTTTAATTTGACTTGGATATAAGATGGAAATATAATAAATACATTGATAAAAGTTGAAATATTAAGTTAATCTTTGGACAATGAATCCAAATTTTTAAATATTGCAAATCCTTCAAGACATTTTTCTAATTATCAAATATGGGACATCTGGAAATTTGATGTTAAGTAAAATATAAATTGCTTTATACTTGAATTTATTTGAAAAGGAGAATATTTAAGATGAAAATTTGAGTAATGTATCTGTATGACTATAAAGCTATTGATAGTTAATAATATTTTTAAACAAAAAAATAATGTTATTAATAATGTCAAATTAAAACAAAATTATTTTCTTATATTGAAGAATTTTCATAAAATAAGTGCAAAATTAACCTCAGCAATGTTATATACTTTAAACCTGCAATTCTCAATCTATAGTATGCATATCACTGGTAGTATGTGGTTTTACATGGGTTACATGCAAGTTAAACTATTTTTGAAAAATTATATGTAAATAATTTATTCAAGTAATGATTGTTTTTTATGTAGTGTTTTTAATATAATAATTTTGGAAATGTTAGTAATAATGATATTTTATTTCTAGATATATTAAATATTTAATTTTTCTTGTGGTAATTATGTTTTGATTATCAAAAAAAAAAACTAAAATAAATACTTTTTATTTGCCTACTTTTACATTTTTTTTTATAAAGGGTAATTTTGATATTCTTCGAGTGTTATGCAGAACGCAAAGATTGAGTGCCATTGTTTAGACAAAAAGAAAAAAACAAACAAATATATTTGTTAGTCTAGTCCCAGTGAGTGCAAGATTTTGATATAGTAATATAAGGGATCAGTTGTCAAATTTGATCACTGATGGTTTTCTCCTTCATTTTTTTATTATTAGCTTTTTGAGGGGCTATTGGAAAACTCTTTGCCTTAAAGTGGGCTGTTTAAAGGCTGTCTTTTCTTTTAGTATTTATATGTGTGATATGTGTGTGCTATATTTTTACTATGAAGTTTAAATATAGTCTAAGCAGAGATATTGTTAATATTTATATATTAGCTGTCTTTTAATAAGCAACAAAGTTGTTAGATCATTTCGATTAAATCACTAGCAGATATAATTGTTTGAAGTAATGCATGATGGTTAATAAGAGGCAAAGCTAAATCTGAACTCTTTAACTCGTAGAGAAATATAGAAAAATTTGTGTGAACAGAATATTTTTCGGCATCATTGTCCAAGATGCACTATTGAAATTTTGCACTTTTTATCCTAATTTGTTACATTTGGCTCCCCTTACCTTTGATCAACCTGCATTGTGTCTCATGTTTTATGAGCACTCATATATATATATGCAGATTATTTTGTGAATATATGTTGGTAATCCAAAAATTAAAATCTCATTTTTATCATTCATGACAGTAGTTTACTTTTGCTGTAATACTTCAGTTATTACAAAAAATGGAGATTCATTTCTTTTCACCCAATTATTTTAATCTTTGTCTTAAATGGTTAATATATTTATATATTTAATTATTAGAATAAAACGCTAAGCAAATAATCAATTATGCCATTTTTTTTCTTTTCTTCAAACAGAATTTAAAATTAAAGAATAAGTGGAATCAAAACAACAAGTGAATTCTTTTAAGTTAGAGCAACACACCCATCTGATTATAAAAATCTTATCAAAACATTATTGCAGTTTATTAATTATAAAACAAAATGGGTGTTAGAAAATTGATAAGAAGAGACGGTCTCCTACTCCCCCCCAATTCAATTATATTACATTGTAATAAGACACAATTAGAATGAACTCAAACCATGTTTAGAAAATACAATTTATAAAAAGAGAAGAGAAAATTGATCCTAATTTGGTTAATTAGAAAAGTTATTTATATTATATATTACACATTTGAAATAATATACTGTTATTTTTTTTTTTTTAAAAAACATCTGAGTTTCAATAATTTTTATTAAGTTTTTAATTAATTGAACATTATATATTCACACACACAAAAAACTAATTAATTATACAAAATCTAAAATAATGATTATAAGTATAAAAGTTATAAAACCAGAGATTGCTAATTATAATATTTCCAGGGTTAGTTTCTCCATGTGATGTGTAACATTCAATTGGTAGATTGAGAATATGCTTTCATTCATTTGGTCAGACAATTATTTTAAAATTATTTGCAAAAAAAGTGATAGAGAAACCTTAATTTTTAAATCTGCTTTTTCATTAGTGTTATAAAACATACAGGGGATAGAAGTCACTGCGTATAAGTTAAGACAAATATAAGAAATGAAATGATTAATACAATTAAACAATAGTTGTTGTTTTTTTTAAAAAGAAAGTTTTTTTCCCAACTAACAATTAATTTAGCTATTATTATTGATAATAGATGGACAATTGAAATTTTAAACTGGATTCCAAGAGATTGTAAAAGACCCAGAAAGAGACCACATGTGAGATGTATGGATGAAATAAGAAAGTATGCAGGGGTGATGTGGAGAGGAGAAGCTAAAGATAGGAAAAGATGGATTGAACTTGGAGAGACCTTCATCCTGCAGTGGATTGATAATGGTTGATGATGATGATGATGATGATTGATCATTAAATGAACATTGAGCTATATTATTTAGAAGATAGAGGTCTTAAATTATTCTATATTGATCAGATATATGTCAATGCAATAAGTGTTAAAAAAGTGACCTGAACTATATGTAGTTTTCATCTATTGTGGGATATATATTCCTAAAGTCTTCTCTATCATTATATTTTGCTAAAGTGGACCTTTAGAAGTTTATCAACAGTCATAATAATTTTTATTTATTTAGAAAAGAAAATATATCTATATATGGTACTTGATACATAATGAAAATCTAAATTAAACATACTTTTTAAAACATATTTAAGACATATATGAAAAATAAATGATTCCCAAAATGCATTTCTGACAGAATCTACCTTCATCAATTGGTCCAGATCATTGCCATAGATATTTAATATCTACAATTTACAAGGCTACACTATTTGAATGCACTCATTTTTGGTGATATCCTCTTTTAACAATTACTTACTAATCATTTTATTTGGATTTATATTATTATAAACTTCAAATTGAGATGAATATTAACATATATCATATATATCTTTTTAAATTGGAGCATGAACGTTATTCATTTTTTCATAATCATGTGTGCTATGTTCAATAGATAATAACACTTTTAAATTTGATACTCTTAAAAACTCTTAAAGATTTGCCTTTTATGCAGCATATATTTTCCTAAGATGCAATTCTGGTAGAATTTGATTTCATCTGTTAGTCCAGATCCTTTCCAATATATGTCTTCATTATTGTAGTTTAGTATTTATCCATAGCAAACAAGTATAACTCAATTTACAAGTGTAACACTCATTTTTTAGAATATTTAACAATATTAATAAATTTTGAAGCTTTATGTATTGAATATACTATGCATGATCAGAAAAAATAGAAAGTATTGAATGAATAATATTTTTGCTGGGATTTAAAATTAAATGCTAATTTAAAGTCTAATAAAATGATTAGTAAAAAAATCTTTAACATTTATCCTAGACAATGTCAAAAATGTGTGAATTCACTAAATAATTTTGCATTTGTAATTTGAATTATAGTTGGTTTCTCTGAATAAACAATAAACTAACATGATGGAGAAAAATAGGAAAGAAATCCAGGCCACTTGGGGGGGGGGGGGGGAGCATTTACTTTTTACATATGTCTTTAACTATATGATTTTCAGAATGTTTTGAATTAAGTTTTATTATGTATTGAATATAATAAGCATGATCAGGTAAAAATTATACTGTTAAAATGAATAATGTTCATACTGTAATTTAATATGCTAAATATGAATCTTACACTGAATTTAAAGTTTATATCCAGAGATTAGTAAATAATTGTTAACATTTACCCTGGAAGAAATCAAAAGTGATTACATTTAGTATTTTGTGATGATATCCATTGAAGCACTTGCGAAAAATATTTTTTTTATTGGTATTATTAATGGTGTCACAGGAAAGAAAGTATGGGGGGGGGGTGTTTAATTAAATAAATAAAAAGCTTACAAATATTTCTATTTTTGTGAAGGAAATTAGATTACTAGTTTTACACTTTAACCTAATTTTCATTTAAATCATATAGAAATTTTTGAAATTTTGTATGTTCAATGGAAGTATATTTAAAATAACTTCTATTGAAAACACCATATTGATTTTTTTATGCATTTGTTGAAGATGCAGTTATCACAATAATTTAATAATGCATTATAAAAATATAAACTATTAAACCTACATAAAACTAACATCTATAAAAATAATAAAGTTAAAAAAATAAAAATACAATATTTATCATGAAATAAAAAAAATAGAGAATTTAAATATCTCAAAAGTTATTAATTTTAAATTTAATTAGTTATTAATTTAAATTTATTCATAAATTGTACTTTGGTCTATTGATTTTAAACTTAGAACATTTTTCAATGTTCTAAACATATTCTACATAAAATTATGAAAAGAATGAGGAATGTGTGTGTGTTCTGGTCAATATTAATTACAGATTGTTTATGTGTGTGAAAATGGCACTCCGTACCCTTAGCAGAATCCAAGGTTAAGGTAGAAGACATGTTCTTTTAAATATTAATTAGGTAATAATTTGTTTTTAAATATTTATTTCAACAGTAATATTGATAAAGACACATACAAAAGCAAAACAAAATGTATACTCACCGAATTTCATCAATTTATACATATCTGCATATACATTATATATACATTGTATGTGAAAACATTTATATTGTATGTTTTATTATTCATTCATTTTCTTTTACAAACTATTATTAAACATACAATTAACAATGTAGTAATAAATTTAATTTTATTTCTGCAATTAAAATAATTTTGCATCTAGATTATTTAATTCAATATAATGTAAAAATATAAAGATTAAAATTTTATATACTTATACAACTCTATCAATTTATTTTAAAAATATCATGCAATATTCTATTTTACAAAAAGTTTTTTTTTAAAAAAAAAATTCATAAAAAAAAGAGGTCATTATTTTAAAAATATGCTTGAAAAATAAAATAAATTGTCAGCAATGTGATACAATGTGTAAGGTAAATATTAAGAAGGTGTGAAAAATTAATACCATTAGACAAATATTTTAAATCATCTCTGGTTATCAATCAGAAATATTGGAAGAATATTTTAAGAGGATACATGAAGATTGAAAAAATCAAAAGGGAATTTAGATTGCAGTGATTAAAGAAATTAATTTGTTGATAAGTGGGATTAAAATTGGTAAAAGATGTAATTTACTGTGTGATACTTTAATGAGTAGAACCATGGTAGAGGGGTGAAAGAAATGTTTGTAAACTTTTAACTTGAGGATATAAAACCAACAAAATAGCATACAATTTGACACATGACTATAGCTTATGTATCTCATATCTATTAATTACTAAAACTTAACATTAAGTGGAATACTTATGATGAAAGAAAAAAAAATGTTATTGAAACATCATGTAAGAGTCATGGAATATTTTATTAGTATAATACAAATTCTGGTTACAGGATAGAGATATCTGTATTTGTTAAAAAAGTAAGGGCAACACAATATATAGATAATGAACTGATTTTAGATTTATATGACTATATAAGCACATTGGATTAGATAAAAAATATTTATACAATTTTAAATTTGAGGTAATAGCTTGATAGTAAAATATAGATATAATTTATGGCTGCTAGAAGGAAGGTGCATATCCTAAAGAAACAGATATATTATTCCAAGATCCAAAGTCCTTCATTGATCAAATCCATAAAACAAAGAAGATTTGTGCCAACTATATAATATTATTTTATTCAAGCAATAAACTGAAAAAAGTAACAGTCCAAGTATGTTTCCTTGAGGCATTTCATTAGTATTGATATGCATATATGCTATGGTAAATCCACAAGACACAAAATTTAAAATAAAAGATATAAACTATTACAGAAGTTGTTACATGAAATTAATAAGATATAATTTAGAAACCAACCTGAATTGATCCATTTTGTCACAGGCTTTGCTTAAGTCAAAATAAATAACACCCAGTTGCAGCCTATTGTGATCTGCATTTGCAATAACATCTTGAATATAAATCAAATTGGTCTCATTATACGTACTTTATATGAAATCATGTATGCTTTAGATAAATGCCCAGATACTTTACATATCATTTTATTATCTATTTTAAATATTTTCTGAGCTATACATAACAAAGAAATAGATCTATAATTTTTAAAATCAGAAAATTACTTTGCTGCAAAGAGATTAAGATGTAACCAAATACTAGAGATAAACAGTTCAGCACATTTTTATTGATGAAAACATGTAATATATCATGTTCAAAGCTAGTTTTTATATTTTTGAACTGTTTTATTGCCATCAAAATGTCACTAATAGTTATGACAATACCCATTAAATTATCAGTTTTAGAAGCATTAATCATGCTAGGTTTGGGTAGAACATTTTTATTCATGTATGATGAAAAGTAATTAATAAAATTATCGGTTGTAAGATTCTTATTATCAATTGTAATAAGATAAGATATTTTACGGTAATATCTCCACACTAAAAGTCAATATATTTATTTATATTCTATTTATTTTTATATTTAGCGCTTTCTACACTAAAAGTCAATATATTTATTTATATTCTATTTATTTTTATATTTAGCGCTTGCGAAGGAATGAGGCCTTCATTTTCAAAGCTATAGATAGATAGTTCTAATAATGATGCGCTAAGTATAGAAATAAATAGAATAATATAAATAAATATATTGACTTTTAGTGTGGAGATATTACCGTAAAATATCTTATCTTATTACATATATAAAACACACATTTAGTTATTTAATAGTTATATTATCAATTGGCATTTTATTTTTAGCACCAGAATACTTTCTAATAAATGATGAAAAGTAATTAGAATTGTATCTTATGTTGTCCTCTAGTTTTCCAATATATCATTTGAAGTCAATTTTTCTATGATTTAAAATTAAGATCTAAAATTTATAAAGTTATTAGATTATCAATCCTAATTGCTTAGGCAACTTATAATGTCTACGTTTTCTTTCATAAATATAAATCAATCATTTAGAAAACCTAAGATTATGTTTCTAATAATACTAATGATGATGATGATAATAATAGTAATAACTAATGTGATGTACTGTGTTAAAATATATGATTTAGTGTAGGAGAATGGCAACCAATGATAACTACAGTATTTTTATTCTGCCTTATTAAATTTTTAAACATATAAAATTTATATATTTTATGCATTAAGAAAATGATTAAACAGAAAAATATTGTTGTACAATCTACATGATAAAAATAGTTCCAAAAACCAATAGTATGGAAAATTTGGAGTAGTAAATGTCAAAAACAAAAAAATAGATAGTATGATTTTTGTAATATAAACAGTGTAAGATCAAAATTATTTAAGTAATTGACACTTTAATTATTACAGTGTATAATAAAAAAATAGATTCATAATTTAACATCTGATCCACACACACACACACACACAAATAAGTTTTTCTTTACATTTAATAATAACAAAATCAAAGATAATAGATTAAGCAAAGAATTTATCTACTCTATTTAAATATCACTCTAGATTAAAATTTTTCTCACAAGAAAGATCTCAGCAATACCAGGATTCACAAATAGATTCATAATATTATTATTTAAAAAGCTTATATTCAATATAGGATCAGCTCTGCTTAACTTAGTATATAGCGAATATCGTATTTGTGTTGAATTGCTAAGAAAAATTTACACAATTTTGAGCTTTTCTGCATGAAATGTATGAAAAACAAAAGAGCAAAGATAAAATTTTAATTGTAAATAATACATAATAGATCTTATTATAAAATAAAATGAATTTAATTTGTCCAGAAAATACTGGAATTATATAAACTGCTTAAAATAGATCAAGAACATTAACTATATCTGACCATGGTTGAAATATTATATTCTTCTTTAGCTATGCAGCATATTTCTGACAACTACTGAACATTTCATATTCATGGAAGTGACCAAATTATACCCATGAGGTAATTTCTGAATCTGTAAACTAGTTTAATTTATCATTAATACTATAACATTGATTTACTATGAGCTTGTATTGGTCTTATAGTTCTTTATTAGCATTAAATCTAATAATAAGTCAATGTAATTGATCATCATATTCAATGCCATTGGCGACTATAAGATAGATGTTACAAGTTTTTGCATCATCGCTTTTCTTATCCCATATGTTTTATGAATAGTCATAACTTCTCTTTTGTTTAATTTCATCTCAATGAAGAAATTTACTCTATTTAATAATATATATATGTGCTCTGCGCACAGGTAATGAAGCTATTAATAAATTGTCAAAATTTTTACTGCCAAGCGCTTTCGGGACAGTCTACAGTCCCATATTCATGGTGAGTTATTAATTTATTTAAGCGTTAATGAAGTAAAATTTTATCTATTTAATAATCTATGTTAAAACAAGAGTAGTTTATTATTCTGTATTTTTAACTTTGGTTAAATATTTTTTATGTTACTTATATATATATATCATTAGAATAATCTTCATTTAAAAAAATATTATATAGAAGTCTTTATGATTATCTAATTTTATAGACTAACTGTCTATAAAAGTAGACTCTAATCAAAATTTTTATTAATCCTTTATGCTTTATAAAAGGGAAAGAAAGAAATCACAGCAGTTATTTAAAATAAATGTACTCATAGGATGAGAGTTTTATATTGAAAATTGTGCAATCTAAATTGGCATACAAATAATAAAAAAAGTATAGTTTTATTGACAACTTAAGTATCTATTCAAAATTCAATCTTTTAAGTTGTCTATTAGTGTTTAATTGCATTATAATTGTAGGAGAGGAAATACATATCATATATATTATTGTTATCATATTTTAGTTTTATGATAGCTTACTTAATTATTTACAAATGTTTATATGGAGATTATCCATGGATTAGCATATAACTAGAAGTTTCTGGGCAGTATTTTTAATGGCTGTAGTCTTACAAATAGTTAAGTTTCTTTCCTCAACTTTAAAAAATATAATTACTTAAGATTTATGAAAGAGAAAAAATATTTAAAATATTGTGTCCTTAATTTTTTGTTTCTATATTCTTATTCTCTAGGAGCCTCCATGCAGTATTTTGAATTGTTATAGTCTTATAAGTAAGTGAGTTTCTTTAATTCAATTTTAAAAAAATTAATTATTTAATATTCATGAGAGATTGCATATTTTAAATTTAATTCTAAGCTTTTCTTACTTAGCATTCCTAGTGCTTATATCAATTACAATAGTATAGGAAAAGTTAATAGAATTAATTCTAAGTTATAAAAATTTAATAATATAGAATTGTTAATTTTGCCGATAAATAATGTTAACATCAAACTCCTGAGAGGGAAAATGTTCTAAATTAATTCAAAAAATTATGCAAATTCAATGATGTAGAAGTACTAAAAAAAATTCTGACAAATAGGGTTAGACCACTAAACATCACATGATCAAATTGCCATACTTCAGTACTTTTCTCTCTCTGTATTTCTATTTTCTAGGTGCCTTTATACAGTATTTTTAATTGTTGTAGATTTACAAGTAGGTAAGAGTTTTATTCAATCTTAAAAAATTTAATATTTCTATGATTCTATTACAGTATTCCATTTTACATGTTGCTATTTAGCAGTATACTCTTTTTCTTTCCCTATGACTATGTTATATTATATCAGCTTTAGTAATTAATAGTTGCTATATGATAGTGCTTAATAAATCCTGTCCAATGCTGTCCTATCCATTATCTCCTGATTATTTTTTTTTATTATATGGCTTTCATCAGTGAGGAGCTATAAATATTGGAGCAGTGCATCTAGACTTTTAGGATCTAATGTGCCTTCCTTTTCACAGCCATTTTTTACTTTTCTGTTTTCCTATCAAGTTATCTTAGATTGAAAACATATGTTTTTCAATTTGGGTTGATGCGAAACAGAAAAGTAAAAGATGGTTGCCAAAGGTAAGAGGCATTAGATCAAAGGTCCAGGAACACTATTCCAAGATCCCAAACTCTTCACTGTGAAACCCATAACTTAGAAATTAATAGATAGAACAGCACTGGATAGGATTTATTAGGCACTATGAGGTGGCATCTATTAGTCATATAAACTGACATTCAGTGGCATACCCATGATGAAAGGGGAAAAATATTTAAACTGTATAGAAACTTGGACCATCTATGTTTGTGAATTTAAATTGAGTACTTATTCTGCATCCATAACATAAATAATTTAGTCTCTTTAGTTGGCAGTATATATCCCAGTTTTTTTTATTAATTAAATGAAATTTTGAATTAAGTCATGATACAGTTTGCTTCGAATTAGCTTCATGGTCCATATGTTACTTAGTCTGCTTCTATACCTTGAAAATTAAGAAGCTATAACAATTCATAAAAATCATAATGTGCTACTTTTTGAATTTTTTTTATTTTTAAATATGACTAGATTTGAAATTTCAAAGTACATATGTAGAGGCTAAGGTTCATGAGATATATAGATTAAAGCATGAATAAATAAGTATTTTTATCTAATCATCCACATTTCCACAACAGAAATTTACATCACAACTTCCAATTTTAACATTAAAAATAATTTGTAGTGCTCAATTATAACTTTATCACAGAGTTGTTTTGATGATGCTGAAAAAATGTAACAGTTAAATTTTACGTTAATATAAAGTACATAATTGCATCTGAAAATATTTTCCATAGTATAATAACAGAATAAAAGTTTTATATATCATTTCAATTTAACAAATACAAATGGGTGTGTGTATTGTTATAACAATTCAAACTATTCATTCAGTATTACTAGTTAAAGAATAAAATAAAGATGAAAATATTCTGTAACTCCATTGTCAGACAATTAATAAATCTGGCATAATATCTTCTTTTTCACTTTGTCCTTTAGTGGGCTGTATAAAGCCTGTTTACTTTTTCAGGGAATAGAGTTATTTGCTCATAATTTAGTAATATATATATAACTTCTTTAAGAGTGTTATAAGCGCACAATTATTGATATTACATAAATTATTATATATGGTAAGCAATAAAATTTAATGTTATGAATATGAACTGCCTGTTTGAGAGCAGTGCTTTATAGCAAACTATGCTCTATATTGAATTACAAAATTCATTTTTATGATTGAACATTTAAATTAAATAATAAAAAATTTAGAATGCATTTTCTATATACTATAAATGTGATTCATTTAAATCAATAGGAAAATGAAGAGTATTATGATTGCAATATTAGCCATGAAAATCAAATTTATTTTAACAAATTTGTTTTAAAAACATATCTAAATGAATCTTTTTGTGGTCTCACAATGATTAGAGAATCTCCAAAAGACATTGAATAACATATTATCTTGATATGATTACTCATTTTTTATAATAAACAATTTATATTATTTTGTTGACTTGTTTGTAGACTAACTAATACTATCTTCTCTGTACTAAATTAGTTAACATTTCACCCCAATCAGCAAATTGGGTAGTTTCATTTTCAACAACTTATATTACATTTTTAATGTTTTCTAACCTCATATTCATATTATTAGGAAGTTCTGAAGTCAAGATCTTGATTTTTCTTTAAATTTATATTAAGCATTTATCATCAAGTCATTGTATTCTACCAAGAAAAAAAATTACTATATAATTATTAATTTTACAAGGCAATAACCTATGACCACAATCATAAGCTGTGCAGCAATTATATGTCTGCATCTTTAAAAATGGAGTTAAAAAATTTCTCAAGCTCCCAATAGACTATCTCAATACCTAAGACAAATATTAAAAAGGATTTGAATAGTGCTGGTGAAGACTTTTGGAAAAATCCACAGTTAACTTGAGAATGAATAAGGGAATATTTGTTCAGATTAATCTGAACTCTCAGTTAATGACCCAGTTGAATTATATTTATTTTGGTTATTTTATGAGATAAAATAATGCATTATATAAGTGTATAATGCTTGCAAAATCTGTTGGAAGAAGAAGAGAATAAATATCAATAAGATGGATGGTTTATATCATCCCAATAATGAATGCCACTTTGAGCAGCCTAAAAAATCAAACAAATGATAAATCATTCTAGACAAATGGTATTTGTATATATCACCAGAAGTCAATTTTGATATGATATTATGTGGTGTGTTGATTTTAGATTGTATGTCCAAGTGATTTACTCTTTAAACTATATGAGTTAAATCTTATCTGATCATTCTCATTTTATTATAGCCCCATTTAAATTCCTTCATCAAAAAATATATGGCATAATCCATACACTCTCAATAGAATATAATTATTGATCCTTTTTATTTTATTATCTCAAGATATTTTGTATGGCATTTTATTTTATAGCTTAAAGATATAACTATTATTACACAGGCAATCTTGTTTTTAAAAGGACTTCTGAAATGGAAAAATTTATAATCATCATTGGATGAAAAGTCCGCACTCAAAAATTCCAATGGTCATCTTTATTAATGTATTTTAAAATAGTTTCCAAATTTTTTAACATTCCTTAATATATATCAAATAATAAAGAGTTATATAGTACTATCCACAATGTTATCTTTATCTTGTCTAAAATCTCATTTTAAAATAAAAAAAGGATATTACTTTTAAAATCAGATTTATTAATGCAATTTTAGCAAAAATCTCATTATTATCTATTCTTAAATTAGCACTGTTTGTCAAATAATAGATATGGAAAGAATATTAGATGCTTTGACTATATTAGAATTTCATAAAAGTATAGCTTCAATATATCCAAAATATTTTATCAGCATTTAGTATATAAGTTTATTTTGCCATTATCTCTGTATTACTTTACTGCAAAATCTCAAACAGTTTATTTTTCAGAATTTTTGTAAAAGTATTGTCTTGCAAAATTAATATCACAAAGTATTTAGATTACAGGATCCAATCTTTATTTAACAATTGAATCATTGAGATGTAATGAATTCCTAGCCTACAGCATAGCTAAATTTTAAAATTATTTCTATGGCTGTCAAAAATATTTTGAACATAATGTTACCTTATTTGCCAATCTTTTAACAAGTTTTGAAATTTTTTTGAAATCTCCAATTTTCAAAAAGAGTTTTCTATTTTACTCGATCTGCATTATATTTACTTGGCTTTTTTCTATCTGTTCCAGATTAATATGATAAATAAGATCCTGAGTTTTTAAGTTTATCTGTCACTTCTGATTTTTATTTCAGATTTTGTTATTGATGCTCTCTATGTGTTTATGGATTTAGAGGTGTTTGAGCTCAATGTATTACTCCTGGTGCTTAAATGGTGTATGATTTCCTGACCAATATGCAATCAATTATTTTTTTATTATCATTACTTTTTCCACTTGTCTTGAAATTAGGATTTACTTTATATAGATTAGTCTCATATTCAATCAATCTTGTGTTATATATAAAATATTGATAAACTTTCATTTTCTTATAGACACACACCAGCAGATTGTATTTTGTCATAAATTAATCTTTCTCATTAAGTAATACTCATGTATTAAAATTAATTATTCCTCAATATAAATAGCTTCATAATAAAGTATTATTTTATTTTTATTTTTAAACAATATGTAAACAGGTTGATATAAATTCAGGGTTATAAACTGACATAAGGTTAAAATCTCTTTTTTCCATTGTAATTGAAACAATTTTAATAACACCATTAATAATCAAAAACATTTTTAAAAAAATTATCACTATTATTAATCAAAAACTGAGATGTCGTGTATATTTACCACATTAGCTATTCTGGAGAATTTGTCACTTATCTACATCTCCATATAATATAAGAAGATAGTATGTAAAAGAAAAACCTCGGCATTGATTTATTTTTCTGGTAAATTGCAAATTTTTAATTCTTTTTATATCCATCCAGCATTTTCTCAGTGAACCTAGATCAACTATTAAGAGTGTTACTAAAAATAAAAGTGTATAGATACATAGACGCCTGTGTGTGTAAAATATATGCTTGTATTGTGTATGTGTATGGTTTTCTATAGCTAGACATGGATAGTATTAGTTTTAAAATCTGTTTGTTTTTTGTTATTGGAGGGGGGAGGGAGTCAGAAAAAAATCAAAAAATTATAGTGATGGTATAAAAATTAGCATCTATGAAACTTTTAAATTATATTCAACCACTAATTCTCTTTTTGACCTCTCATTATGAAACCTTAAAATAAATTGTCCCTACATATTTGAGATATCAAACTTAAATTTGACATGTGAAAGAAATACATCTTGCCAATTTTTTTTAATAACTTTTTCTTTTGGCATCACTTACACTTTTGTACAAGAGCTTGGACCATGTTGACACTTTTATTTAGTTAAAATATTCACTTTTTACCAAATAATGACATAAGAATATTTATAAGTTTGTTCCAAGTTTTTTTTGTTATGTTCAGGTGTTTTTCAGAGGTATGTAATTAATTTTTTATATAGTAAGAGTTTTGTTTAAGTTGTTTGTTGGCTGTTCATGTAAACATTTTATTAATAAGTGTGTGAGAATGTGTAAATGCAATATATATATGGATATATATTACTATTATTTAAACATCTAAAATACAAGTAATAAATCCTTTATGTTATTATTTTGTTGTTAGATAAAGATATTTTATTCTATATTATATTTAGGATTTATTTTTTATTACTAATATTGAATATTTTAATTATTTGTTTTCAAGCCATGAGAAAATGTACATAAATAATACACACCCATATGAGTTTTAAAGACTGTGAAGGTTCATTAAGTTGTATAATTTATTTTTAAATGTTTGAAATACTAGAACATATGTATTTCTAGTGTCCTGTTGTATAATTATCTTAATTTAAGCTAAGAGTGTAACTCATGCAACTGTTACTATAGGTAATTGAAATTTTATCTAACCATAGCATAAGACAACAATAAAAGAGCGGTCCATCTTCTATCATTACCTCATTTTCTTATATAGAGGAATGCTTGGATATGAGGTAAAAATAGAAGACTGACTGCTCTTTTATCAGTAATTTTTTTTATCTTATGCTATGTCTAGAAGATACTTCCATTTTCCATTATAACAATTGCATGAGTTTTAATCTCAAAATATTATATATATATTAAACCCTAGAAATATTTTATGTTTATATATATATATATGTGTGTGTGTGTGTGTGTGTGTAATTAGATAGATTATTATAATATTTATACTCAGACATTGATATTCTTCCATATTTGTATATATTAATACTACATTACATCAGAAATTTTACAAAATGTTGAAGAAAAGTCAAAGAAAATTTTTTTAACAGTGTGAAACTATTATATACAAATATGGTTATGTATAAAATTATTCAGAATATAACTCTATGTTGAAAGAATGCTGCCAGATGGTTCAATGATATCAAATAATAAAAGCTAAATTATGGAATGTTTTTAGAAAAATGGGTATACCAATTCAGTTCATTGTTCTTATGAAGAATTTAATTATATGATTAGAAGCTAAGCTATAGTGAAATAAATGGTTTTACAGAGCCAAAGTAATTAGGCAGGGCTGCTTATTGACATCTTGACTATTACTTTGTATATGAATAAATAATGAGGAAAGTCAAATTTGACAAGGCAAATATGGATTCAAGATTAGGAAAATAAACATCAAAGCCTTAAACATACTAATAATACACACACATAGCTGAAAATAAGGAAAGTTAAAGAATAGTTTAGGAAAAATGTTTCATCAGTTATTGAGGAATGAAATTTTTTAAAAAGATCCTTTGCACTAAACAAATAGATGCAAAACAGATTTAATTATTGAAACTACAGTAAATAAAAAATAATCAAATGGCTTATTTAAACAATATTTATCTAAATCACATGTTGTTAAAATTGATAATAAATTGAAAGTATGCTAGCCTTTCACATGCGCAATTATAACTGAGACAGCCAATCAGATTTTAAACAGCTATCTAATAAACACAATGATTGATAATTGTATACGTTTATATATTTAAAGCTTTCATGCTAAGATGCTTAAGACTGGCTTATATATATATAAAAAAGTTAAGTTTAGAAAAGGTTGGTATCAACCTTTTCTATCAAAATCTCTGTCTCGTGTCTTAGCTTGATTGTTTATTAGAAAGCTGTTTAAAATCTGATTGGCTGTCTCAGTTATAATTGCGCATGTGAAAGGCTAGCATACTTTCAATTTATTATCAATTTTAGCAACATGCGATTTAGATAAATATTGTTTACATACGTTGCTGCTATGAAAATTGCGGTATAGTAAATCTGAGATTTCGTGCCGTAATATATTATATTAATAACACAATGAATGATAATTGTATATGTTTATATATTTAAAGCTTTTGTGCTAAGATGCTTAAGACTGGCTTATATATATATATAAATTAAGTTTAGAAAAGATTGGTATCAACCTTTTCTATCAAAAATCTCTGTCTCATGTCTTAGCTTGATTGTTTATTAGATAGCTGTTTAAAATCTGATTGGCTGTCTCAGTTATAATTGCGCATGTGAAAGGCTAGCATACTTTCAATTTATTATCAATTTTAACAACGTGCGATTTAGATAAATATTGTTTACATACGTTGCTGCTATGAAAATTGTGGTATAGTAAATCTGAGATTTCATGCCGTAATATATTATATTAATAACACAATGAATGATAATTGTATATGTTTATATATTTAAAGCTTTCGTGTTAAGATGTTTAAGACTGGCTTATATATATAAAAGTTAAGTTTAGAAAAAGTTAGTATCAACCTTTTCTATCAAAATTTCTGTCTCGTGTCTTAGCTTGATTGTTTATTAGATAGCTGTTTAAAATCTGATTGGCTGTCTCAGTTATAATTGCGCATGTGAAAGGCTAGCATACTTTCAATTTATTATCAAATGGCTTATTGTTTGAGGACAAAAAGTGTTAGAGCCAAGCCTTTATTCATGGACTTTAAGCTCAAACCCACTATTCTATCCTTGCAGTAACCATTTTTGTAATTAAGATAAAAGTCTTTACTTAGATATGTATTGAAGAGAAACAGTGATGATTTGCATAAAGACATTTTCAGATGACAAATGTATCAAAATAAAATTCCAGGATAGTTTTGGAGAGAAATTTTTTAAGATAATTTGAATGAGACAATTTTACTTAATATAAAATTTTTAAAAGATTATGAAATGAAAGTTTTATGAAGGAATCTTTAATAAATACAAATATGGATAGGGAATTGTACACAATATCTTTGTTTTTGTTTTTTTATTGTTTGTTTTATATATTACATATAAACTTGAGTAATGAATGGATGGTAGTCCAATTTAAGACTCAAACTACTTTGTGACCTTTTTTTTTTTTTTAATCAATGAGGACTTGAGATTGAAGGCTTGAAACAATGTAAATATGCTTCTTGTTAGAAATTTAACTCTTTTTTTCACTATTAAGTTAATAATCTAAAATTTGCTTCTAGCTTTGATTCCACGCCTACATTGCACAAAAGCAGAATCCAAAAAACAATCTGGAGATAAACAAGGCAAAACTCTCTCCATACAGTAGTGCCACCCTGTGCCAACCAGAGTAATCAATGAATGCCAGAAGGCTTGTGCATAAAATCCCTATATAATGCCTACTCATCCAATATCCCCAGACTAGTTTCTGGCTTGTGGCCTTCGTCAGTGAGGAGGAGGTTTGGATCTGAGAGCACAGCACCTAGATATGGTGATCATGTGATGAATCTGGAGATAGGGATTAAATTGCACTACTATCTCATATCCACTGATTACTCAGACTTAACAAAGAAAAGAAAAGTGTTCTTGATTATTACAGTAAACTTAAATATCAAGAGATGTTGTGTTAGTATACTAAGATAGCCTCAAAGATTACACAGAATTTAATAATATATTATATGCAGGTTTAATGATAATTTAAGGAATAATCTACTCTTGGAGCAGTGTGTTTTGATAATGGATAGTTCCTGTAATATGATTTTTTGCAGCTTATTCAATGATATTGAAACTCATGAGAAAGTCACAGACATTAGTTAGGCTGAGAAGAAGTGATAGTCTATTTTTGAGATAAATCCCAATGCTTGTGATTTAATGGAATAGTTTGAAATCATATTTTTAATATTGTATTCATGGTAAATGTTTTGGTTATCCATTATAAATGGACACTAAACTTAGTGGTTTGTAAATATTAAATCTATTTACTTTTATAACCATATATTCAAAGATATAGTTTTCTTTCTTATAGCAAGTAGTTGTTGTTTCTAATGTAATACCCTTTCAAAAAAATCATTTATATGTAATTAAAATATTTTGTTTTAGTAGTAATATTCAGTTTTTGTTTAGAAGCTAAGTTAATTAGCATTTAAAGTAATGCAGAACTATTTTTAAGTCAGTGTCATTTTCAGCATGATTATTTAAACAAAAAGTGAGAATTTTTAATAATGCACTCAGCAGTAGTTCTTTTAGTTATTTTTTTTATAATTAGTTATAAATTATATATTATAATATTAAATATTATAACTGGTTATAATATATAGAAGTAAAAAAGTAAATAGCTTTTAAATAGACTGTCCAGTGAATAAGAAAACTTTAGACATTAGTCTCTAAGCTGATGAGGATTTAATAGTTTACATTTTTGTTTCAACTTTACAATTACATGAAAAGGAATTGGATGGCCTGCTGTGTTGGATGGCTACATACATGAAAGAAAAACCCTTAAGACTGCTTGAAACCAAGTTTTAACTGATTTCCATTATAACACCAATTTGTGAGTATAGCAGGCAGATGATTTACACTATGTGGACACTCATATAGATATATACTGGAAAAATAATTTAATTGTGAAGAAACACAGTACTGTATTATAGATTAACATGCATCAATGTATCTATATTGTATTAGACTATATACATACTAATTAGTAGTTATAGAAACAATGATATAACACTAGCTGAAATCTACATAAAATATTTAAAACACCCCATAGTTACATTGTTTCAGCCAACACACCCTCTTTAAATAAAGAATAGCTTGAACTTTTTTAATGAGATGCAAAAATTCAAGATATTCTTTATTTAAAGGGGAAGTGTGGTTGAAACAATAGAGCTATGAGGTGTTTTAAATATTTTATATCAGTAGCAATTAAATTTGACATTGAGGGGATTTTGGTAAATGCAATGTCTAGTTAGATTAAAAATAGAACATTTATTTAATAAGAATATAGATTAGTGTAATCATTTCTGCATCGATCTGTTTTGATTTCTGTTTCGATAATAAATCATAATTGTAAATATGCAGTCTATAAGTTAGCTGATTTACTTTTTTTTTTTAAGTAAATATTGTATTTAATTTGATGTGTGCACTTTTTTTAAACATTAATATATTTTAAATTTTATGAAAATGCTATTGAGAGATAGATAAAAATGTACAAGTTCTCATCACTTGATGTTCAAATCTAAAATGGAGGTGGAAATTTTTTTAATCAGCAGAATTTTTAAGAAAAAAATCAGATTTTTTTCTAATAATCACTTTATATCCAATTCATGCATATTTAGATATCTGGATGTTATGCATCTCTGTATAATTCCAAATTTATTAATGTTATCTTTGCTTTAGAGCAATATACTAGAATTGAGAAAAAGGCATTATAATTATAATCATAGTCTCAACAGAATAGGAAATGGAAGCTGTTAGTTCAGATGTTATTCATCTGTTCTTTAAAAAAGATGACTATATATACAAGGCTTAATTTTTAAAATTTGAGGGTAGAGGGATTCTTTCAGAATATATTTTAACTTATTTATTATACAAATGGTTAGTAAAGTGAATTTTACAATAAATAATTACAAACAATAACAATGCCAAAAAAAAAAAAAATGGAAGAAATGATTTCATAAAAGTATCACTTATTAGAAGTGATAATATTTTGTAAAAAAAAATAAAATACTATCATACTATTTTTAAAAAAAGTCAATTTTATTATTTTTAAAATCTGAATTTTTCAAACAAAACAAAACAAAAAAAAAGAGAGGATAGCTTAAGATACAAGAGCTAAATTCTTGAATTCTGGATATGTTTCAGACTTTGAGAGAGTCACATGAAATGAATTATATTATTAGAATTGGAATTAAAAATCACTGCTATAAGTTAACAGTTTGTTAAATTGTTACATGAAATAAGTAAAATCAGTAATTGTTAATTTTATATGAGAAGCATAATCATCATCTAAAAATATTTTCTAAATAGTAATAAATCATGGCTCAGTGTTTTTAATACACTTCACCATATATTACTGTTCTTTTTGTAGGCAGAATAACCCATCTAGATTCATCAGGGAGCTTTGCAGTTTGCTATTAATTTGGGGATTTTGCACTTAGATAATAACAATTTGAAACCATTTACTGATAATACTGAATGATTAGTGACTTGGCAATGGCTAATTCTCTGAAAGAAAAAAAAAATCTGCTTGTGATCTAAAAAAATTTATGAGAATCATATGGATGATTCAAATCCTATGTCTTGCATAAGATAAATAAATGCACAAACCATTATGCCACAAGGCTCTTTTATTTAGTTATATACATTAATGTAGTTTTTCATTATTTTAAACATACTTATAATTTGGAATATTGATGCACTCATATTTTTGAGTAATAGTCAAACATTCTATTGGGGAGAGCTGCACCTCATAATTATAAAATGTATTTCTCAATCCATATTTAAATTAATGCTATATAATTTTCATTTCAAAATAGTATTTTGTAATTATAATAGCTTTTTATATTGTTTTTATGATATGAATATTATATTAGTTTTGGTATTGTTTCATTTAGTACCATGGTTAAATTAAAAAAAAAAAAAACACCTCAAATTTAAATGTTTCAAAATAAATTCTATGAAGTTTGTTTATTTCAGATTTTGAAATAACAAAATAATCAACTAATAGTAATAATACCATAATAAATAATGATATTAAATATTATAATGTTCTTTATTAAATATTTTCAAAATGAAATTATATTTTCTATTAACTTGAAATAAAATTTATAAGAAGGAAATAATCTCTTAAAAATTTTACATTTTAAGGACCTGTAGTTGTTAATATGGTCCTCCTGAGTATTACACAATATATTTTAATAATTATTTTATAAAAATTATATTATTTAAGGAATTTTTACAAACATTCAATAGTTTTGAACTTATGAACTGGTTTGATCCTTACTTGGCAGAGAAAATATTATTAGCTTAATCAATTGGCACCATACTTTTTTAAAGCTAAATTATCTATTAATTTTTATTCATTTTAATTGGCAAAGATTGAAATTATTATGCATTAAAAACTAAAATATATTTTTCATATCTTATATTGTTTCCAGTTGAATAAAATATTTTAATAACTATTTAACAAATCCTCATATATATAAAAACAGCAATATAATTATATGATTAAAAGGTGAATGAAATGTTTTTTTCTCCTTTCTTTTAAACTTTTTTCTACAATTGATTAACTGTTTATTATGTGATAGACATTATCCAAATTTTTCTTGGATAACCCAGAATTATCTGGATTGATAGATTTGTAAAAAGTATATTGGTTAATGAAAGGGTCATTGAAATCAGAATTCTCCATTTCCATTATATACAAGCAATTTGAATAGTCTAATTTGTTATCAAGCAAATTAAATTACTCTTTTACATTATAATTATTAAAAAAATAATAATTATCTTTTCAAAAAATATGAATAGTGAAATCACATCTATTAATCAAATTTTTATTTGTTTTTATTTCTAGGTTTTATATATATATATATGTGTGTGCATGTATAAAAAATAAAATTATCTTAAATAGCTTATTGGAATATAAAGGCATCTTCTAGTCAACTCACAAGTAATTTTTTTTCCATTTAACTATAAGTAATTTATACTCCTTACCAACCTATAATATGTTGATTATGAGACATGGAAATCTTTAGCTATTTTTAGGAAAAATTTCCAGATTCCATTTAGATTTGAATATCAAGTCTGAGCAAAACAGATGGTTGTACAAATCACTGCACAGAAAGCTCTTATATATATATATATATTATGTAATATGATGGTTTATCATTTTACAAATTTGGGAAAAATTAAAAAAAAAAACATTCTGCAGGATAAGATTAAATTTTTATAAAGAGGAGGGAATTTATAGAGAGAAATTACACTATGTGTGAATAAAATAAAAGAAAGGTTAAATAAATTTAAATAATAATTCAATACCAATCTATATAATGTATTGCAAATAGAGTTATGTAGAAAATGTTAAAGCTAATATGGTCAAATAAAGAATTGAAATCAGTTTTCTTTTAAATGTTAGACATATGTTTTTGATTCTTAATTTGGAAAAGTGGTTAAATCAGTTTTGATTACACAAATTTTAATCAGTATTTTGTAGTTTAGATTAATTTACATTTGACTAATTATTTATTGTGTTTGTCATAAATATTCTTTTGAGGATTAACATCAAATCATTCGGAAAAACAACAGATCCATCAATAACAAAAGCATTATAAGTAGTGAAATGAAATACAGAAAAGGACCAAAAATTTTGAATAGATATAAAACTTAAAAGAGGATATACATTTTTTGGACTGTCATGATGGGACCTATAGATTGCAGAAATCTAAATATCTATCGAAATCCCAAGTAAACGAAGAAAAAGTAATCTATAAGTTAAGATTTCATTTATGCTGTATCAATTATAATGATTAAATGTGAAAAGTTTTAAATTCTAAGGGATTTTGATAAATACAAAACTAAATAAAAGACTGAATTATAAACATGTATAATTAAATTGAACTAATGTTGATTTAGTTCTTTGGCTGATTATGGAAGTAACACTGAATTATTATGGAGTCAAGAAAAAAACTATTATTATTTTTTCCAGTGGATATAAAGATTACCTCAAAGAAAAAATTAATGATGAAGGAAGATGAAATTGGGCACTATAACTGAAACTATCTGTAGTTGTGCATATATAAAAAAGCATGCGCTGTTTTAATTATAATTATGCACTAGCGTTATACAAATTTAGATTTAAAAAGCAGATTATAACCAAGTAAAGATAATTGTCTTGCATATTTCTCATATTAGTGCTTGATTTCCATTAGAAAAATTTGAATCACTCCAAAATATAATTAAAATAATATTGACTAATATTGCCTTTCTTTTGTTTGTTTCATTTATATTTTAATCAAATATATATTGCATATATTATTATAAAATAATTTATTAAATATTGATTCCAATATCTATTATTAAATCTGTTAATGTTATTATTGTACTGATTTTTTTTTCATTTGGCTAATTAGGGGTGTGTGTGTGTCTTTTTTATAATGATAACTTTTTGAATTATTATAAGGTTTAGATTATTGTGGCATATTTATCAGAATATCTAATGCTATTTAAGTTAGAATCTGGTTGATTTAATGAGCAATCAATATATTATTTCTAATATATATGTATAGCTAATTATTTATTTATCTAAAGCTATGTTTTTATTTGTAATAGCATAAAAGAATCATCTCTGACACATGCAGGCTGTATAAATTTATAATGCTGAGGAATAGTAGTCTTTGAAAAGATAAAGAATGTCTCCATCTTATCTTTTTTATCTAATTGTGTGCATATGGGCCAATCTCAAGCATTTAGAAATAAGAGCAGAATGGTTTTAATCAATCACTTTTAATTCCATTCTCTATATATTAATAAATGATGTTTGTGAAATAGTAAAATTATACATGAGTGGGAGTTTAAAATTTGGATAATTGATTCAAGATGAAGATAGTATGTAAAAAAAATCAGAGTAAAACATACTATGTATATAAATGAGTAACTATTTTTTTTATTCTAAAACAAATTTATTAATGCAAAACAATTGATACATGATTATATTGAATACATTATATCTTTGAATAAATAGTAAATTGGTCATCTAGTCCTTACACAAAGGCTATTTTTCCTATGAAGATGTATACAAATCCATTTGATCTAGTCTATTCCATGTAGGGTATCAAAAGGTTTCTAAAATAAATTCTTCGATGCAAAAGAAATCAGAACATATCTATATTGAATTCATTATATTTTTGAGTAAAATGTAAATTTATCATCTTGTTTTGAACAAAGTCTACTTTCCTATGAAGATGCATATAAGACCGTTTGCTCTAGTCTATTCAGGTGGTATATTAAAAAGCTTTCATGTCTCCTCATAGAGGAATTTTGTGGCCAAGGTTTTGTCTCTTTTTTTTATTTTCCTAATCACATTGTGCAAAAACAGTGAATCCATTCTCCTGTCATGACTAGAAGTTGAATTTCAATCTGAGACAATTTTTTAGACTGAAATCAAACTTAGATCTTTTTATCAATAAGCCAATTCATAGACAATTCAACAGAACACCAACATTTATTGGTAAATTATTATCTAATTATTCTTAACTAGAGAATAAAACAAGGATGAAAAATGACTCAAACTTTCACCATCCTGCAATTAGTAATTTATTAATTAATGCTTTCCCCCCTTATTCCTTTGTGTTTGCTGATGAAAAGGTTTTTGCTCTGCAGTGGAATGTTTAAAAACTACTTTATCCTTTAGGTATAAATGGAACTAGCACTTTTTTTAAATACAGACATAGATACATGCACATATCAATAGAATTAAAAAATCAGCAATAAAAATACAAACAAAATCAAAATGTATAAAATTATCTTCATCACAGAAGCTTGGTTTTACCTATTAAATAAAACTTCCCAATGAAAACTTACCAAATCTGCCATTCACACCCAGCATTAAAGGAAGTTCTCATAAGATTGATGACCTCAAAACTAAAGTAATTAATCAGAAGAGTCTTCTTTCTTTTGATTTCATTACATTCATAACATTAAAATTCATTATATTATTAATGATAATCAATAAGTTTATTCTATTATCCATAATTTTAAGATATATTGTAAAGTTATCAGAATTACTTTTTAAAGACATTTCACATAATAAAGATTTGCATTTAAAAATTATATAAAAATGTCTGTGTATATATATATCTGTATACACCCATACATTTATATAAAATACTTTGAGTCAGTAACCTTGTGTTTATAATATATGTGATTGTCTTAGTAAATTTTTGAAAAACATCATTGAAAGACAATCTTAAAAGTAAGTTGTTATTAAAATTCATAGTTTACTTTTTTCTCACACACTTTTCATTTTCTTTCTCTTAATCTTAATTCATTATTATTTATGATTTGTGTGGTTTAGGGCAATGGACTCAGGAGCTCAAAGTCTATGAATCGCAGCTCAGCTCCATCTTTTCTGGTATTTAAACTTCTTATGAACTATAGAGAAATAAACCATTCAATGATATATTAATATTTATAACTAATTTAATTATCATTATTTTATTTCTCATCTTTTCACTGTTTTCTTATATTTTACTACCAACAGTCACTTAAATTAGTATAAGGTCTGGGCATCTTGAAACTATCATGTCAATTACCTCCTGGCACCAAGTGTGGCAAGAGGATTATGTACTTTTATGAACTTGTGTCCATTCTTTAAAAACAAATATAATTCCTTTTTTCCCCCTAAATTTTTATTCTTTGCCTTAATAT
The DNA here is from genome assembly GCA_028023455.1 of Epiperipatus broadwayi. NCBI lineage: Eukaryota > Metazoa > Onychophora > Udeonychophora > Euonychophora > Peripatidae > Epiperipatus > Epiperipatus broadwayi. The sequence goes on along the minus strand of JAQFVV010006219.1, from coordinate 5,540,426 downwards.
TTATCCTTGCTTTTTTTCTTTTTTTTGGAAATAGAATGGCCATACTGATTTATGACTGACTTCCAATAATGATGATGATGACATCAGCATTTAAAATTTATTGAACTGTCTTTGCTAAAAGCATTCATAATATAGAGAATTGGTTTAAAAATATTTATTTTGTATGTATATGTTTGCATATATACATTAAATAATTTTTTTTTAAAAAATAAGATTTTAAATTTTCTTTTGAAAAAGGACACTATAGTGAAGTAATAAAAAAGCCTTTGGTTTTTCTAAATATTTGTTCATATAAACATACATTGTCCTACATATGTAATCATAAAAGGATGTACTCTGAAGCTCAAGATCTATGGTTGCAGTTTCCAGATTTGTCTTTTCTGATGCATGAACCTCTTTTGATTTTCTAAGCAATAAAGCTTACAATTATTTTTGGGGTGCGTGGTTTAGTGTAGTGGTAGAATATTGTACTCTAGTCCATAAATTGTGGCTCCAATTTTGACATTTGTATAGTTAACGTATTGACTTCATTCTTTTTTAAAAATGAAATATTGTGCAGTTATTTTATTAACTTATATAAGAAGGGTATAAACTTGATCATTACCATTAGTCAACTACCAAAAAACTACCCCCAACCATCAGTTCAAAAATATCTTCCAAGTGTTCATAACTCTTTGTCTATTAATAGAAATTGTGAATTCATGTCAGATTAAATTTAATTCTTTATGAAGTGAACATGTCTTATTTTCTCATGAATACTTCACATTATTCTCTCAAATTAATACATTTTTTTTTGACAAAATTATTCTATACAGAACCCAAATAGATTAATATTATTTCTATTTTTATTAGTTTTGTAAATGTTATTATAGTCAATAGATAGAATCTCTACTATTAGTAAATAAAATATTGATTTATGTGGTTGGTAACATTTTCTTTTGGTAGTATTCAATATTTTTTAATTAAACAATATTTTTAACTTCTTTTTTTTAATTTTTGAAAACTTATGATTTCAAACAAAAATATATATACAAATGTGTTACATTTGCTATAAATCAATATTGAAATATCAAAAATGCTTTAAAAATATTTATTTCAGTTGATTTTTTATTTTGGAAAAAATATACAATATTAATATATAAATTTGATAAAAAAAAAATATTTTTACAAATATATATATATTACCTTACATGAAAGTGCTGTAATAGAGGAGCACTGAGCTATTGGCTCAGGCATGAAGATCCCTGCTGATGTGCAAAATTGTTCGTGAAATGTATACATAGTGAGAGAGAATGATCTGACTTTGGTGGATGATTATAATATAGTAGAATTGAAATGAGGGATACTGGGAAAAAAATTAAAACTATTAATAAAATTTATATGTGAAGATTCGCAAATATGACTTGCATTAATTTAATTCAAGACAAAAGGATTAAATGTAAGCTAATAAAATCAGGTTAAGCATAATATGTAGTAAATTAAGAAGTTAGAATTAAACATGATAAAGTGTGAAGTTTGGAAAAGTAAAAAAATGTGATGATTCACTTCCTTACATGCCTATTTATAGGCCATTTAAAATTATTATTATTTTATCTAATATACTCTATCAGATTGTAAAAGACCCAGAAACAGACCACATGTTAGATGGATGGATGAAATAAGAAAGTGTGCAGGGATGATGTGGAGAAGAGAGATTAGGGATTGGAGAAGATGGATTGGACTTGGAGAGACCTTCATTCTGCAGTGGATTAATAATGGTTGACAATGATGATGATGTAATGTGGTATATTTTCAAAGACAAATATAAAATGAATATTATAAATTATTCATACTGACCTATTTCAAGCATCCATCAAAAATCCAAAACAAAAAATATATATAATTTTGAAGATTCCAGTATAACTCAAACAGTCAGTATAAGAATTATCTACCATACATTATGATATCTTACTTACACATGATTAAAAATTTTCACATTTTGAAATAAGAGCTTTTTTATTTTAAGTAAAATCGTTACTAACAAAAAACAATACTTTATATAAAGATTATATAAATAAGATTTCTTTTTTACATATATATATACATGTGTGTTTATATATTCAGCAGAATCACATATACATTATTATCATTGCATAGATAAGTAAAAAATGAATTGAAGCTCTGAAGTTATTATGCCACTTTTCATTTTGACTTTCCAGTTATTAAATAGAGTAGGAGGCTGAAATATATACATATTACAATTTCATTTATTTTAGTCATCAAAATTGGGAGTTTTTTGTTTAGAGGAATAGTGTTCTCCATCACCACATCTTCACTTATTATATTTTGTATAATCATGCTCAATTAATAATAGAGTTTATAATAAAAATATTCTAACCATTATAAAATAAAAAATTCACAAAAAGAATGTTGTGGTCCTAAAAGATCTAATCTTTTTCTGTACTGAGATTCAATCTTTCAGATATAAATTCTTTTTCATACTGGCAAACTATATTTATAAGAAATCATTTTATTGTAAAAGAGAAATTAAAACTTCTATAGGAAAAATAATTTGTGTAGTTGCAAACAGGACTGGTCTTGCATGGCATGCAATAGATGCTGGTCATGGCTTGCACTAAAAATAAAGTATTATCACATTTCCAAAATTTTAAAATCTACTAATGAAATCATTGACTATATTATCTGTAAAGATATTTTGAATAAATTTGAATATATGATTTAAAAATAATAATTGAAGAATTTGTTGTTTGAGAGATCATTTAACATTCAAGCTTATAAGTGATAGATTATCTGTAGTTTTATTCATGTGATTAAAATGTGAATCAATCTAAAAGTCTTTAGTTTGTGAGTCTGACATTCTTCTATTGTACTAAAAGTATAAGATATGACTGAAAAATGGAAAATTGAAAGAAACAATTCTACAGGAAGCAGTCTACGATTATGCATCTAAATATAAATAGGTGTTGACAAATATTTAACTAGTCATTAAAAATCAGGACATTTTCAGCCATTGTAGCAGCTTTTATATAGCTCAAAAGAGATTAAACAAGAAAATGTCACATTTCATGAATTTCCAAATACTTAAACAACCAAAAAGAGAAAAAAAAACATTGTAATTTGTCATGAAGATGTCATACTTACTGCACACATAATGATACAATCCTCCCCAGATAAATCCCATAATCATTATTACTAATTATTTTTAGGCTATAAATTATCATCCATTTCTAATTCAGATTTATACTTTAATATATCTATTATTATTAAGCATAATCTCATAGAATAATTAATTCAGCTTTATTCTATTACCATATGTAATAATGATTTAACAACAGAACAGGTTTTCTTCCCAATATTACAAATACTTTTTTTTTTCAGCTAAGCACTTTCAATACTAAACTTATCATAGTCATAGCTTTGTACAATTAAAGTTTGTTAAACTCTCACATTAAAATTGTTTTGTATATTATTAATTGAATTAGCATTGAATTTTAAAAGTTAATTTACTTTCTAATAACTGTAAAGAAAGTTATAGATGTTTTTTGGAAAGAAGAGTATTAGTTTCTTTTTTATTTATGGCATGCATATTTTTGGCTATAGACCATGTTCCCTTCACCTTTTTCTTTTTTGTCATCTCTAAAGCAAACAATATAAGCCCTAGAGAGATTGAAATTGAGGCCTCACTGTAGTTCATGATCCAGAAATATTGATGAGTGCTCATTACCTTTCTTAGCCCAGTTGTTTAGGTAATTGTGCTGGGCCAGACTTGTAAATAGGTTAGCTATCATTGCTCTGTAATAAACCTTTTGAATTTTTACACACAATTTTGTATACTATTTGATGTGCAGCCTCTGTAGTTATTTTATCTTTGGAATTGTTTAACAATTTATTTAATGAAGGAAGCGACCCAAAACTGATGTTGTACTTATCGGTACATATTTTTCTTAATTTTTATGTGATTTTAAACACATAAGAGAGATTGGTTCATTTTTTGTCTTCAGATTGGAGATTTACAGGGTGTATAATTTTGCTATAGAAACTAGTTATTATTAAATTTATTTTTTTAGGATTATACCCTGTTTTAACTAGGTCTTTCATGTATAATTCTATGTTTTTTCTTCGATTTGCTTTGAACTTGCATAATTTCAAGTTATTATGGGAAAAACCTTTCAGCCCAGTGTATTTATGAATCTAGAGGATATGATGCCTCTCACATTTAAGAGCTTCAATTCTATCCTATAATTCAATACATGCATTGTTTTGTCTTTGGATGCTTAAGTCTAAAAATGTGTTATTATGATGTTTGTATTCCTTCTCAGTAGTCCATACCAAAGAAGACATCACAGCTAACTAGAAGAATTTGATGGATTTTTTCTTTATCTGGACATAGTAGTACACTGTTCACATATATTGAATACAAAATTGCTTTTAGCAGTCTGTTAAATTTTGGAATAATTAGGTTTTTAAATTCAGACAAATACAAGCTGCAGAACACTCCACTAAATGGTATCACCATTAGCCATTCATGACTAATTTTATACATTTTGTTATTTATTCTTGCAACTATTTCTTCAATAATTCAATTTAATGTTTCTATGATAAATTTTTTTTTCTGGATGTTATAATTAACTTGCTGCAACAATTCATTTTTAACTTTAATTGATTCAATATGAGGGACAGAAGCATATAATTCCTTGACATCTAGAAAGACAGTATTGTGGCTATTATTTATTTTATGATTTAGAATTTTCCTCAACAAAATCATATATAGATGTTATAATATATGATCTGAAGACCAGGTCATCTATAAGCCAATATGTAATAATTTTCATTGCATTATAAAAATATGAGACACCAAAATCAATTAGCAGTCTAAATGGGAATTTTTACTTGTGAAGCTTTATATTAGCAAAGATCCTAGGAATAATGGCAGTCGACAGATATATTTTGAAGTATTCAGAGTTTGAAAGTACTCTACCTTGATATTTCCATAGAATTGAAGCAACAAATTTATCTTTTTTAGCTTTCAAATTATAATCTTTTGTATCAATAAAACACAAACGATCAATTTTCTAGATAATTTTCTTGTCTAAATTTTTTTTGTCTAAATTTGAAAACTTAATTATTTCAAAATTTGAGAGTCTGCCAAAAACAATTTTATATTCAAGATATGTGAATGATACACTACTATGTATGGATAAAGGTACAATCAATCAAATTCATCTAAAGTTAGCTGTGATGACTTCTTTGGTATGGACTATTGAGAAGGAAGACAAACATCATAATATCAAATTTTTCAACTTAAATATGCAAAGACGCAACAAGGTATTGAATTATAGGATGGAATTGAAGCCCTTAAATGTGAGAGACAAACTCTAATTCTATAACCCTGATCCTATAAATATGTGGGGTTTAAAGGTGTTCACCATAGAAGCTTGAAATTATGCAAGATAACATGGGATATAATCCTAAAAAAAATAAATCTAATAATAGCTAATTTAAGCCAATAAACATCACAAGATCACCATTTCTTATACTGCTTATAACTTTTAGTAAAACAAGCAAAACTCACTATATGTATTGCTACCCACTACAAGCTAGAGTAATTTTATGCACAAGCCTTCTGGCACCCATTGATTATTTTAGCTTGCAGCGAATGGCAATATGTATAGTGAGTTTTGCCTGTTTTAATAATAGTTATAAGAAAGCATAAGAAATGGTGATCATGTGATGTTTATTGGCTTAAAACCAATCCTGTCTAATAGGATAGTGGTGGCTATGGTTGTTAAAGAACTAAAGACACCAAAATGTATAGGTACTGAACCGAATTCTGATCTATATGACTATATAGAAAATATTAAGGTGTTTTCAATTTAAGACTCACAGTTTTGTAGTTAAGTAGAGATAAAAGGTGGCTGTTGGAGGGTTGCATTAGATCCCAAGATCTAGGTGCAGTGCTCTCAGATCCAGGGCTCATCACTGACGAAGGCCACAAGCTAGAAACTAGTCTCGAGATATTGGATGAGGAGGCACTAGATGGGGATTTTATGCACAAGCCTTCTGGGATCCATTGATTACTCTAGCTTGCAGTGAGTGGCAATGCATATAGTGAGTTTTGCCTGTTTTAATAGCTAATTTCTTTAGCAAAACTATGCATCCTGTAAATCTCTAATCTGAATACAAAACTAGTTTCCTGTCTAAAATCATGTAAAAATTAAGAAAAATATTTATCAATAATTACAACATCAGTTTTGGATCACCTTATTTATTAAATAAATTGTTAAACATTTCCAAAGATAAAATAACTAGAGAAGTTGCACACCAAAATTGCGTGTAAAAATTAGAATTGCTTAAAGACTTACTATGAAGAAACAATAAATAACCTATCCACAAGACTAGTCCAGCATAATTGCCTACTAGTCCAGCATAATTGCCTATACAACCAGGCTAAGAAAATCAGTGAACACTCATCAATATTTTTGGATCATAAGCTCCAGTCAGGCCACAACTTCACTCTCTCTAGGGCAGACATCATTTGCTCTGAGAGAAATAACAAAAAGAAGTCTACAACCAAAAATAAAAATAAATTAGCACCCCTCTTTCCAAAAAATGGAATCTATAACTTTTTTTACAGTTATTAGAATGTAAATTAATTTTTAAAATTTCAATTTTATGCTAATTTGATTAATAATATACAAAATAAGAGTTTAAGGAACTTTAATTGTATAATGCTATGAGTATGATATGTTTAGTATTGAAATCATTTAGCTGAATAAAAATAAATTATTTGTAACATCAGGAAAAAACTGTTCTGTTAAATGTATAAACATTTACTAAATCATTACAATTAGTGTAGAAAATAAGGAAAAAAAGTTTTATAGAATTACATATGTAATAATATATTTATTATATATACTCTGATCACTTGGATAAATTATAATAATTTGATACTGATAAATGTGGAGGTAACAGAAGCATGAGAGAGATTGTGGCCTGGGCCAGCTTATGAGTGCTGGTTCAGCATGAAATATATCTTGGGAGAGCATTTTTTTACCCTTTTCTGATGTTTTCATTCATGTGATTAGTGTACAAGGGGTAGGCAAAAGTAACCAGAATTTTGTAATAAAAAATTGTATATTTATTTTTAAGTGTTATAAATTTAATCTCTTTCAAATTTCTATCCATTTGATGCAATACACCGATCTAAATCTGTTTTTCAAAGTAGTGTATCTGTCATTTTTTTCACCACTTTTTAAGTATGCAAAAAAAAGGCATTTTTTTATTCAAGAGATTAAGCGAAAGTGGCTGCTAGATAAACTGAATCTTGCTGAAGTTAATTGAAAAGTGTTTCACATTCAAGGCTTTGAGAGATAACACTTTGTTGGGGTGAAGCTTGCACTCTTTTCTTTATCACAAAATGATATGTTGACATTTTACTGCATCATGTAAATGTTTCAGAACTTACAGATAAAATGCCTGACTACTATGAACTAAATTTGAGAGAAAAATGCTATCTGCTTCAAAAAATAAATCAGCATTGTTTTGTGTTTTGACTTTGGACTTTATCTGCAACACTTTTTAGGGAAGCAGTGAATTAAACATTTCAATTAAACCATTTATAAACTTGTGTTTTTACAAGATCATCTTGCTTGTAATCTGTTTCAAGCATTACAACTGAATTCCCTGCTGTTTTCTATAAATGAAAACAGAATTATACATTATTCAAACTTTTCAGTCATTATAAAAAGTGGCAATAAATGAAATGCATTTTACAAAAAAATGTGTTAAGCGGCACTACAATTTCACATGGCGATGTCATTTGGCAGATTGATGCAGAAAAGTTTCTGAAGGAAGTGCATAATTGCAGAAACATATATTAAAATAAGCACGCAAAACAGAGAACAATTCCAGTTATTTTTGCTCTCCTCTCCTCATATATGTGATAAAAAATAAAATAGAATGGAGATGAATTATTTAAATTCCATGTGGTTGGGCTTAATAATACATACATTCATCTATAATTAAAGTTTAAGATATATATCTGAGTTAAATATATTATAATTTCTAGCCTAAAAAATGATTAGTAATTATAATTAAGGTATTTATGTGGAGAGAATGATATTATTCTTGTTTTGCAGTAAATTTGGAATCTTCACAATAAATTGTAATATTTTGACATTGATTTAAAAAAAACAACAAGTAAGAATTGTGAACTGGGCTATGTTAATTTAAGATGAATTATATTTCAGGGTTTACTTGCTTCTTTCAGGTGCTTTTTTCATGTGATTAGAATATATGTGATTAAATGAAAATTATGAGGAGTAACTAAATTTAATGCATTTTAAATTTGTCCTTTATTATTGTATAAAAAATTTTCACATTTATAATTAATATTTTGTGTGCACACGCACAGGATTGGATTTTGTGTTATATTAAATTAATATTTTACAGTAATTTTATTTTAAAATATTTTTATATATATATTTTTTTTAAAAAATACTGTCGAGAGTATATTTTTATATACGTAACGACTCGATTGTCATTTTAAATTTAATGTTTTGTTTTCATTCTAATCCCACTAATTATTATTCCTCGTCACAGAAGTTATTGTTTTTAGGGAAAAGAAGGACGATAGCACAAGTTATTTTTCCACAAATACAGCCGTGATATATATAAAATAAATTTTGCTATATATAATATAGGAGAAAAGCGGAATTACTATCCCGCCTTAAAGGACTATGACGCACGCAATAAATCACAATTCATTGAATTTTACATTGTGACTTTAAATATACATTATGTAAATTTTTTATCAGACTGGTTCATTTGTATATTAATGATAAAATTCCATGAATGAATTTTTAATTGATAAATCTTGTTAGTAATATACTATTGTTTAAACATTTGAACTTACATAAAAAAATATTGTACTATAAGTTAAGGAGATTGTAAACTACCTACTATAGTAATATTCTACATCCGAACAGAAATTTATTTAAAATAAGGATAAACCATGATTTTAGTGCCTGTTAGAGAATGATACTGCCATCACCAGCAGGAATATTAATCATATTATAACCATTTTTTATTATTATTATTTCATAATCAACATAATCGATAAATATCAGAACAACCCAGATTAATCTGGGATCTTTACCCTCTATTACGAATAGTTAGAAATTCATTTACCGACTAAGAACTGATAGCTAACTATCTACCTGGAAAAAAAAAAAGGCTTATTTAAAAATAAATCATCAGCTATTTGAAAATGTTAAATTTCTTATTGGAATTCAAATCTCTAATCATGGGTATATGAGAAAGTTGTGCTGACCATTATATAGTTGAGATTTTAATTTATTTGCCATAGGAATTCTTTTATATATATCATCGAATAAATGAGTCTTCTAGAAGAATAAAGCACTCAGACATGTGCAACGATTTATTGGAAAGTAGATGTGTCGCTCATTCCAAAGCATCGACGTTGTAATGGAATATTTTAAAAAAGTTCATCAGTGGTAGATTGTCGTTGTTTTTTTTTTTTTGTCGAACGATTCATATATATATAATACTGTTCAAGATTCAAATAATGTATTTGCTAAATCTACCTTAGCTCTAAAAAGCTTTGTTAGAGTCTTGCGTGAAAGTAGTTGATAAAAACTTGGAATATAGAGACTTCATATATACAACAGAAAGGAAGAAAAAATATTTAATACATTTTTATTTCTGTCTTAAAATATTCTTTTTCCTTATACAGTACATTGATGCTCAAAAATTATTGTAACATACCTTGGTTCATTTAATTATTTTCTAGCATTGAATTTATAGCATTAAAAAAGATAAACTATATATTTGATTCTATTGTTTTTAAATGTACATACGGAATTGCCGGGAGTCACGGCATTCATGCTCGTAATAAAAAAATCCGAAAGAAAGGAAAAAGCGCCATTTTAATTTTATCTTGCGCAAAGTTTATAATGATAAAATCTTAGTTACATCAGAACATTTGTAAAGTTCATTATTTTGCCAGAAGTAGCTGTTAGCTTGCGTTTCGGTTGATAGCAAACTTTTGATGTTGCATTTTTTAACTGATAAGATGTGGAGGGGATTATGCAAATAACCTGACTGTGTTTAACCCTGTCGCTGATGAAAATGATGATTATTTAAATTTTTACTTAGCTCATAACTGCAATTTTTTTTTTTTTTTGTAAAAATAATTTTTCATATTTAGTTTTGGAATAATAATAAACAACTAACGGCATGGAAACAAGATCTTTCGCCGATGACTGGAGAGAGTACGTTGAAGGTAATTTTACAAATTGGGCAGAACTTTTTATATTTCTTAATTAACAAAAAAGCTTTTAATTAAAAATGTCTTAATAAATGAAATGTTAAAGCATTTTTATGTAGGTCACTCTTTTATTACGTAAGGAAATAATAATAAAAAAGTCAATTCAAAAAGTTACGGAAAATAAAATAATAACTGTAAAAATCAATTCGATAGTTTTGTTTCAATATGTAAAGAAAAAAATGTTATTTTTCTGCCCATTCTCTTTCTTTTCTGATTTTTTTTTTTTAATTTATTGTTGTTTGTTTTGAATTATTGTTTTGTTTTGTTTTTTAATTATAAAAGAAAAGGAAAAATTTATTTAATTTTTATAAGTTTGAATGAATAATTTATCATATGCGTAATGCTTAATTGTGATAAGATAAATGAAAATGATAAGTCTCTTAATATAATTAGAAAAGAAAGAATATACCAATTAAATTAATTAATATATGTGATCCGCGACAATAAGAATAATCGATTCTTCCAAAAAATCAAAATAAACACAATAGAATATTCTAAAATAAAAGGCATTTTAATACAAGATAATTGTTAAAATTATTAATCGGGGAGGGAGGGACATAATACGGTATACATAATTTAAAATGTGCTTAGCAGTTGTTACTTCTATTATTTTCCTTGCTTTTTCAAATACAAAACCTGCACCCAGAAATGATCTAAATGTCCTTCCTATGCTTTTCAATTTTCACTACTTATCATCTTACATCCTGTATTCAGTATAATACTATTGTAAATACATTAGAAGAGGACAAATACTACAGATTTTTTTTTCCGCATTCAATGCTTATTATGTATGGGTATAATACGGTATACATAATTTAAAATATGCTTAGCAGGTGTCAGTTCTTTAATTTTCCTTACTTTTTCAAATACAAAATCTGCACCCAGAAATGATCTAAATGTCCTTCCTATGCTTTTCAAATTACATTACTTACCATCTTACATCCTATATTCAGTATAATACTATTGTAAATACATCAGAAGAGGATAATTACTACAGATTTTTTATTTTCGCAATCAAGGCTTATATATGTATATGTTTAATATATTAAATAAATATTTTGTATTAGATGCAAATTCCAAATATTGTATTTGAATATCTAGGCCACATTAATATTAGTAATATATATTATCAAGTTAACTTTGAATCTTATTATGAATAGGCATTCAATTTATTCATAACATTTTCAATTTACAGGAGTAATTTATGATTGTCTTCTTTATGTCAATTTTTAAAATAGGGTTTATCGTTTTAACTTAACTGTTTATAGCCATTAAATTATGTATGCAGTCAAGTAACAACAATTTTCCATTAGTTATTAAATTAAAATTATATAGGCATCATATATACTGACTAAAATGCTGGCTATTCCTCATATCTAAAATTAAATATAACTCTTGATAACTGCATTACAGAAATGTAATGCATTAAATGTAATGTTTATATATGGGCAATAATAATATTGAAAATATTAAATATAATTTATATTTAGTGTTTTCTCAAGATATATATTTGATATTTGTATTGTCTTTAATATATAAATTAGATGTAATGCTTATATTTTGAAGATGGTTTTGCTTTATGAATATATTTTATTGTATCTATAAATGCTGGAATTATAATTGACTATTTATATATCAATATTATTGAAAATTCAATAAGACAGGCATGCAAAATAATAACAAAAAGTTGTTAAAATTTGTATTTTACAAAAAAAAAAAACAACTAAAATTTTAAAACAAACAAATAAAAAAATTTCTTAAGGTGAACAAATCTTTATGATCTTAATTATTTGATAGCCTTTTATATAAAAAACAGGTTTGAATGTTTAGGTACAACAGAGATATCCATATAATGTTTAGCACTGAAGATAGGATATACAACTCACACTTAAAGAAAAAATCACTAAACTTCTCAAAACAAGTTACTATAACAATTAAATTAGTTGTTTATAGGGCTGTTTCTTTTGCCTTATTTATTACATGGAAATAAGATGTAGTCACTTAACAATGTAATATTAGAAAAAAATCAATTTAGATGCTTGTGTCTGCATGATAATGAGCTTATGTTAATTCCATAAGAAATAAATTACTAGATATATAAAATATATGCAATGTGTATTGTAAATAACTTGCTATTTACTTTAAACAAAATATTAAAAAATTAATTATTAAAAAAATTAATTATTAAAAACCATTGATAGAATTATTCTTTTTATTTTTTTAACAATTGTTAGTAATAACAGATTAATAGATTACATAATGCTTCAAATAGGTATTATTCTCCACTCTTCTTCAGGCATTGCTGACCTAATCAGTGACAATGCTAGCAAAGGAGTTGAACTTACATTTTTCTATTCTTGTATATCGAATTTCAAGACAACACTCTAAACAATTTGTGAAAAACTTTATAAAAAAGTTAGCTAGTTATTTACTAATAAGATTAAAGTAATCTCTTGCTAATAAATAAATGATAATACTAGCTACATGATATTCAGAAAATGATTGAAGCTTGCAATATAAAAAAAAATTCTCTTACAACAACAAAAGTAGTCAAAATAAACATAAGAGAAGCAACACACATGATATGATTTGCTATTGATGCAGATATTTCTGTTACTGTAGGTGAATGTATGGGTGTATGATTTATAACACTGTACTGATTTTTATTATTATTTATGTATTATTTCAGGTTTTAAGTAACTTTATATTAATCTTTATAATAACATATATATATATGATGTAACTAGTTATTAAACAATTCAAAACAAAGTAAAACTCTCCATACAGTAGTGCCATCTTGTGCCAACAAAAAGGCTTTTGCATAAAATCCCTATCTAGTGCCTACTCATCCAAAATCCCCAGACTAGTTTCTGGCTTTTTGCCTTCATCAGCGAGGAGCCTTGGATCTGAGAGCACTGCACCTAGATCTTAGGATCTAATGCAACCCTCTAGCAGCACAAGATGGCACTACTGTATGGAGAGTTTTGCTTTGTTTTGAATTATTTAATAACAATTATGTGCTAGTATGAGATAATGATCATGTGATGTAACTAGTTATTGTTGCTTATTAGTAAATATGAATAGTTCTCACTTTAAATTATTTATTGGTATGCATCGAATTGAATATTTGTGCTGTGATTGATAACATGAAATTAATAATTTTATCCATCAATTTAATATAGAGCAAATAATTAATGCAGTTTAGACTATAAATAATGCAGTTCATGAGGTCTGAAGTTGATAGGCTAAGGCCAAAATAAGTGGCTAAGACTAAAATAACTGTTCATCTTTGTCAGCCAAGATTGTAAGCATTAAGCAAATTTATCAAATATCTAAATAAACTAGTGATTAAGACAGATCATAGCAGACCAAAAAAAAGATAGCAATATTAATTTTAGTGAGATTTAAACAGTCAAGTTATTTCTAAAATTTGTAAAAAAAAAAAAAAAAGAGGAGTAAAGTAAACTCTAAAGAGTTAAAAAAAAAAAAAGCATAGTTAATTGAGACAAATAGAAACTATTAAAATAGCATTAGTCACGCAAGAGAACATAATCAATTTTAACACAACAATTTAAATGACTGGCCATTGCATTTAAATTATATTGCGAAATATTTTTTCATAAGTAGTATTATAGATGATATTATTTAGATAGCAACACTGTTATGTGTGGCGATTAAAAAAAAAGATTGAAATCATAAATTTGTATAAAAATAAAAGACTAGAAAACAAACCCTACAACAAATTATAGACAAATTGAATAGATATGTTTATCCATGACTAATGAAGCATATCACTCACCTTCATCTTTATAATAGATGCCAAATCAAGGAGAGTAAATTCTGATAGTATGATGCAAGCTTAGAGACTATATTTATGGTGATTTCCTGGATAAAGCTCTACTAGAACAATTATTACAAAGGATGTATGACTATTTATTGACAGAACAACTACTTGCCATAACTAATTTAAATTACAGTGCAGATTGTAATAGAATATGCTAAAGAGTTTCTACAGTAGATAACTCTGACCCTTGCAAACAGACATCCATAAAGCCATAAAGGTAAAAATATATCTAAATGTAAAAACCACAGAGGGGAAAAGAATCTAATTGCTATTGTTGTGAATATCATGGTTGCTTGACTCATGAGTTCAAATAGAAATTTTGAAAGCTATGAGACTTGTGGAATCATAATGCATAATGCATGAACTTGCTACAAAGCTATATAAAGTGAGAATAAATTATCATTTTTTCATAAGAATAAACCATTCAAATAAATGATAAGAAATGTTATAATAACAAATCATGCTTACTGAGAAGATTTACAAAAAGTAGATTTCAATGGAAATTGATAGTGAAATAAAAATATTGTCCATGATTTGCAAAGAATCAAAGTCATTAATCAGAAATAATAAATTAACTCTCAATTAAATAAAAAAAATTTAAAAGTACAGGATGCAAATGGAAGTCTAATAAAAATAAAAAGTGATTGAATAAAAACCTTACAACTATACATAGTACAGGGCATCATAAACTCTTTAATAGGTAGAGAATAAAGTTTGAGCCACTGGGAAATGAAATTGTGTGGTAAACTTTAATAATAATGGAAAAGCACAGTTTATTTAAATTTGACTAGAGCCTAAATTAACTTGTCACTAGTTCTGTTGCCTTTTATGCAGGAGTGAAATTATCCATCAGCTAGTCCCACAAGGTCCTTTTGACCATTAAGTAAAGACAGAGAAAGAGCTGCAAAGATTAATGAAAAAGAAGTTAGTTCCACTAATTAAAATTATAGAAGTGGACCACTCAATTGTGGAAATCACACAAAAAAAATCCAATGGGAACATCTAAATATGCAGAGACTCCTATATGGCAGCAAGTAGAAACTTAAACAAAAATATATCTAGTTCTACTTGCATGGAAAATATTAGGATGGAAAGGGTGTCATTTTGCAAAATTGGACCTGAATACAGCTTTCAATTAGATTCCTGCCACAAAAGAGTTAGCAGAAATTCTGGTTATTACTATATATCTGAACTTATTTATATAATAAACTTTCATTTGGAATTACCATGGCCTCAAATACAATTTAAAATAGATATATTATTGTAGAATATGAAAGATGTGATTTTGTACAGCAATGTTCTGATAATGGCTGAATCAAAAGCTTTCTTTAAAAATCATATATATAAAGTAAGTAAAAAAAAATCACATTTTAGATCTAGGCTAAACTTTTCAGAATTTATATGGAAATCATGTGACCTAGAATTTCTGAGCCATATTATTTCTGAACATGTTCTTAAATGCTGTTAAAATTGCACTAAAGTTAGAATATAAAAAAAGTACAAGATTTTCTTAATATTAAAGAGAAATCACACATTGCCTCACACTTTTATAATTTGTTAAAGAAAAATAATAATAAAAAAAAGAGTTTGGGAAGATGCTTAGGAATTTTTTACTAAAATTAAATTTCTCTTGATTTCAAAAATCTACAACTCTTATCAGTTGTGAAAAAAATAATAGTTAAAAAGCAATAGTATTTCCCTCAATACTTACATGTTTGATCATTTCAAAATATCATCAATAATAAGATGCTGCTTGTGACAGAGACATCTATAAATTATTTTGCTGAATTAAAATCTACAATCATAAAATGCTAATTAATAAAATAGCATTATGGATAAAAAATAACCTTAATAAAGTGATTAGAAAAAAGTTTGTCTAAAAATGGCTTCAGTTCATTTATAAATTATCTTTGGATGAACTAAGAATACATGTCCATGAATTAAGACTGCATGCCAATAATGAGAAGGTTTTAGTTCCAAGTGTAATGCAAAAGCAATTCTTGAATAACTTCTTCAAGACCATCCAGATATAATCAGGGTAAAGGACCCAGGCCCATGTCTATATATGTTGACTACGATTAGTTTTCATAAAACATTACTAATAGTGTCTGGCCACTTTAAATCTGCCACCAAAGAAATATGCATCATAATCTATAGAGACAGATCACTATAAATGCTCCACATAAATATCTGGTAGATCATTCAAGGGACACATTTTTGGTTCTCATAGATATGGAGGAGACAATTTCAAATTTAAAGATAATTTTCACAAACCACAGTACCTTTTAAACCATAGCATTTGACATCCCAAAAAATTTAAAGATTATTTGAAGGAATGGAGTATAAAACATGGCTGCATACCATCCCAAATTAAATGGACTACCTGAAAAGATTATCTAACATTTAATACAGATTTTAAATAAATTAAAACTGGAAAATATACAATAAGTATTGCACAATACATATATATGTATTTCATATTAATAGCCACTGAAAAATTCCCATTTGGATTAATATTGGGATATAAGCTACACAATAAATTGATTCTGCTTGAAGATAAAAACAAATAAAAAAGAGATGGATAGAAGAAGAGATTCAAAAGAGCTTGTCAAAATAGATAATTATAGTTCAGACAAGTTCAAGTACTATATATAAGAAACATTAAAGTCATACATTCTGCAAGCTTACAGACAATCTGTAACTAGAAATTATGACATCCGAAGAATTTTCTGAAGTTGTATTGAAGAAACCAAGCAAATAAACTAACACAAAGAAAAACAAAAATGCTAATCGAGAGATCAAATGAACATAGAAATAGATGATGATAATAAAAACTTAAGATTATATTGTGTAGTGTATGCTTGCATATGTCAATAATCTTACACTAACCACCACTCTCCCCCCCAAAAAAAAAAATTGCTGGATATATAAATTACATATATAAATAATAAAATACAATACTAGCCCAAACAACAAAATTTTATCAAAATTCTTCCACATAGATTTTCTCAAGTGAAATTCAACTAAACATGCAACATATGTATACAGCCATGGTTGTGGAAGAATTTTGGTTAAATTTTGTTGTTTTGGCTAGCAAATTCCTATTTTATTTTTAATTGCTAGCATAGTTTAAGCAGTATTTAATTTTTAATTGTAAATAATGTAAAAATTATTTTAAATAAATAATTAAAAAAGTAATTACTAAGAATTATTAATAGGACTAATTAGTAAAAAACTTTTTAACAAAGTTAGGGTTACTTACTGATGAGATGAAAGAATGATACACAAGCCAAATGGATTCCAAAGTCTGTAATTTAAATAGCATTTCTGTAATGAGAAAAAGAAGGCATTCATTAGAGATGATAGGAATTGTGATCTACAATTGTAATAAGAGAAATAATCCATAGAATTTTGCAACTGCAGTAGATATTCCAAGTTTATTTTATACTGTAAGTAAAAAACCAGATGAAGGGACTATAACAGGATATCTTTTATTATTATCATCATCATCATCATCATTATTTATTGTATGCTTTCAGATTTTAAGAAATGTGTAATTTTATCTTTTTAAAAACTTATATGTATACATATGTTTTATACAAGGTAGCTACTTATTTGTTACTTATTATTAGATATGCTAAATGTAAACGGCAAAAAATGATTTATTTCCATGTGTTAAATATTTGGGCCAAGATTGATAAAAAAAAATTTCTTTCAGTTATTTAATGTATTGCAATTTTCTATAAGACCTTAAAAATATTTTAATAAAATCATGTAATCAGTTGGTATGTTCTCCAACTTAATTGATATGATGCTATTGAATTTGTTATTACAAGGACACATCTTCACAGGAGTGGGCATGTGAAATTAATACAGATTTTTTTTATAAAAAAAAGTATTTATATGGTAAAATTGAGTAGCAAATTTTGTTTATGTCATAAAGATTGGTCCCAAAGTCTTTTTAAAGAGCTGAATTATTGCTTGATTTAATCGATAATGAAGTACAAAAGAATAATACTATTAGATCAAAACACCCAGTTTGCTGCAGAAAAATTAAAATTGGTATTGAAAGATGTCAAATAAATAATATAACGACCAGTATATGATATATGTGGATCGGATTGTTATAGTCATTGCAAAACTCAACTTTAATTTTTCCTTTTTTAAAAAATCTTTTTTATTTCTTTTTTAAATTAGAATGACTATATTCACCTCCTGTTCTTAATGATAAATGATGATTATATTTACCTTTTTGATAGATAAATGTATATATATTTATCTGTAATCTATTATTTTGTATTCTAGTTCATCAATTAGATATTTTCCTAATGATTTTTTTTTTTTTTAAAGGATTAAAACATAATACAAGTGTTTATATATATAAAAATTTTGTTTTAAATCTTGTAAATGATAATTCACGTAATTTTTTTGTTTGATAATTTCTACGTATTCACTCTTGGAACTATTGTTTTATAATTTATCTTGGAATTAAATTGCTGTAATAATTTTCATTAAACTGTTATTATAAAGCTATATGAAGTTATTACTGATAATGATCAGTCTTTTGCTACTTAATATCAGTATCCTAGAATCAACTGAACCTGCCACCTGCCTTACTACAGTGTATTATCTTTATTTTATAAATAATGAGAGTTAGTGTTTTCTTGAAAGTTTGTGATGATGGTGTTTTAGTTATATGTTATTTACTTTTTTCTGAATCAGTGAAGTACTTGCAATGCTTTCTGAGTAATACTTGTAACTTTGTTTCTGTACTCAATATCGGATTTTTCGCCACTTTTTTATATTGGCCTGCTGTGAGGAGTTCTTGTATTTTATTGTCATAATCAGTTGTATCCATGACAACTGTTGCATTGCCTTTGTCAGCAGGGAGAATAATTATAGATTTATCTACTTTGAGAGATTTAATTGCTTTCCTCCCATCATAGGATATGCTTGACTTTAATTTTTGTTACTTATCAAGTGTTATTTTTATTCTCCAGCATAATTCTGCTGCTTCTTCTAAAGGAATGTTTAAATGACTTCCTCAGTGGCTGTCATTATATATAATAAATGGATATTAGATAGTGTTATGGCAAAGTTTAATCCTCTTTCAAGAACAGAAATGTCAGTATCTGGTAGATGTTTAGAACTGAGATTTTTAACTGATGAAGTTAGTACACTGCGTGGTACATTATGATTTTTGATATGCTCATGTAGGTTAGAAAGTTTCTTCTTTTGGCATTATTTTAATTTTCCGTGTAAGGTAGAATATGATTTTCTTACTGAATGAGAAATTCCCATGAAGTCTTCATCAGTAAGTTTATTTTTTGAGAAAATTTTTTACATTATTAATGGAATGCATTGTTTGATACTTAGAAAATCTTTGAGCATTTATTGTTTCTTTTAACAGATCACATTCCATTAAAACCTATTGTTTTAGAAATTCACCTTGCCAAAATTTGTAGATTTCTTCTCAAAGTTCTAAGTACTTTGGCATACAAGACCCAGTCCTTTTTCATGGTTTCTAGACACTTTGTAGAATTAATCAAGAACATGAAAATTGAAAGACCTGACTTACTTGTGGAAAGTTCATTCATGAATGTACCGTGTGAAGAAACATTGTCTTTTGTAAGGAAAAGATTAAATAGTGTTAATAGTCTACAAATCAGAACTGCTCTTCATATTGATAGTATAATGTAACTATTAACATTCTGCATAAAAACTACTTACTTTCAATATAATACAGAATTCTTCCAACAAAATCAAGGAAATGGCTAGATATGTGCTACTTATTTTCAATATAATACAGAATTCTTCCAACGAAATCAAGGAATGGCTAGGTATGTGCTAATGAACATATGTTCAATTGGGAAAATACAAAAATATTGGATAGAGAGGAAAAGGTACAAAGAAAATTTTTTAAAGAAGCTGCCCACCTAGTGTGACTATACATAATGTATGTAAATCACTAATCAACTTTGCTTTTAGGAAAAAGTGAAGTCAGGAGAAATCTCATATATAAGTATATGAAATTTCTACTAACTGTGTACTTTGGTAGGATGGCTCAGCTGGTTAGGGCACTATCTTAAAATTCAATACCCAAGAATCTAAGAGTCTATGTTCAAATCCCATGCTAGTAGTGTCACTGGTTAGGCCAGCAACACCTGAAGAAGAGGGGAGAATAATACTTCTCGAAACATTGTGCATATACTAACCTGCGCACTATTACTAATAGATGAATGTATTTGGAATATTTAAATAAAATTAAATCTTTCTAAAGACATTCAATACTCGTATTAGATGATAAAAATAGTTAAATATAAAAATACAAATGAATATTAGAGTCTAAAATAACAACTAAAATTTTATTATTAGATTAATGTTCTTTGCTGATTGTAAGAAGAAATGGAAGCAAATTATATTTTCATAGCCAGCAAGAGATTTGTCTAAAAATTATGTGTTTGTTGTAAGGGAAAAGATATATCTAAGCTGAGAACAATAATGCTGAGTATAATGATGATAATACTTATCTTTTTCACAGAAGAAGAAGATTCAGGAACATAAAGAGCTTATAATTAAAAGTGCAACCAATCATAGGTGTAGGAGAACAAATAAAATCAAAAGTAGCATAGACATATCCAGAAATTTGATATTTATGTATATATAATCCATTTATTCTAATGATTTTAATATTCACAAATACATAAAAATACATGAGTTATTTTAAATAGAGGAAAAAGAGGCCATTTTCATGGACATGCAATCATTTTTATATGCAAATATTATTTGATGTTTGTAATTAGAATAAGTGTGTAGTTGTTTGAGGTTGTAGAAAATATTCTTAATTTAAATTAATTGTGATTTCTGAAATCTAACAATAACAGCCTTCTATGACAGTTTTAGTTTATAAGATGTAATTCCTAAACTTACTTTATAATTGTTTAGTATCTCAGATAGATTGCACGATTTTTTTCTTTCAAAATAATAACAACAAAATTTAAGCATATTTTAATTTAGTTGATGATTATTTACCTATTTTTTTTGGAATACTTAATTTATGTAACTTATATCTCCAAAATACTTCAATTGAATATACAAACTTTAGAGGATATGTATGCATGATAATATCTAATTATTTTTAATTTTACTTATTTATTTAAATATATATAAATTTATTAAGTGCTAGCGGATGATCTAATAATAATGCGCAAGACTAAAACCTTCGATAGAAGCGCCTTAAAATGCTTATGTTACAACTAATCAGATGTAATAATGACTGCACGTGGGACTCTCAGTTCAAGAACACAAGCCAGAACACAAGAAAAAGATTGGTTTTAGCCTTGCACGTTATTATTTATTTAAAATAAATTTCAGGAATTTTTACAGTTTAAAAACATATTGAAGTAGTGGGAAAATGGTTATAAATTTTACTTAATTTTAATTTTATTATATAATATTTTTCAAACATTATTTAAATTATATAATGTTTATGTTCAATTTCTGTGAGAAATTCTATATCAGGCCAGAATCAAACATCAAAACAATATATATACCAGTTCTGAAAAAATGGAAAACATTCAAAACTTTACTAGCATAATTGAAAAAATTGACAATATTCCTTAGTAAATTTTATAAGAACATTTCAATAAATATATTCACATAATTTTAAAACTTAAGGATAATTAAATCTGATAATAATTAGGGAGAGCTGTATTTGCTTCAGAACTTAAATGGTTTATTATGGCGTTATATTTCATCTAAAGCCATGTTTCAAATCTGAATTAAGTGACCTTTACAGTTATCTTTCTATGGGCATTAATTTTTTAGCTTTTCTAATTAATACTACGAGTTTAATTTTGAAAATTAACATGTTCCCTCCTTAGTTTTAACATTCATTGATGTAGAAATAAACTTTGAAAAATCAAATGTAAATATAATTTGCTTGTGTTACATATTATGATAATGGCAGATAACTTTATTATGGAAATAAATCTGTTTGTGTGTGTATGTGTATAAATATGATTAGTATTTCATCATAAACAAAATAAACAAATACTATGTTAATATTGATGCTATTAAATAGTAAGTAAAAAGAAATCATATGGTTTGGCAAGTCATGTGACATTAAATAGCAGTTTAATAGTTCTTTCTTAATTAAAGTGACCCCCCCTCCCCTTATTTTGTTCAGAAGAGAATTAATCCTGAAATTTTTATCTCCATTTCTCCACGCTTAAACCATATAAGACAGAAGACAGCAAATGATATTTTATAACTTAGTAGCCATAATGGAAGTTCTGCATCTAAATTTTTAATTTAGCTAGGTTTTGCTATTAATTTGTTTTTTTAAGAAAAGCAATGGCAAGTTTCCATTGATGATGGCCAAATGGGTTTACAGCTTGATCTCAGTGTAATTCATTTTATATTAATAATGTCAATAAAAATATTTAAAAAGCTGCATAAGTTTATTTTTTCATCCCCTTTCCTCAGAAAAACTGTTATGCTTTCTTACTGGAGGGACATACACAATCTGAGAAACACTTATTTAGGTGCAGCAATATTTATTTTGTTTCTTAAATAAATTATTTTAAAAACAAAATAAAGTATTTGTATTATGGTAATTGAAATAATGATGATAAATGTATTTATATACGTATAAAAAACTATTCATATGTATATAATATGTAGTTGTTGTTGTTGTTTAATTATTATTTCCAGTTGTAAGTGGTTATTTAACAAACATCTATTATTAAATCACTGTGAATCCATCTGCTAGTTATATATATATATATATTTTTCTATCTTATACTTATTAAACCTATTATTAGATATTGAATAAAGGATACATTCTCTTTTGGTATTTTTTTATCATTAATTTTGATATATTATTATCAGCGTTACTTTCATTCTTTTCATACCTAAATCTTCTATTATTATAATTAAATATTACGTTAAAAGCCAAAGTTTGATTTAACTTTTTTGCAAAGTTTAATTTAAATTACATAAATCAGTAGAATGAATTCTAATTTGACATTCTGATTCACCTGTATCTAAACTAACAGGTTTGAGATAAAGCGTTTATTAAGGAAAATATATACTGTATTCTATATGTTATATGTTGATGTATATACATGTAAAAATTGAATATCTTATTATTTAATTCAATCAAAGTTTAATATGATATCTAATGATGAAAAATTGTGGTTTTAATTTTTGTAAATAAACTAAATATTTTAAATCAAATTTGTAAAACAGATGTTGTGTCCTCCTATACTATTTTTTTTTTATAGATATCCTCTAAATTTTAACAAATATATTTTTTAAATTTATTTTAATATGTTTCAAAGGAACATTTTTAGTTTAAATGTACATAGTCAGAATTGCATAGATAGGTGTACATAAATTTATTTTTCCAATTCACATAATATTTAATACAATTTCATAAGTATTACAAAATCCTATTTTGTTTGATTTCCAATTATTCTTATTCTTTTTGAATTGTTCTAATACTAATCAATTTTGTACAAATATAAATTTGATCTATCAGTGACTATGTGATCACAAAAATATCCACTGGGGCAATCTTCTTGTCCTTTAGTCTTATTTGTTCTACTTTATTACAGAAAATATTTAGGTGACTTCTATAGTTATTCTCATACATATATGTTGCACCTGGTGCACCACATGTAGCAAAATATAAATGTTGCAGCATGAATACTGGGGAAAATCCCCTCACAAAAGAATTAACAAGAGATTGAATGGAAATATTCTGGATTCTATACACTGCCAGTATTAATGCACATTTATAATCAAATCCTTGACAATTATCGAAAAAAATGTAATTGAGTTTCATTCTCTCTGTGATAAAGCAAATGATATGTAATCTATTCGGTTTGGCAGATGCTTGAAAACACATTTATTATTGTGATGATGGAGTTTATCCATCTCACCGATGATTGTATTATTTTATTAATTCTTAATAAATAAGTATATAAACATACATGTTATATACAAACACATTTATTGAATTAGATTATCGCATAACATGATCAAATTAGATCAACCTCAATCTGATTAAATTTCATAAATTATTTTCAATATTTAAAGTCAAAATTAACACTTTGAATAATGACAATGTATTTTTAAAGTGTTGCACTTATATTATGGAATATTACAGACTAAGGCAGAATTAATTATATATTGGATTTTTTGTATCATCCAATATTAAATATTGAATTTTTTTTTAAAAAAAAAATCTCAAGTAGCAGACCATGTTTGTATCAATGAACATATATCAATTGGGAA
Organism: Epiperipatus broadwayi; assembly: GCA_028023455.1. NCBI lineage: Eukaryota > Metazoa > Onychophora > Udeonychophora > Euonychophora > Peripatidae > Epiperipatus > Epiperipatus broadwayi. The sequence continues at coordinate 5,515,932 of JAQFVV010006219.1, read as the reverse complement.
AATACAAAAATATTGGATAGAGGGAAAAGTAGAAAGAAGATAATTCAAAGACACTGCTCACATGGTAATGGCAAATAAGTCCATAAATCATAATACATAACATCTTGAAGCTACTAATTAACATTGCTCTTAGGAAAAAAGTGAAGAAATCAGGAAGACCCTCATGAATTAAGTATATGAAATATATACTGACTGATGTCTTTGGCAAAATAGCTCATTTGGTTAGAGTGTTATCTTAAATTTTATATTCAGACTTTAAAAGTCCAGAAATCTAAATGTTATTATTAACAGTTAAATGTATTTGAAAAGTTTAAATAATTTTTTTTTTTTCTAAAGACATTCAATATTTAGTATTAGGCAATGTAAATAGTCTAACATAAAATTACTATCACAAACCTTCAAACACTAAGGCTGAATTAGTTTCTAAACTATTTTTAATAATTGCATTTTTTAAAAAAAAAAACACAATAATTTGAGAGATTTGATTTTGCAATAAATTTTTATTTCCAAATAAAGCATTATTTTAGTTTTAATGCAGCTGTTATTATTTATGAGAGATATAAGAAAACTTCTGGAAATAAAACTAACACCAATTTTTATCTCAAAACATTTATTAAACTAATTAATACCTGTGTTACACTCTTTATGAAATGGGTATAAATATGGGTGATACATTACAAATATGAATAATGAAAAATTACAATATTAGATGAATTATGGAACTAACACCAATTTTTGGTAGATTATAAAGCTGAATGTAGAATTTGGTGACAAAAATGTTTTGAAGATATTAATTATTTGATTTTCATCTTGTGCAGTTTAGCTCAGTTGGAAATTTACAGCTGAAGGTCCAAGAACGATTGCCAGTTTAATATTGTAAGCAAATCTCAAGTAGACTTGAATATCTGAGCAATTAATTTTATGATTATTTGTTTTTATGCAAACGGTATGTTTCGTTTGAATATCTTGTTGCAATTTCATTAAAGTGACTTCTTAGATTTTTGTTGAATAGTTTATAATTTTTTAAGTTTTTCTTTTTATTATCACTTTTCTAAAATTGATTCAGGCCACTTTTATTATGTTATTATTGCTTGTTTTGTTATATTTTTCATTTGTTAAAGTAAATAAAAAAAAGAGAGAGAGAAATAAGGAACATTATATATATATATAAAATAAGATTGTTCATTGAAGGTTAAACGTTTTTTTATTTTTTATTAATCTATCAAACTGAAATACCATAGCTTTTGTTAAATCTGAAGAAATTATATATATAATTTTCTGCCATCTACATTATTTCAAAGTTGTATAGTGATCCCCTCCCCCCCTTTCCCGCTATTACTTTATGATCCTAATCTTCATTTCTTTAAATTTATTGAAAAAGATAAAAAAGATATTAACTATTTTTTCAGTATGTTTATAGCAATGTATGTTTGTGCGTATATACCCATAAATACATACAAATATTTTACATTCACGTTATACTCAGACAGTCCAACGATTATGATTACAGAAATAATTTCAATTATTTGTGTACTATCGATATATGTGTAGGGCTATTTATACATAGACATTTATATATGCATAACTAAATTTGTTGTATATATGTTTTATATTGTTTTTCTGCATATAAAAAGAAAAAAAATATTGTGACATAGAGTATCTAATTATATTATTTATTAACTGGGTTGAAATTCAATTAAGAACTTTCTTAGATAGCTGAAGATTTTTTGGCAAGTCTAAAATTTTCTCTCAGGTAATTGTGTCGTAGCCCCTCTCATTTGTTTTTACTTCAGAGTAAAAATACTCAAAATTTCACTATCTGTTAATTGGGAAGGGGATAATGCTATTGGAGAATCTTTTGACTCTCAATAAGAAATTTAAGGGCTGTTTTACTTTTGTCTGTATATGTATTAGATCTAACAAACATATTCTCATATTTCTAACTTGTATTATTCTTATCTAAGAATCTCATTGATGCATTAAAGTTAGTCTTCTTTTGTGGCATCATTTATTAATGTAGTCATGACAGAGTAGTATGGTGTATAAAATGGTTTGTATTATTAGTCTTGTTGATTAATAAGTTGTTTATCACAACAGAATAAGTAGATAACATTTAAAAAAATAAATGATCGTTTGATTTGGAATAAATATATGGCAAATAACTTTTGAATTTTGAATAAAGAGTAGAACTATTTTTTTAGGTAACATATATGTAACTAAAAATAATTATATTAATATAGGTTTTTTTTTTAATTAATAGATCTTGCTTATTAGAAATTTAATAACAAAAGTTCCTAATTTTGAAATTACACCTTATTTAGAACCACAGTACTGATTTGCTTTTTTTTTTTTTTTTTTTTTACCAACGTCTGTCTATTGATTTGATTTGATTGTAATCATTTTTTCCCATTATGATCATGTTTTTAAAGGAAGGTGGTATTCATTTTTTCTATAATCTTCGTTTTTTTTCTATCTTTTTTTTGCTTTACTTTTTACTAAAATAGATTACATAAATTATATATATAAACCTCTATTGATAAAAGGAGGTTGCCTTGACAACAGTTTGAGATTGTTGATTATTATCTGTATTGGGATTGTCTAAATGTTGACTGGTTTCACCTTGACAACAGTTTGAGATTGTTGATTATTATCTATATTGGGATTGTCTAAGTGTTGACTGGTTTCTAATGGTTATATATATATATGTTTTAAAGCTAATATGATGGTGGTAGAGTTTATTCATTTTTCCTAAATGTAAACATTTCCTACAAAGTTTGGCATATCTTACTTTTTGAAGATTCATATTGTTATCTTTATCAGTGATACTATAAAGTTGTTTATTAAATAATACTCTCACTTTTTTTATTGATGTCTTCAGGAGTAATGAATGCTGCTATTATGTATCCTTAGAAGTTGTTTTAATTATTAATTCAAAAATTTGCAAATCCCGCAATTTAATTATCCAAATTTGATTAATATATCCAGTAATCCAGTACTTTTAAAAGTGTTTTTGTACTGTAGTTATTAGATAATTGCCAATATTAGAATATTAATATCTAAATAATTATAGTACTATTTTAAATCTTAACAGTCTCCCTTATGTTATAATTTAGATCTGAATATAACAACCATTAAAACTTGTGATGAAATCTAAAAAAAAATCTGTTAAACTCTGTTCAAGGCAGACATGCAGAATATTATAATAACATTTGATTTCTACCAATTATAGTTTGCCATCACTTTAAAGAATTTATTTTGAGGGAAAAACTATATAATAAACATGGTGCTAGTCTTATAGACAAAGATGCCGCTCGACGGCAACGTTTATCGTGCTAAAACACATAAAAATGCCGTTTCCGCAGCCGACATGTTCGAACCCATGTTTTCTATAATACAACTCTTTTGTTGTGCTACAGATTGCAGGCCACTATGTCGTGTCACAGTACAGCATGTATGTCACATCACAGCAAATAAATTGGGCGAATTCGCACAATTTATACAATTGTTACGGCTTGGTGAGAGAGTGTGGGTATTTGAATTGGATGGAATTGTTGTTTTGATTGAATTTTTTTTTTAAAGTATTGAAATGTTCAGATTTTCTAAAGTAATAATTATCTGACTCTTACAGCGTGCTGTATTGAAGTTTTAAGTGGGAAAATGTTGACAAGATATATGTGTAAAGTGAGTTGGAATTAGGTAACGCATCAAGTAATGTACTGTTCTTAACATTCCACGAGACAAACAATATTCTACCGTGTGTTTATTTTTGAAGTGAAAAATAGCGGTAACACAAAAATATCCAGTAAGAAAAGTACAATTCTACACTCTTTTTTTAAATTTCATAAAAAGCATATATTATAAACATGGTTAATAAGTAAAGAAGACATTATATATATATTTGTTGTTGTTTAAAAAACTTTTACTTTCTTTCTTTTCTCCGACTACTGTTAAACTTTGTTGAATATATTTTACGTTTATTGTTATCATTTATTTTATATATGTTAATAAAAAAAAATATTTACAATAATGCGATTTTGATATTTTTTATTTTAGCATTACAAACAACAGAACCCTAAACCTAACCCTAAAACTAATCCTAAACCTAACCCTAAAACCTAACCCTAACCCTAAACCTAACCCTAACAACTTTTACTTTTTCTTGTCATTCTATTTGAAGTAAAAAATAGCAGTAATATCTGTTTCTCTGTAAAAAATTAAAATGTAAAACAAAGACTAAAAAAGTAAAAAATAACGATAACACAATAATATCTGTTTCTCTGAAATAATTAAAATTTAAAAGGAAGACTACAAAATTTTACTTTTTATTCCGATTATGAGTTTTTAAACAACAACAAAAAAAAAGCCATAACCCCACTAAAAAAATATCTGATCGAAAATTGTTTTTTCTAATAAAGTAAAATAAAAAACACGAATCAAATTGTAATTTGTTGATTTTATTTTACATTTATTGTTATCATTTAATTTGTATATGTTAATAAAAAATAATATTTAACAAAGACGATTTTTTTATTTTTTTTTATTTTCGCATTACAAAAAAACACATCAAAATGATTAAAATCAATGGGCTGGGAATGTTCATATTTTATAGTTTTAGCATGAAAACGGCACCATTGAACGGCGTCTTTGTCTATAATACTAGCATCATAAACATTAATAAAGTCTTTTCATCACGGTCATATCAGCAAATTTAAGCATTTATGTAAAACCTTGTGCAGTGTTGCTTGAAGTAAGTTTTATGCACATACTTCAGTTTATAAAGTTGCATAGTGTGAAAACTAATTTGTGTTATGCAATTGATATTTTCAATAGATGTTCATGACTGTTCATTTTTTTCAGCTTTGATCACTTAATGACAATTTTTTTTGTGTATAAATTATATTGGTTTATGAAATCATATTTGTAAGCAGCAGGTATACTAATATCAAATTCCTTCATTCACTTGCTTGCATACTATCTGCAATGTTTTAAATTTAGTTTTTAACTTGAATAGTAAAATAGAACAAAAGGTAATTACTGGTTGTATAACTGCACTACTTACAGCTTTAAGGTCTAAGTTATTACAAAAGTCAAAAACTTTGAGAATTAATGTGAATTTAAAAACATTAACATCTGGTAATTGCTGGTCATGTTTGCTATTGATGGCACTAGAATAATGAACTGTTTTTGTTTTATTAATAGCATTTATTTCATGTAACAGTGTGTTAAATCTTGTCTAACTATTTAAAATTTGGTACACCACCCATAACAATGATATAATCATATCATTAAATTTATATTGTAATTTTAATATCACTATTCAAAAATAAATTATGCTAAAAGGATAGCTACCAATGGCAAATCTTTCATTGATAGAGATTAAATGTTATCACTTGACTACAATACTCTGAATATCATTAAAAAATGCAAAATGAAATGGCCGAATTATTAATAAAAATGTGGAAAGAAAAATATTTAAGTGATATCAATAGAAACAGACTCATTAGTTTATGAAGGTATATATATACACACAATTTTTTTTTTTTTAGGAAAGACGCATTTATGAATTTTGATTTTTTTTGTGCTCACGAAAAGTTGTCATTAGAATGGTAAAAGAATAACAGTCAAAGAAACAATTTCTGTGTAGAATTTATTAATCAATGTTATTCAAATTATTAATATAATTAAAAAAAAGAAAACTAAATATTTCTATTATGGTCATTTATCGCTTACTGAGATTAAATATCCTCTAGAATAAGGAAAAATTCCTTATATTCATTTATACCTAGCAACTATGGATTGGTTTTAACAAAACAAGAGTTGGATTGAAACAAGAGAAAAAGAGACCAGCAAAATAGAATCTTGTAATAATAATAAATTTATTGTTTACCAAATATATTTAAATTCTGATCTAAATAGATCTACATATAAGTTTTATAAACAAATAGTAAAATGCCATCAGAAAAATGCAAATAGTTTTATACTTTTCAACTGAATTTTTCAGGTGGTCTGAGTCTTATTATATGTAACAGTAAATTTGTTTACATCAACATTTAAATACATTTCATTTAATAGTGCACACTAGTAAAAAAAAAAAAAAGGAGTCTAAGGTTATGCATTTTTTAAATGCGATTATATGATATTTAATCGTTAAAATTAAATTAAAATTGATATCATAAATTTAAAAAAAATATAATGTCATATTTAAAGACTTTGATGCTTATGTTCAGTAATACAATTGTGCAAATATCTAAAAATGCAGGTGCTTTGAAAATGAAATCTCTAATTTTAATTGTTTTACACAATGCCAAACCTAACCTTTATAGAGATTTTAAACTAATCCAACTTTTTGAAGTAAAAAATTATAAAAAGTCCCTTCTTGAATGTAAATATTTTAAGAAAAAAATATATGTATTTTCTTGGTGCCCTGGGCTTCAATTTTCATAAGCTATATTTAACTATAAGTTATAAGATGGCATGGATGACTAAAGGGATCTTGAAAGTCTGGGTTCAAATTCTCTCTAATTACATAAGCTATATATAAATATATCACTGGCTGCATAATAGTAATAATAGTAATTATTATTACTATTTTATTTTTAAAATAAAAATAAAGTAACTTCAAACAAGAAGAGACTTGTTTGGGAGTTATTCACAATATCTATCAAATTAAAAAATACACAAAAGAATATATTGTAACTAAATTAAAGTTATTCACAATATCTATCAAATTAAAAAATACACAAAAGAATATATTGTAACTAAATTAAAGAGATCTTCATATATAGATCCATTGTAACATAATTAAAAGTTCAAAAGAATTATTTAGCTTAATAAACGAAAAATGGTAATAAAATTTTATATCAAAAAGAAAAGATTTAACCTGAGTAGCGGCTATTAAACAAAAATCAGACTGAGTTATCAATCATATTAAGGGTCATTGGATTAAATGAAACATACTCCTGGATAGTAGCTATAGAGCCATAAAGTCATAAATATTAAAATGATGAGTAGGGATAAATTAAACATATTTCTAGAATTAGATTTCTCAAGATATCACAATATCAATAATTATAAACAAATTATTAAGAACCAACTATTATAACTCAGGTATATGGAAATCAAGTGAGTGAGTAAATAAAATATCTTCTCAGGTATATCCAACTGTAGATTTTACTCACTTTCATTTCTTGGTTTGATGTTAAGTGCATATTTAAACAAATACCAAGTGAATATGGTCTAGCAGGGTGCCACTAGATTATTTGAATCTAGACACAGTTATATCTAATAACCTTTTCACATATACCGGGTTTGAATCCCCTTTTGGTACTTTATTTCTAATAAAAATGGAGGATTTTGCTTTTAGAGCTATATCACTGTATGCACTAATATTTAGGTAAACATAAAACATCTTTAAACCAAAGTGGAGTACATAAAATTCATTAGACATAAATAATTTCTTAGAGCTTAACATAATAAATGTGTTTCAATACTTTTTTATAAGTTTTACTAGCTCAGATTACTATTAATTTAGAATGGCAATTCACTCATTCTTGCATGAAATAGATGATGGAATGGTGGTTATTATAATACTAAGAAATCACTAAATATTATGAAATCAATATTTATTTATGGCCTTTAAACATTTAAACAGCTCATTAATTGCAGTGTGATGATGATGATGATGATGATAACGATAATGGTTTCAACCACAGCTTTAGGACTAAGCCTAATCATAAAACCTAATTTTTATAAAGAAATTCATAATCATTGCTTAATTTTAGTATATCTAATTGGAACGTAAATAGCTAATATTCACCTTGATGATGAATAATCACAACCAATAAAAAAAACACTCTCAATGAAATATATATGCCTCATTTAATAAAACAAACTAATATTTATTAATGCATTACCAATATCTACATGAAAAGTTATAGATAAACATGAAAATTGATATGAATAATAATAACAATAATAATTGATTATATTGCAATCTTCAGATTAATTTCAAGTTCTTCCCCCTTTCCTGTTAAATGTATATTGTATTAAATTGGGTAACCGATTTGTTAAAATGTTCCATCCACAAGAAAAGTATTTCATAAAAAAAAAAATTCACTCATTGGCACACATACTTTATTATCTAACGTGTCAAGCAGAATGATAAAAAAAAATGTTAATAGAAGTGAAAGAGCAAGTTTTACCGAACAAGTTTTAAATCATTTTCTCCCCCTCCTTTCTACACTCTGAAATCTATACTTTCTTAAAACAAAATAATTTAATATTTTAATACTGCTTATTCCTTCACATTCACTCGCAATTATACACAGATAAAGTATTATTATGTATGTGTGTGTTTACCCCGTAAAACCAAAATATTATTTAAAACCAAAATAATAATACAAAAAATTATTTTACACATTAATATTTCATAACTGTAAATTAATAAACAAATCGTTTTGATACATTCAAAATCATTTATGAAGCTCAAGGTTATTATTAGTAAGAAATTATTGGTTTTAATCGATCTGAATTGTCTTTAAAAGTTCTTTAAATAAAATATACCACTTTATTGCTAAAAGTTTATTAAGACTCTGATATAAAGAAAATAGATATAAAAAGTCATATTACCGATCCTTTGTTTTGTGGCAAACTTCCAAGGGCTCAAACTTATCTTGTATAATGTCTATATTTCTGCAGCTACCATTTCTGTTTTACGTTGGAACAATCTCTTTCTTGAGGTGTATAATTGTTTGATGATGATGATCCTATTGAGGTTATTTGCTTTAGTGGACAATTTGGAAATCATTATATTAATTTTTCTTCTCTTCCTGTCAAGCATGATTCTTTTAGTGGATGAAGTACAGTAGTTGTTTTCATGTTTATAAATTTTATGGGTTTAAACTCAATTACTGGAACAATTAATTGGACTTGATGATTTAATATTTATCAGTAGATTACTCTTTCCTGATCACCTCCAAATGCAGGTGAATGTTTTCTTTTTTCTATTTAAAAACATCTTATTTCTCTCAGTCAGTTGAAAGGTGTAGAATATTATTTCTCAAACAAGACTTCTTTTCTTTCCTATATGATGTGCTAGTTGATGATGAGTCTGGTAGACAGACGGAAAAATATATATTTTTTCTTACTCCGCCATCCTTATATTTTCAACATTCAAAACTTGATATTAAAAAATTGATTTAAAAAAAAAGGTTATCTAGCAGAATTAAAAATGTTTGTCTACTTTAGTTTCAATAATTTTTAAAAGTCTCTCTATAACAACAATGATGATGTTATCCACTGATTTTCCAGACTGCTTTTATATCCGATTTTTTTTCTATTTTTGGCCACCTCTTTTAATTAGACTTATAACTTATTTTCAACCAAATCGTTTTTTAGTTGAATAGTATGAAAAATCTCAGTATCCTGATTTTTAGACGAACTTTTGTTTTGATCGGAAAAAATAGTCTTAATCCTTTTTCCTCATGTATATCTGTAACATCTAAAATTGGAGATTCTTTCTTTTGATCTCAAGATGAGACATTTTTAAAATTAGAGTTCTCACCAAGCTTAAACTCCAAAATGACAAACAATCATTTATAAAAACAAAATTGTTACAAAATATGCATTTTATTCAACAGATTTTCTCCTTTAACACAAAATTGCTGAATATATAAAAAATAATAATTTGACAGATTTAACCCTTCTTCTTTTTCAATATATAATAAATGTAAATTTATGTATGTAATGTACACACATACTTTATCATTTCAAATCATTCATAAACTGATATTAAAATAATCTAATTGCTCACCTAGTAATTATAACCCTAATATTTAAAATTAAATCCTTAGCTTTTAAATCCCAATTACAATTATAGAAAAGGAAAAATAGAAGTATAGAATAAGATATTAAAATTGATCAAGCATAGGTTAGTTTTAAAGAAAGTTTAATATCTGAAATTTAAAAGTGGCTAACTAAATAGCTTTTATAACACACACTGCCTATGTATATATATATGCGTTATAACTTTGCTTTTTAACAGAAAAATTAAATATTGAATAGTTTAAATGTGTGTATTACCTTTCTATCAGCACACAAACAAATAAAGAATATAATTGTTGACCCGCTCTCTTTCTGTCTAAAGCTTTTAGAACTTGATCTTGTAGGGTTTAAACTTGGGTGCCCTACAGCTTCCTTTTTAGATAAAAATGTGATGATGATTTTTGTTTTACATTTTCTTACATGCACATTACTACAAATTTAGCTAATGACTAAATTGTAATGGCACAATATATATATATATTAATCATGTGCAAGATATACAGTGAACAAATTGCAAAGATTAATACAAAAACAAGCATCAAAACAACAACAACAATATTATTAAATAAAAATAGTTACATACAATGTAATAACCAATATTTCAAACATGTTTTAAATATATGAAATGAAATATAAGCAATAGCTAGTGAATAAACAGTGATACCATTGTAATTGAATTGTCTTCGACTACTTTTCAAATTAAAGTCTGATAAGTTTTACTGAAAGTTTTGACTAAAGGAGTATTAAGAATGAAGTCTTTATGATATAAAAAGAAATAATAATAACAATTAAAAAGAAATAACTCTAAAAAAGAATAGACTTGTGTAAGAAACTATACATAACTTATATTCCAAAATTGCCTTGTACAAAACATACAATATAATAAATTTATAAATGTTAATACCAAAAGAATGATAAAAAGTAATACATAAAAATAATTGTATATAATAGCATAACCAGAGCTGCAAATATTTTTTTAACATAGAAAATAAGATGTGGGTCACATTTAATGATTAAACAAAAGAATTAAACAATTTGATGCCATTATAACTGAACCAACTATAACCACATTCCAAATTAAAATCTTGTAATATCAATTAAATAAGTATTTACAATGAACATTTTATAACAAAAGGAATGGCAATAATATATATTCATAATCATTTTATTCATATAAAGACTAGCAATAGACAATACCTAATAATTATTATAGATATGTACAAAAGTCAATCTAAATTATCAATAATAATATTTAGTATAATTTTCAAAGTATAAAATGAGGATAGTATTAAACAAGACAACTATCCCAAATAGTGATATTATGAACAGTGCACTTTGAAAACAAGTAATATAAATAGTCAACAAAACAGATTTGTCAAGAACTTCATTAAATAATGAAATAAGTAATTAGTTTGACATAATCCAGAACATAATCAAGCATTATGACTTGGCTAAGACAATTTAGAATCAGTAAAAACTCATAAATAACAGTTGTTATCAACAAAAACAAGATTATCACAAGTACAATTAATTTTATTTTGTTTACAAATAGAGATATTAAATGAATGTGAAATGTATTTGTATCAAAAAGAATACCTCTTATTTTATCATTATTGATTGTTAAACATTTTAGTATAAGCCAATTACCAATTAAATCCAAATCCTTATTAATCACCTGTTCAAGAAGATTATATGAAACAGCATTAGAGAACAGAGCAATATCATCAACAAAACTATAAATCCTCAAATCCAAAGGCAAAGTAAAAATTTCATTTATGTAAATCAAAAATAATATAAGGCTAAGTATAGATCACTATGGAACTCTACCATTAACCAATTTAAAATCATTAAGAAACACTGATTTTGATTGCCTTTTAAATAACTTTTTAACTAGGAAACAAAATGATCTTGAAAATCATATGAATATACAAACTGAAGAAGAATTGTATGATAAACAGAATCAAATGCTTTAGAAAAATAGTCTTAAGACCATTACCCAAGGAAGACACTAAATTATGCACTTGACTAAAGAGAATACAAATTACCTTTGTGTGTGTTCAGGAATGGCATCATCTTATTCTTGACTACCATTTCAAATAGCTTAGAAGTATTTGAAATGGGCCTATAGTTGTTTGGATCACTTTTATAAAAAGCAAGCATAACATCAACTTTTCAATGATCAGGAAATACACCTGCAGATTATAGAAAGATCAAATAAATAAACCAAAACGAATCCAAACTTATGATAATTTTTGAATTCAAATTATCTAAGCCAAAAGAGTGAATATTTTTTAAACAATCAATCAAATGCAATAAATGAGTATGAGAAAGATCCAAGCAAAATAAAATATCAATAATAAATTCAAGAGTCAAATTATTAATAGAAACTTCACTAATGATTATACCTGAAGAAAGTATTAAAAAGATCTGCAACCTTTTTTATTTCCAATAATTTTTTATATTATTAATTTTAATGAAATTAATTTGATGAGGGGATTTTTTAATCAAAGAATTAATTATTTTCCATTCCAAATAAATATTTTTATTATAAAGAAATTCTCTAAAATAACATGATTCTGCTTTTTTAATGTAAGATTTAATTTCCTTATTAAGCCATTTTAAACAAATCAAATTATTAGCAATATGTTTTATATACTTTCTCAAATTATTTTTTTCAATTAATTGATCCGTTATTCACAAAGAATGCTTCCTAGTATTGCTTATCAATTTAATATGATCAATCTCTTTAGAAATTAAAGAAATTCAAATATTCAGGAATTGTAAAAAGAACATGCTTACATTATTTAAGCTAAAAATACTATCTCTGCATTGATTATATAGTAAATTATTAAATTTAACATGTGACAGTTTATTAATATATGAATGAATACTTGAGTTACTGTAAGTTAAAAAATAATTTCAAAAGAATTTTCAGAATTATCTATAATAACTATATCAGATAAGTTTGACTCATAATTAAAACATTGATTAAATCTAATAAATATATATTATCAAGTAGAGATTTTCAAGATTGAATTATATACATAGATAAAAAATTTATCAGACTAAAATCATTACTATATAATAAATCAAAGTATCTGTAAATAAAATTATGCTCTTTAATTAATAAATTAGTATTTATATCATAATTTATTATGGTAGATGATGAATGTATATTAGAGAGCAAGGAATTGAATTCACCAATATCAGATATAACAGAATGGTTGTAGTATCATGGACAAAGATGCCACTCAATGGCGCTGTTATCACACTAAAATTATAAAATATAACATTCCCAGGCTGTTGATTTTAATCATTTTGATGTGTTTTTTGTAATGCGAAAATAAAAAATATCAAAATTGTGTTTTTTAAATATTTTTTTATTAACATATACAAATTAAATGATAACAATAAATGTAAAATAAAATCAACAAATTACAATTTAATTTGCGTTTTTTTTTTCTTTATTAGAAAAAACAATTTTCAATCTGGGTTTTTTTTTTTTTGGGGGGGGGGGTTATGCCGTTGTTGTTTAAAAACTCATAATCGGAATAAAAAGTAAAAGTTCTTAGTCTTCGTTTTACATTTCAATTTTTACAGAGAAACAGATATTATTGTGTTACCGCTATTTTTTACTTCAAATAGAATGACAACAAAAAGTAAAAGTTGTTAGGGTTAGGGTTAGATTTAGGGTTCTGTTGTTTGTAAATCACAGAATCGAACAAGATGTGCGATTTCCTGTGCCATATTGTTAGTCTCATAGAATGTTATGAACAGTATGTTACTTGATGTGTTACCTAATTCCAACTGCCTTTAAAAAACTATATGGACAAGATTTTGCCACTTAAAACTTCAATACAGAATGGTGTAAAGAGTCGGATAATTATTAATTAAGAAAATCAAAATATTTCAATACTTTAAAAAAAAATTCAATAAAAACCACATTTCCATCAAATTCAAATACACACACTCTCACACCAGGCCGTAATAATTGTATGAAGTGGTGAATTCACCAACTTTTTTTGCTGTGATGCGACATACATGCTGTACTGCAATGCGACATAGCAGCCTGCAATCTGTAGCACAACAATAAAAGTTGTATTATAGAAAACACGGGTTTGAACATGTCGGCCACGGAAACGGCATTTTTATGTGCTTTAGCATGTAAACAGCGCCATTGGGCAGCGTCTTTGTTCATTATTCTACAACCAACAGAATTAATTACATGATCTATATATTAACAAAAAGTAAATGTAACTAATATGAACTTGGTAATAATAAAGGTTGAGATATAATAAGTATAATTTAAATCAGTTTTTCTTTAATCTTCTGAACATAAATAAGAATACGATGCAAGGATGTGTATATAATATCCAATCTCTGTATATGTTGTTCCTCATTAGAGATCTAAGATTCAAAAAAAACAATACAAAGTAAGATCACTTAAATAAATAATTCTTCAAAATGAACCTGAACACTATGAATATACAGATGTAAATATTGAAATTTTCTCTACAATTAGGAAGAGAATTAAATTGTATACTTGGAAATAAAGTCCAGAAGATAATAATTCAATATTATTTTTGCTAGGACGTGAGATAAATTAATATTGTCATTACCTAAACTAAACTATTTTGAATAAATACTACAACTTTTTGGTCTCACATTTTTTTACTTTGCCGCAAAAAAGATGTTGATTATCTAAAAAAAAAAAAATACTGATTAATGTAAATATGCTAGTTGTTATTTTCTGAAGCTAAAATATCGAATGACAGAATTTTTTTCTTATAATAATAATTTAATTAATGAACATTAACAAGTTCAACTTTATTTGATTTACTCTTTACACAAAATAAATTTTCTAAATTACTATTAGAAAAACATTCAATTTCAAATTTATCTGCTATCTTGGAGAAGTTTTGTGGCAAATCTTTGCTATCTTGATAAGGAATATCTCATAATTCAATTCCAAAATTCAGTAGAAATCTTTTCAAATTTTCATTATTATCCTTCATTTAAGATATATTGTTGCCATATGTATTATAAGCATTAAATAAATATATCTTGTGAATGCTGCAATCAATATTTTGATACAAAATATCAAAATTGACTGGCATCTTAGTAAACATTTATAAAAGATCCGATGAGACATTTCACTTTATCCACAATCTTCTGTAAACTGAATATGATTAGTAATCTGATGTAATAGTAGGGTTTAAATCCATATTACTAATAAATGAGAATCTCTGCAAAAAGAACATTTTAAGCTTTTTTTTTTTTTAAAAAAAAAATAGCAACTGTCTGTAAATATTTTCTGATAACAGTGAGATGTGTAATGCATGTGACCATTGTGATCATGTAAAGGATATAATTATCATTACTAAATAATAAATAACACAAATATTGCACAAAACTATCACAAATTTATTTTCTTAATTAAACAAAAAACTCAAAGAGTGAAAATTAATAATTGTCTATTCAATAGTAAAAAAGAGGTATCCACACAGAGCACCTTAGCAAAACAGTAATAATAAAATAATCATCAGAAGGCAAATATTTTAAATCTCTTTTATTTTATTATTCTTATGTTTTTTTATAATAATTAATCAATGCAAAACATTATTATTAATAATAATTTGAAATCTATGTTCATATAAATGGATAACAGTTTTAAAGTATTTTAATGATATTGATAACATCTTACACTTTAATCGAAATATTAATTAAAATTTTATGAAACACTATAGCAAACTGACTTATTTTTCTCTACATATCAAACTGAAGCTAAAGACTTACATATTTTTAGTCTGACACTTCTGTAAGTATAGTAAATTGGAATTAATTAATTAATTAATTTTTTTCTTAAATCATAACAATTAAAATCAATTCTAAAAATTTATTAAGGAAATGGTACTTTTATATGATTGCCCTTGAAAATAACAGTAAGTGAATTGTCTTTACTTTTTAAAATACTAATTAGAGAGTGGAAATCAGACTTGATGATCATATGATTTTAAGTATTCTCAAAAATTGTGAAACTTAAAGAGTACTTTTACACATTTAGATTGTGTTTTTTAATATAAATCTTTTAAATATCTATGAACAAATTTATTAAAAAACTTACTATTATTTTTATACATATGCATATATATTACTATAATAAATTCAAATTCTCGCTAGCGTTTTACTAAATCAAACCAAATACAGCTTAATAAAGAACATGACTTAAAATGGGAATTTTGCTTTGCAGCTAATATCTCAAAAGATAGTATTAATATTAATATTAATTTTTTAAGTATGCTAATGTTTAAATATATACAATTACATTTTAATTCCTGGTGGGTAGTTAAAAAGTTCAGTTTAGCATTGTGGTAGATGATAGTGATCCATTCAGTATATAGAAATATATACTAAATTGCATATATATATAACTTAATTGGTTTTTTTTCTTTTTTTGCAGGGCAATACAATAATTCACCAATTTTCAGTATTATTATTCTGATTTGTCACGGTTTTCTTAAGAGTTTATAATAAATAGACTCAAGGTAAGTTGCAACTTTTAATTTATATCCCCCCCCCCATGTTTCACAATTTTGAGCTCATAATTTAAAAAAATGCACAGTATAACAGATAGAAATTTAACATTATTATTATTTATCTTTTCACAAGTTTTCCAATCTACTTCCATATTTTTCAAATATTCTTTCACCTTTTTTTCTTAAGTTGATTTATCTATCATGTTTATAACCTTCTAGATGATTCTTTTTCTTTTTTAAATCAGTATATATGATTTTCACTTTTATAAAATTCTATAGAAAAGATAAATTGGAAAATGAACCTTTAAATTTTTTATTATTATTATTTCTTCTAATTATTTAAGTTTTTCTTTCACATAAAGTTTTATTTCAAATAAATATCCTTATAAAGTAGGTTAATCTATTCTATTAATTTTTGCAATTTATTTGTTGTCTGATATATCTGTGTATATTTTTATTTTTCACTATCTCGTTTATTTGTCAAGTTAATTTTTAAATTTTATTGTGTATTTTCAATAGAATGATTATAAATTTTGCAGCATTAAAATGTTTCATTAAAACAGAGATTTAAAATACATTCACATGCATTCTAAATGATTAACAAATAACATGAATTGTTAATTTATGAATACAATTCTTTTTAGATTATTTTGAATTTTGTGAATTCTAATAAAGTTTAACTAATTATTTTTACAAATCTTTAAATTGCATGCATTGTAGTAATTCATATGTGATGGCTACAGATTTTTAATTTTTTAAAATGCAGTATATATATATATATATATATATATATATATATATATATATATATATATATATATATATATCTTATAACTTTATGGAATTAAAATTTCTTAACTTTCATTATAAGCCAAGTTTTATAAGGATTTTATTTATGCTAATATTAATATTGTATTTTCTCCTCAGAAATATCTCTATATTTTTCATTAGAATCCTTTTAAAATAGATTGCTCATTTTTAATCAGGTCAAAAATTACAATTTTTTTAGAGTAAAAATGAAATACTGTATAGAAGATTAACAATGAGGTTTGAAATAAACTAATCCAGTTCATCAAAAAAAAAAAAAAGAAAGAAAATTGATTCAAAAAAATTAAAATACTGTTATATTTCATTGGATAATTAAAATATATGCATATGAATTCATTTTATTAAATACTAATTTTAAGCTACTAAAGATAGTCCAAAGTTGACAAATAGTTGAATGACTCAAATTATGAAGCTTAACTGCAAATAATCAGTAAGCAGTGCCCAACTAAAAGTATCTTCCATATCTTTGATGATCATTAGGGACTGGATGTTGTTTCCAATATAAAGTCTTTCTATGCTCTTTTATTCTCCATTTATCTTCAGAAACTTGGGTTAATACAAGATCCAATTGATAGGAGTCTCTCATATTGTTGGACATTTCTGGGCATTAACTTAATACAAGACCCAATTGATAGGAGTCATATCATAGGACATTTCTATGCATTAGCTTAAATAATGAGATTGTATGTGCAACTACACTTTTATCCTTTAATTACATTGCACAGAAATTCTTAGTTTGGATTCATCAAAATAAATTTTTTAAATAAATTCTTTCATTATGTTATCTTACTGAAAATTTTAAAAGATTAAAATAGTGGCAAACAAATTGATATTAACCAATAATTTTTCAGCAGCTAAATGCCTTTGCAATTACAGTGCTTCTTAGTTTTACATAAGTGAGACCACTGAGCAAAAATAAATCATCAAGGGCAATAATATATTATAAAATCAGAATGTGTTCAACATAAATGATAAAATTAATGGATTTTTTTTTCATTTTCTACTATTAAGACAATGTTCTTCTATTTGTATATGTATTTTATATTTTTGTGTATATCAAACATTGTATACTGTAAGCAAAAACAAAAAATCACAATTAAATGTTGTTGCTAGAAAAAACAAAGTAATATTAAAAAATAAAACACCAAGAATTTTTTTTTTTTTTTAAAAAGTAAAATTATTAATATAATAAGCCTAAAAATAGTTAGTTAGAAGCAAGTGTTTTCAATAAACCAAAAGTTTCTCATTTAATTTCCTTTGAAGAAATGTTTTTATTGATGCAAATAATTTATATATTAGTAAAAATAATAAAGTAATTTTGTTTTGTACCAATTTTATTTCTCCTAACTTTTTGAACATGTACATTATGGATCCTAATTAATACAGTTTGTTTTTTTGTTTTGCTTTTTTTTCCACATCCTAATAAATAATTGTCTCATTATTCCTATTCTACTTTTCCTGACATAAAAATTTTGTTTGGCTTTTTGTTGAAAATTCCTGCTTTTTATTTATTTTTTATGTATAGTTAGAAATTTATTTTTAATATACAAAATAATATTATTCTATTTACTAATATGCTTAATAATATGTGAATAAAAGGTTCCATGGTCCACTGCTAATAATTTACAAGCATTTTTGATGTCATTAAAGAAAAAAAATCATTTGAATATTTGTTAATTTATTTTTAATATAGTTTATTGGCAGTTATTAATAATAAAGATATTGATTATTACATGTGTATTGTGCCCATCTCTAGTAAGAACAGTTTTTTTAGATAGTCAATTGGCCCACTGGGAATTCTAAAACACATCAACACCATTTTTTTTTTATTAGACTGTAAAAACAATTTTGTCAAGGAACTTGTATAATTAAAGTTTTTTTTTTTTTTGTTATGATAAAATTATTGATTTGAACAAAATTTTTATTATATAGATGGAAAATTTTGCATTCATTCAATAGGTTACAAAAATTTAGATTTAAATTATAAGGTTTCACATTTTTCTTCATAAGATTTTTATCAATTCAGTAGTGAATAAATGAATAAGTTTTGCTTTACTTTATTCATTTTTATAGCTCTGCAGTTTTTTCCCTTCTATTATGTGTATATATTGTATCTTTAAAATTAGATAATTAAAAAACAGTTCGGGATATGGCTTTTTTTTTTTTTATGAATGTGATTATTGATTGATAAAGAAATGGAATAGGAAAAATACTTATAGATTTAACTTTTAAATTTCCTTTTTAGAAATTTTATTTTTTATTTTATAATTATATCTCAAATGATCTTCAAAAATCATTCTCAGCATTGCCTGATGCAATCATGAATATATCAAACATCCAAACGGGGGGGGGGACGAGGACGGGACGACTGCATGCCAATATATTGGCAAATGAAAATGCTTTGATATTGATTAATAACATGTTTGTGTTTTTAAGATATAGAGCTTCTGTTAGATACCTTTTTTTAAAAGAACAAAGTTATGAAATCTGCTCAAAATTTTGTTTTTTATTTAATAACGCTTAAACATTAATGACAACCTGAAGAAATTACTGTAAAACAGAGCATGGAAATGAACTGTGAAAACTCAGAGATCATTTAGTTTAAAATCATTTTTTTTTCTAAAATTAAATCAAACTTTTATCAAGATGATCATTTTCGTTTTTTAAAAAAATTTCAGGCATCCTAGAATTTTATTTCAGATACTTCCTTATAACAAAGTCAGGTAATCACTAAACATTGATTAAAAATATTCTCTCTTCACTCATTTTAAGATAACTTTAATTAAATTACTAATAATTATAATTAATATAAAACCTCAAGCATCAATATTCTGTATATAGTTATTGATTTTATTTTTTAAATGTTATCATAATTTGTTGATAAATTTTATTTTAATTATATAAAATTAAAAAAAATAAAATATATAAAAAATAAAATACAAATTGATGTGTTATAGAATTATGAATATATTTTATACAAGATAAAATATGTTTTTTGTTTAAATCAATATTCTTTTTTTCATAGCATATACACACAATATAGTCTAGATTACACCACACTTCCAACTGTTCTTTTTTATAACTTGCCTATGCATAGAAATGAAAAAGCATTTATTAACATACAATCTAAAATATTTAAATAGTGTAATATGAAGACATTATTATGAAATCTGGAGTAACTGATTTTTTATGCTTATTTATGCACAGAATATGCACACACGGTACAATGATTAATGTATTTGCCTATCATACAACATAGAGGAACTTTAAAAATGTATTCTAGTTTAAGCATAATTACAACTTTTTTATCAGCTAGTTTATATCTAACTATTAGAAGCGTTAAATGGATATCTAGCCATTATCGGTTGAAGATTTAAGTTAATCTAGAGTGGCCTGATGATTGATGCATTAACTATAAAACAAAATAATACAATGCAGTATAATAAATAGCTTTTATCAATGGTGGGACAGGAGGAATGGTCTTTTGCTTCTCCTGAATGCTAAGTTTTTCTGCGCCCAAAACATGAGGATATGAAAACTTAGAGACTTTATCTGAACTTTAGTCAATGATAATTTGGATTTTTTCAATCAGTAAACTAGCAGTGAAAAGAAGAAAAAAATTAGTAATATGGTTGATTTTCACAGTAGATCACTATGTGAATTTTATAACTAAAAAGCTTATTTAAATTAATCTGAAAGTTGTGAAATGTCTAAGAAACTTTATTCCCGGAGTGAGACTGGCTGACTCAAGTTCTAAAAGTTTCCAAATCAAACTGATTTATAGCTAAGAAATTTAATTTGGGTCAGAAAATGAAAGTGTTTCTCTTAGTCTGGTATTTTGATGCTTGAACAATATTTTGATGCTTGAACATCACATGGCCATCTAAGCAACTGACAATATGATTGTTTTTAAGCCCTCAAAAGATTCAAAGCTATTAGTATCTCCATTGTTACAGAAATTTTCAAATCTGCTTGTTTATTCTTATAAATATATAGATAAGTTTAGTAAGAATTTATTTTGTCAAAGTTTCATAGAACATTTTAACAAAATGAGTCTAATTGGTGTTTTTTAATAACACAACTACTATGTTTAAATGTAAATGACTAACTTATTGAAAAGAGATTGATTAATAACTATAGGCCTCAATAAAATTTATTTTGTGAGTAAAATTCACATCTTCCCTTAGCTTTCATGACTAATGAATTGGAAAAAGTTGAAAAATTTTTGCACACAAGCTTTCCATTTCTGCTTACTTCTAGACTACATCAAATTCATAGCTAGAAGACTACTATGTATTATTATTATTATTTGTAATGTATCTTTCATTATTTTTTAAACTTACTTCATTTATAGATTGGCCCAAAAGTCTTGGATAACAGAATTTTTATATGTACATTTGTTTTTCACCTGAAGGCAGGTCAGAATAATAAGATACTATGTCCTAGTGATGTCACTTAGTTATCAGTAGTTATTTTTTATCAAATTATCTTGCAACACATATTATTTTAACATCATATTTTTAGAGCTGTATCATAAAAGTCTTTTACATTACTAAAGAGTTATTTTCTTCACATTCATGACTTTCTCAGATTACTTTCAATATCTGAATTAGGAATAATCAGTCGAGATCAGTAAAATACATAATTATTAGCATAATTGAATTAGTTTGGATCCCAAACTCAGGATATTTGAATCTCTGATTATTTACTTGAATAATATAAAAGAAGTAAAGGTAACTACTGAAAGTGTGGATACAAAATTAATTGCCACTGATGATTTTTTTTAATGAAAATTATTTTTTGAACTTGAATGACAGATTTTAGAATTTATTTAAGGCCATTTAGTGCGGACATGTATTGATTTGCAGCATGATTATTTTCCCTCTAGTCTATCACAGGTTAATTATGTTATAACTTGTTAATGCAGTGTCATCATTTTACTATTGTGATAGCACTTTTTTTGATGTCAAAATCAATTATCTCTCACATTTTCCCTTTTTGTCTGCTTGATTGGATAATTTTGAATTACTTACTAGTCATTATGTATTTTTAAAATAAAGAATGCATGGAATTTGTTATGATTAATAATATACAGATGCATGGAAAAAAAAAAAAAAAACAGGATATGATTAGATTTGATGAATAGAAAACTATCTGTACAATGGGATTTTTTTGTGTGTGGTAACATAAATATATCAGTAATATATTTGTTCATTATAGTTGTCAGATATTTATATATACTGTATTATTATGCTCTGCAACATAGTCATTTTTTTGATTCAGTGTGAGGGATATATGTAAGTACTTATGCTTATGACTATTGTTATGTCTTAATAAAGCTTATATAGAAAGTATGTGCTCTTTTATATTATTGCAAATACAAGCATTTTATCCTTTTCTTCCTACATTGAAATTTTCACTTTAGGATAGATCAGGGGTCGCCAAACTTTTTTGATCATGGACCCCTATCTAATTTTTCGAAATCTCCATCGACCACCATAAAAGTAATTTTTAGTTAATTAAAATAAAACTATCTATTAGGTACTGTGTTACATTTATTTTATGATTTTAAACATTTATTAAAGTAATTTTACATTGTGTGACAATAGTTTTATGAAAAATATGTGTGATTTGCATATTAAGAATTGTTTTTCCTTCGACCCCCAATCGACCCCCTGGCTCAGATCGACCCCTACTTTTGTTAAATAGACCCCTGGGGGTCTATATAGACAACTTTGGCGACCTCTGGGATAGATAGCAATTCAATGATTTATAAAAATTAAATTAAACTGAAAGTTAAATCATTGAATTGCTATCTATCCTAAAAGATAGAGACATTATCTAAATGGACAATGTTTCTTTCATGCTTGATATTTCTTCCTTTACCTGGTTATTAACTTAAATCCCATTAATGAGTCCTATTTATGCACTACTGAATTGTAAGCTCAGACTATTTGCCTAACACGTTTTTTTTAAATACGCAGGTGCTTTTTCAACAGGAGAGATATTTTCTTTTAATGACATTATTATTGCCTCAGTAGCCTAATCCAATAGACCTATTCTGAATTACACATATGCTTTTAAAGAAAAACTTTTTGAATAGTTCTAATAAAATCTACATTTTATGCTCCAAATCCTATATGTAATTTTTTTTCTTTTTAAAATGCTCAGTGCAGATTGTCAAAATCATAGAGCTAAAATTTGTCAAGCGTTGGTGGCCTTGTGGTTAGCATAGCTGTCTTCCAAGCAGCTGGGCTGGGTTCGCTTACCGGTCAACATTTTGACACATAAAAAAAAAAATTCTCAATTGATTCTCAGCCATCTTTGATGTTTCATTCATCTTGTCACTTGGATATTTGATCATCATATGATCTCCAAACGATTACTGAAATTTTATAATAGACTTAAGTATTTAAATCAGTGAATTTGTGTATCTATTTTTTATAATTATTTAAAATGATCTGATCTGATAAATGATTTCTTAGGAGACATCAGAAATTTCTGTGCGTAGAAGACCATATGCTAAGAAATCCTCTTAGTTAAGCGTAACATTTCCGCCCCCTGAAATCTTTTAATTTTTCTTAAATGATGACGCTACTATATATTTAGTTTATTATCACATCACACATATAAAAACAAACCTTTTTTTAAATTAAAACAAAAATATAAGGAGTTTGATGAGTTTTCCAAATCTCACAATTAATTTTTTTTTTTTTAACCTTAAATGCATTCATTATTTAATAATGATTACAATCCAATATTTTACGGTATATATCAGATTAAGCCTATCTTTTTAAAAATACAGTTGATTTGACATTTTTCTCATCAATTATTCTTAATTATTTTAAAAAAATTAAAATATGAATTTTAAATTTCAAATGTGTTTGTAAAATTCTTATCTTGGTGATTATGGTTGTGTTCTGAACATGTTAATGTTTTTGCAAATAGAAATTAATTAACATAAATGAAGCGCAACTGCTAATTATTCCTCTTTCTTTTTTTATGTGATATATATAAAAGATCATAATCTGCTATTGATATTAGGGTTTATGTATATTTATTAACAATATCTTTTATCTCATTTATTAATTTGCTGGAAATGTGGTGACATGTTTTTTTGTCGTTGTTGTCATTAAAATACAAATTATTACAAGAGATAGTGCATGAACATGTGTATATACTTTTTATGTGCTTAGTTTATTTTTTTTATAATATATTAAGCTGTACAGTAAAGGCAAGGCAAAAAATTGAATTTGGTTATATGTTAAATGACTTGCTACTAAACATATTTTACAATTCTCAGAAAGCATTGTCAAGCAATAAAAAATACTTAATCATTATCCGCTTTCTTTAAAAAAATATATAATGGTGAACCATCTATTTTTACTATTATCATCATCATCTTGGAGTTTTTTGTAAAAGTCAAATGCTTTAGGATCTTATTTGCATTTTACATTGGTTCATTTTAAATTGATAAACTGTATTTATTTTTTAAGCTTTTAAATTTTAATCTATCCTTATATATATATATATGCAAGATATGGTCTCATGATATACTAATTAGTACATTTATCTGCTATAACCAACCTGAGTTTGAAGATAGTTGACAATTTCTAGCAAGCATAACTTTTTATTTGGGTAACTAGACTATAGCTATCCAGTTATTGATCAGAAAAATGGGCATGTAACTATTCTTAGAAATAAAACAAGCAAGACTAAATACACCAATCAGCAGTTGACTAACTTGATATTGCTTTTCATTAATGTTACTTTATAGAAGAATGCTAGAGACACTTTTACAATGATTTACTTACTTTATTTATAAATACTTAAGGATAAGAGAACTTTAATGATAAGGTTTTTTTTAAAAAATTTTAATTTGTTTAACTTTTAAAATTGGTTTTTTGATTATCTTTAATCATCTTAAAGATCTACACAATATAATAAAGTTTATGGTGCCATTCTAAAACTGTGATAGTAGAATAAATTGTGTTAAAAGATAGTAAGCTATTCAAAATTATCATCGACAATGACCAAGTGATAATGTTTGGTTGTAGTACTCTACTATCTAAACGTTCAATTCAATATGAGGCAGAGAACATGTATATAGAACTCTCAAGAATCAATTGTGATATTTATTATGTCATTAATTTAATATAATTTTTGTCTCAGATGTCCATCTTATAATCTCTGTTAGTTTACTGTGATTTCAAATTACGAATTTAATAAGTTACTATTTATAATTATATAAATTTAGTGTAAATATATTAAATTTATTAAGTACAAGCAGATGATATAATAATAACATGAAAGCCTGAAACCTTCGACAGATGTGCCTTAAAAAATGCTTATGTGACAGCCAATCAGATGTAATAATGACTGCACGTGCAGTCATTATTACAACTAATTGGCTGTCACATAAGCATTTTTAAGGTACATCTGTTGAAGGTTTCAGCCTTTCACATTATTATAAATTTAATGTAAAAATAAGCTCATTTACATTTAAATTTATACATTTTTATATAGTGATAAATGAAAATAAATAGCAATCATAATTCTTAAAGAAATTACTGTTTTTTATAATATAATATTTACATAATATCATATACACTTGACATGAATTTATGTGGATTAAATCTTTTTAAACATATGAAAAAGTAAATATGAATTTATTAAGTTTGATTAGGAGGCAGTTATATGGAGTTAATGTGGTCCTACAAATAATATAATTAAGTTGATCAAATACAATTTAAATTAATAAATGTTAGTTCTGTTTTGAAATAAAAGAATGAGCCAACCCAATTCATTTAAAATAATTCTCCTCATTATTATATATAGGCCTTGGAAACACAATTGTTCTTGAATTTTTTCAGAAGTTTGAATATGTATCTAATTAGATATGTTAATACTTATGTCTATTTAGGAAGATTGTTCTATTATTTTGATTATACAATTCTAACAATAAATTGCTTTAAAAAAGAAATTATTTTTATGAGATATTGTCAAGTGGTGTGATGTTAGTTCAGATTTTTTTTCACTCAGAATCTTCAAGGCAATGCATTACTTAAAATTGCATTATAAGAATTATATCTGAATAGTTCACTATATGCTTATATTCAATAACAAATCCTGTTCTGTGAAATGTTACTTAGCATTCATGTATATATATATCAAGTGTATATGTATATAAATTAAAGAAAAACAAAGATGAACTAAAATAAAAATATATAGCTTAACTTTGTGAATTATGCAGGGTATGTTTTTTTTTTCCAGCCATCTTTATTATTGTTAGAAAAAAAAGTGTATATGGCATTAAAGTCATTATAAAAAAACTTTATTTACATCAGTATTTGTATTTACTATTCATTAAAAAACAAATAGAAAAGTTATTATTTCTATCATTTCTTGCTATTTTATAAATTTTCAACTAAATATTAATAACATTCCATTTCAAAAACTTATTTAAATAACTAAAATTTTCTGAGAACCTGAACTCAAACCAACATTCCTTCTTAGTAATGATGAAATAAAATGCATGATGAGATACCAATGTCAAAAAAAAAATTAAAAAAATGTTTTAATAATTACTTTTCAAACTCATGAAGGCTTAATTTTACATAATTTTTTTATTCAACATTTTAAATCTACTGCAATATTTTATAATGTTTATTAATTCAGAAAAATTTCATTTTAAAACATAAATTAGTTTATCTTCAAAAACAAGCTGATATGATTATAGTATATAACCTGGCAAATAAATTTTGACATTGGCATGTTAATCAATTTATTATATAAATTTAATTAGTTTATTTTGTTAGTAGGAATAAACTTTTTAACAATAAAAAAAGTTAAAGAATAAAAATAGTTTTATAGACTTAAGGATATTATAAGTGGTTTAGCAATTTTTGAATGTGGAATCTTACAATATTAAGTTATAGCATAAATATAATTGCAACATTGAAACAGTTTCTCAAAATTATAAAATAATAAAATATTATTATTAGTTTTATTCATGCGAAAGTTCTTGCAGATTCTGAAAACAATGTATTTGGATTCATTATTTATATCTTGGGTCTGAACTTAATCGGTTGTGCTCTATATTTTGCAAAAGAAAGCAAACTATTATAATAATTTTTCTGAAAGTTTGTGATGGTAGCATTGTACTTGTAATTATATGTTATAACATCCACTTTAGTACTTGAAACCATAATCATAAATTCAACTCCATCTCTACCAAAACTGTGACTTCATTATGTCAGTGAAATTTTTTTTGTTGCACACCTACATAATAAAGTACTATTTATAAACATTCTTGTCACATGTCAGTAATATATATACTTCAATTAAATTCACATTAAAATTAGAGCAAGAACAAAAATTGGCATTCTAGATGTTTTTGTGTAAAGACTTTCTCATGACAAGTGTCATATGCTAATCTGTGTTTTATTATTAACAATTCAACATATTTAGAATAGTATAAAGTTTGAATTAAGAAAAAAAATTAAAAATTCAACTAGATGATGGAAATAGTTCAACATATAATTAAATAGTATTTTACTTTCTTTCTTTAATTTATCTTTATCAAAATAATTTCAGAAATTAAATATCAACACATGGTATTATTATTTTGATTAAAAATCTTTCTTAACACTTCCTCTTGTCTAATGTTAACCTTCTTCTGATTGTTTACTGACCTCTTTTAAATTTCTGGAGTTCATGCTTTTTTATTTTTTGTATTTATCTTTGATATTTCATTGACGGTATTTACTCAGGTTAAATTTATGTTGTGAAATCTTCTTTGGTGATGGAAAAAGCTATGACAAACTCATCTTTTTTTTGGAATAACTGGTTCATAGTTAATTTAGCTAGCAATAATAAAATTGTTCATTAAATAAATATCTAACCATTGTTAACTGAAGTTTATATAATTTTACTGGAATTCCTAATGTATAAACATTGTTTTCCTCTGAAAAAAATTGGCACAATTTAAAAAAAGTACAGTGGAACGTTTTGATGACTCAAAGACTTCATATTTTTGGTCAAAGCATTAAAGACTATATATGTATATCATACTAAATGGTAAAATGCTAGAGTCATTCTCATCAGAATGTTGGTATGTCATTATATATTAGATGACAAGATATGTTGACATCTTCCTATTTAAGCAGAATAATAAAAATTTCTTTCATCCAGCATGATATTGCTCAATAACTAGATCACTGACAGACCCATTTATCATCATCAATTTCCTTAGTTTAGAATTTAAAGTATGATATCAGTAAATTAGTATTATTTAACAGGTTTTATTTTCCTAACAGCAATCATTTTTACATATTTCTGTAGACTGACCACAAAAATAATATTGACTAGTACAAATCAGTTTTATTTGGTCTGAAAGTTAGAATATGTTTACCAGAAACATTTTCATTCAAATGATTGTATAGCCTAGCCTTATTACTTATTAAATAATTGTTTTTATTTACTCATAATCTAGTATAATTTGGAAGCTTGGAATTCTTTTCTGTATGTCAGATGACTTGTAATCACATATATTAGTAAATATATGCTATGCAATTCAATTGAGGATGGAATGAAAAATAGATAAAATTGTTGTTTTAAAGTTTAAAATAACACTTTAATGAAATAAAAAAAAACTATGAAAATAACAAAAAAAATGAAATTATAAAATTAAATCATGATACAATCAACTTTACTTAATATGCATACTTGCAAATACATTAATTGCCCTTATAGAATATCAGTCTGTATATATCTCAAGTTGGGTTTAGTATCTTATTTAGCCTCTTCCTCCTTTACTATCCAAGATAAAGAATTTTATGAGATAAATTATTAAAGTAAACATTTACATTATTTACTATTGCACAAAAAAAAATATGAAAAATAAAAATAATTAAGTATTTATAAATTGCTTCTTTTATTATCAATTGAATGCTAATGTATTGAAATATTCTTGTTAATTAAATTATTGAAAATCTTAAAATATAATTTAAATCAAGTATCTATACTTCTATATCAGTAAGATTTGTTAAATTTTATATTTTATGATATTAATTTTCTATAGGACATCATTTTTATATTAATATTTTTGTTAAAGTTCCTTTTGTTTATACTCTTTTATTGCTATATAGGCTATAACTCAGGAACACATTTCATCTTGTAATATTGATAGTAAACATACTACAAGATGTTTTTAGACTGTATATTTACTACTTCACTAGCAATTTTATTTCCAGGTAATAAGCAGTGATTCAATTAAGGTTTACTATTAGTACATATTTTTAAAACATACACACACACATATATGTGGCAAATAAATTTCCAATAGAGACAGTTGGAAAATGATAATGATAACACAAACAGTTTTTCAATTCTGACTTAGCTTTATTTCACCAATAAACTTGAGCAGTCACTTCTGATCGTTTTTGGGGGAATTTATTCATGGAATACTTTCACACTCCACACTCTCTTTATTTTTTACAGCTATACTTGCTGGTGGCTATTGTTTTTATTTTTTATATATCTATAATTTTCCTATATAACAATTTGTGTTAATTGCAATTGAAAACAATACTAGATATTTTTTAGATGTGTTGATTTGACATGAATTGGTTTTTTTATTGAACTTACAAAAAAACAAGTAAATTGCAATTACATTTTTTTCTACTTTCAACAACATTTGAGTTTTACTATATTGAAATTTAAATATTAACAGTACCAGTCTTAATAGAAATTAATTTCATAATATCCAAATTTCCACCTATACATTAATGGCAACAATTTTTAATTGCCTAATATTGTCTTTGATTTACTTATGAAAAATTTATAAATGATAAAGTTCTTATTTAGTCACTGATGAACTGTTTTCTAATTAAATTCAGTTTTGACTTCTGTTTTTTACTTCAACTCACAATAAATATTGTAATATTTTAATTACCTTTCACTCAGCTTATTTATTGAGCCAATTTGATTTAAATTCTATAATTATTCTACATACTCCAGAACTTCTGAATTAACTTAACTATTTAAATAGTATAAGATTTATTTATATGTTCATGTATAGAATTATTTATTATATATGTTTATACATGTTTAAATATCATATATATATATTAGTATTACAATTTTTATTTTAGACCATATTTTATAATCTGGACCACTATACAAAGTTAGCGACAACTTTTAATGTGCATATACACTCAGTATTTTATTTTATTCTTGTATAATTTTACTACTTCAATTTTTATATTCTTGTCTTACTTTGATTAATTATAAAACTTTATTGTTTTGTATTTTCTCTAATTGCTAGGTAATATAATGATGTCACTTGTGAATGAATTTACTGTATTGAAAAAGAATTTTATAGCAATAACAGTTTTATAAAAAAATTTCTTTATTGCTCTTTTCTCTTGTTTTGAAAGTTTTCTGTATTCAACATTTGTATGGTCTTTCTGGTATTGGACATGCATTCAACAATATTTAGTTTAACATCATCTCCAGAGTTTTTCCTAATAAATTCTTTATTATGTTGATCAGAAAAATAATACTACTGTCTGAAATTTATTGGTCAGATAGTTTTTCAAAAGTTAATTTTTTTACTGTTATTTTTCAGGTATTAATTCTGTCTATAATTAATTATACAAGGAAAATAAAATAATTTTTATGTTTCACACATTTTTAAGTATTAGTAAAACAACATTTTTATTTCAAAAATCTTCCTTTTTAAAGCCCTATAAATAATTTGAGATTGGAATCAAATTAATTATTATTAATTTTTTATTTTCTTCAAGCTATTGGACATTCTGGTCTTTTTAGTATGTATCTTTAATCCTACTTTAATGTTCCATTTAATAACTTTTCTAACATTTTGTGCTGCTCTCTTTGAATATAATTATGTTGATTTAAATGACTTAAGAGATCTCTGTAATCTCTTTTCATTTTAATTCACAAAGTATTTCTTGCAAATATTTTGGATAGATGGAGTTACCTGTTGTACGTTCTCACTAATACCATCTTCTTAGGGTTACAGTGTGATTTAACCATTGGCTTTAATCAGAATAGAAATGCTTGATGAGTCAAATGCTTTTCATAATTTACAAATCCATTGCCAAATTTCAATTCATAAGCATTTATCCTTACATATTTTTTTTTTCATTAGTATATATTTAAAGTTAACACATTTTGTGTTTAATTCATCAATAAGTTCTTAATTCCTTTATGTTTTTTTTTAATTGTCTATAAAGATTCAAATATTTCATGGAGTTTTTCTGTTTTTACAGATTTAATTGCATGTCTTATCTTTTTATTTTAAAATATTTGTACTTTGTATATGTATATGGTCCTTTATAGTGACATCTATATGTCATTAAAATATAAAAATCAACTTACTCCAGCAAGGAAAAATGTGCACATAAAATGTTACTCTGCTTTTAAATATTGTCTCTTAGTTGTCAAGCATTGATGGTCGAGAGGTCAGCGACGGCTGCTTTACAAGCAGTTGTCCTGGGTTAGCAGGTTCGCTTTCCGGCTGATGCTATGACACATGAGAAAAAAAAATATTGTCTCTTAGTTAACTTTTATAAAACAAATCTTTATTTAGGTAGCAGATATTTGCATAGATATTTTACAAACTGGAATATATTAGATTCAATTATTTATACCCCCCCCCCACCAGATGTTGACTAAAACTGAGCAAATCAATACTTTTTAGTAGTATACTTATTATTAGCAATATTACATAACAATGAGTAACAATGAGACACTATCTTGCACAAATCATTGTGGAGAGTTAATTATTCTGGTACTTAGCTCTAAAAAAAGTTACAGTATATATATGTGTATGTGTGTGTACACATGCATGATGAAAGCAAAAACGACAACTTATTCAATAGTATGTTGTTAATAATAATACTTGCTTATCAATTCTCAGCAGAGAATTTGTTGATCTCAGCCTGCAATTTTGGTGCTTGAGTGTTATTTGACTTCTTAAACAACTTGTTTATAAGATAAATAAAAAGTTGTTTGTGTAATTATTATAGTATCTCTTCTTTAGAACCACAACATAATCTATATAGATATTGTTCTTTATATAAAAGACATTTTAGAAACTAGGCAATCAGAACATGAATTATTCATTTATGATAGTAGTCTATCTTGTAACTTATTTTATATTTAGAAAGATATTACAAATTTTATCAATAACTTGTGATGTTGAGAATTATAGCATAGAATGATGAAACTTTTCCAGTAGTATAAATTGCCTGTGCATATATATATATTTACACGCAACAAGATATCATGACATTGTATAGTGCATCTGTCATATATATACACAGTATATTTATGTTCAACAGGCTCTCATGGCATGGTGTAGTACATCTATTCTGCCATGTTCATTATTTGGGAATTTAAATTCAGTCTGTATAAGAATTGAATTCTTTTTGACCTTTTATTAAACACACTTGAATACCTCAGCTATAGTTGATTACTAAATGGATGACAAAACAAACACGGCAAACCAATAAACCTCCCTCTATCCAGCATTTGGCAAAGCTTTTATCTTTGCTGTTATTTTTTGAATGGCTACTAGAGCAGCTTTGTTTTGCAGTGGGGAGGGAGATTAGATAGGCACAGTGTATATATACATGTACTATTGATCTGCAGCATTCACTTTATATAGATATTTTTATATATTTGATTATATAAGTATGATTTTAATTACAACTTTATAAGGAAGGTATGTAAATAAAAAAAATAAAGTAACCAATTTAAAGCAATGAAAAACTTAAATTTTATTTCATTTTTTTTTTAATTCAATGAATTTTCTTATTTTGAAAGAGGAAATTTAATTTCTTTTAATTTAATTGAATCATTTTAAGTAAAATAAAGCCATATTGTTACAATCTTTTAATTATTTTTTTTCTCATTTGTTCTGTTGATGATCTTAGAGTCGGAATCAATAGTGATTCAATTAAGTCGTGAGTCTTCTAATTGTTTTGCGTAGTATTTTAAAATAAGGCTATTTGATGTTTAATTGGACATGATCTTTTTTTTTCTTATTTAAGAATTCAAAATTGATTTATCAAATTATTATCTTGTGAATCATTAAATTATTTTTAAAAAATTATTTCTGTTTCACAAAAAAAGTAATAATGATTTATTTAACTCGATGTATAATTTTTCTTAACTCGTGCTCAACTTTCAAGAATTTCTTTTTTCTTTTCTTTTTTTTTTTTACAAACTTTAAAAATTGCTTATAATTCTTGTTTTGTTGTGATATATTAAATACCCATCTTAATATTAGAGCTATTTTATCTCAGAGACTAGCCATGAGAAAACAATGTAAATTGAATTACTGTGACCCTTGCTTAAAATATATATACAGTATATACTTTTAAACCAATAAATGATAACTAAATAAACTAATGTATGTATACTTATGAGAATGTGGTTAGTATCAAAGGCAGTGCAAATCCAAAACTGCTCAGAATTTTAAAATATTTATACATAACTTTGTTATATATAACTTGGTTAGCTATTTAGAAATCATATTATTTTTCCAACATTGAAATGACAGACTGAGGCACCATTAATTCCATCAAACTGATAAATTGAACTTCAGGATTAACATTTTGGCTGACTGTGGCAACCATTATGCCACATGCCAATTCACTGATAATACTGTATATCATATGTTCCACAGATATATTTTTTATTTGAGTAATAAGTTTCATGTAGAGTTTAAGCAGTTATTAAATTGCTTATATAGGCTTACTTAAAAATATAATTAGTAATTACAATTGTAGACTTTAGAATGATACTATAAATAAATAACAGAAATATATTTTCAAAATGGTTATGCATATAAAAATGTATATACATGTTAGTGTAGAACAGAGGCTCATAAAAACCTATTTGGTCTATCATCTTCTTTTCAGGAAAAATTTTCACAGCAACCCCCAAAAAACTTATCTTCTTTAAACAAACACACAGAAGCAGTGACAAATTTGTATCCTTTCACATCCATATTTTTACTTTATCCTACAATATAATAAATAAAGATGATCATGAAATAAGATGTCTTGAAGCTTGAAATTATAAAATTATTTTAAAAAATCATCCATAGTAATATTCATAGTATGCACATAAAACTGAAATGGTGAAGGTTAAAATTAAAATTAATACCATGGATAACATTAAAAAAAATTTGTTGAGAAGTATAAATCTGATGCAGTGCTATCAATTTATTACTCTAAATCCACATTTCTTTAATTATTATGGAGATGCAATTAAAGACTTTTATACCATAGCACATAATCCAGGATAAAGTGTAAAATGTCTGCTTTTGCTGCCAGAATTGTTGGCAGCCATCTTTGAATTTAAATTTTTTTTGTTTGATATTATTTTTAACAGTTGAAAAAGGATTCAAAACCCAATGAATGATTATTTAAATAATATTTTTAATTCAGTCATTGAAATTATATAAAGAACCTCAAAGTTGACAATAAATAAACAAGCCTTCTTCATCCTTTTGAAATTAGTAAATTTGAAAACTGGTGGAATTTCCCTTATTCTAAATTTGTTTGTACAGAAGTTGTGTTTTAGACATGGAAATAACAGTTATTATTTTGATTAAATTTAGGTTATTTCTAAAAGATGTAGATTTAATTTTATTAAACAAATCTTTCACATAAGATATGACTTTTTTGAAAGTAATAAAATTAGCTCATAAAGTTTTATCTTTCTTTTCTAAAAACTCTAGTACTAAGGTCAAAGAATTTATAAAACTGTTCCAAACAAGAACTTTATTGATAACCAACAAACTTTTGTACAAAATATAAGTGAATGAGTTCTTCATCATTTTTTAATACAAGGTTATCCAAACAATCTACTATTCAATTAATTATTTCTGATTTTATTTATTGCTTTGATGATATAAGGAACTAAAAGACATAGAAATGTATTGTAGATATAAAAGAAAATATATAAAACGCTATTTTATTGAAACAATAATAGTACAATTGGCTTTGTATGTGATCATAAGCCATTGAAATCAGAAGTATTAAATATGAATTGGAGTTTTTAATTTTTGTTACACTAACACTATTGTTAGCTGTTTGTTATACAATTCAAAAATAATCTAAATTAGATTTCATGCATATCACTTTTTATAGTATCACACTATAAAATCATTCATCATCATCATCATTTTCAACTATTATTGATCCACTGCAGCATAAGAGTCTCTCCAAGTTCAATCCATATTCTCCAATCTCTAGCCTCTCTTATCTACATCACCCCAGAACACTTCCGTATTTCACCTATCCATCTCACATGTGGTTGATTTCTAGGTCTTTTACAGTCTTGGGAATCCAATTTAAGATTTCAACTGTCCTTTTATCATTTCTTCTCGCAATGTGTTTAACCCAACTCCAATTCAGTCTTTTAATTCCTTCAATGAGTTCAGTAACACCAGTCTGTTCTCTTATCTATGTATTTCATTTTTGATCTCTTCTTATAACGCTTAACATTCATCTCTTCATATTTCTTTAAGCAGTCTGTCTGTTTTATACTTCTGTGAAATGTCCAATTTTTTAGATCCATAAGCAAGAACTGGTATATATGTAGTAAAAAAATCTTCCTTTTCAAACATATAGGTCTATTTCCTTTTAATATTAAGTTCTACCTTCCAAAAGCACTCCAACCAACTATTGTGTTTCCACCTGTAGTAATAATCTTCTTTTAACTCATCATTATCAATCTATTTGGGGGGGGGGGGATTCATTGAACATTAGTTTTTTTTAAGATTTGCCTTTAATTCTACTTTCTTAATTTCATCTGATAATTCTTGCAACATTTCCTGAAGCTCTAAAGCATTAGCTGTAAAAACAACTACACCATCTGCAAAATCTAGATGACTTAAATAATCTCCATTTATTTTCATGCCCTTAGTTTTCTATTTTAATTCACAAAGTGCTTCTTGCAAAACTGCTGTAAAAAGTTTTGGTGTTACAGAATTACCTTGTCATATATCCTTCTTAATGTTAATCATTCTAGTATTATTGTAATCTAATTGTTGCTGTTGCATGTTTATAAATATTCTTCAAAATAAGATAATGTCCTGAGTCTATATCTTGATGATAACTACTGAAGAAATACTTTTAGAATTAAATGCCTTTTCATAATCAACAAAACCAAAGCATAATGGCAACTCATATTCATTGGTCATTTCTGTAACTTCACTCAATACTTGGATATGATCCATAGTACTAAAACCACTTTTAAATTCAGCTTATTCTTTTGGTCGGTTAAAATCCAAAGTTTGCTGTAGATGAATTGTAATTCTTTTGGTAAAAAATTCGTGAAGAACACATCATTATATTTTTACACATATATATATTTTTTCCAGTGCATGGTGGATTTCCTGTCAATATGTGACTCACCTTCCAACATTTGTTAATTAAAGATGTGCTATAGATTTGACTACTGATTGGTTATAATTCATATTTTGTATATTTATTTGGAAAATAATCACTATAATTTTAACTCCATGTACAGTTTTTCAAAAACATTTCATTTTTTTATGCTTTCCCTTTTCTCTTATTTTTATTCAATACCTCCCAGTTATACCCCAGATTATGACCACTCTCTAAATTGTTCCATTGCTACCAGGAGTTGATACCATTCAGTACAAGAGCACTAGTTTAGAGAATGATGCAAGGAGTTAGTAAAATTTATGATATAAATTTAAAATTCATATGCTATAATAAATTGTGTTAATTAAGAGGGTGGTAAACTTCTCCTGATATTGATAAAATATTATTTTTTTTTATAAAAAATTTAGATTTATTAATAATAGGTATATACAAAAGTTTTCAATGACAGTTATAAATGTTTACATTGTTATAATTTCTCCAAGAGTTTGTGTAGAATGAGACAAGATCTGATTTGTTTGTTTAGTCAGATCATAGGTCAGAAAAAAATTAGTGTGTGTTTAGGACATTTTTTATGGCCCTACATTAATCAGATATTTGATTGCTTCTTTTACCTGTTATATAGTTTATCAATCATTAGGATTGGAGTCATTTTGCAGATAGGGTGTTTTGAACAGTTTTCATGTGTTTTCATGTAGAAACTTTGAGGAGAGCATTCTGTCTTTCTTTTGTAGTTATGAAAGTGTTGCAAGGAAGAAACAGTTTGCTTCTGGCTGGGGAATGCTAAACTTTAATTTACATCTTGTCACCCAGATCAGGTAACGCAGACTAGATTAAGATTGGATCTTTGGAGTGAACATTGGGTTTAGACAATAAGTTGATGGAATCTTCAGAGCAAAAAGCCAGTATTAGGTTAACTGAGGAGCATGTGTCTTCCTCATAAGTGTTGACTTGTAGTGGGAGAGATTCCGTTTTTCTTTTTTTATCCAGCACTTTAACTGATTTAGATTTATTAGCTGTTGCATGATGACTTAGTTTTGGATTTTCTTCAAGAAGGGAGTAGGGGTTTTTTTTTTATCCTCTGAGCTGGTTTTTTCCCAGGAAGCAGCTTTCCTTTTGTTATTTGTTGCTGTGATGTCGGCAACATCCATCTCAGAGGTTTCATTAGGATGGATGTGAGGGATAATTGATGTGTTGACCTTTTCGATATATGCTGAGGTTCAGGCTGGTGCTGTATAGCAAAATCTCCAGTATATTTTGGTTGTCTGCCAATTTTAATTTGTGATTTTGATTCTTTGGGTGTGGCTTTGACTCTTGGAGTATTGTTATGAGTATGTATAGGTATAGATTTTTTCAGAGTATATGGCAATACTTCAAACTGATCCAAATCTTCATTGAAATGCCAATCAACTATTGACTGATTTGTAGAAGGAATTCTGTTATCTGCAATTTTATTTGCTGATTTATTAGGAGTTGAGCTGCATCTATGAGATTTATTTCTCCTACTCCCACACTTATTACAGAGTCTAACCATACAGTCCCTAATTAAGTGAGATCTCTGGCCACAAAAAACACTGCGGCTCAACACCAATAAATGATAATATCATGGGACAGCCCTTAAGTTTAATAGTGGTGGGTATGTCAGTTGAGCATACTCCCTGCTTTAGATTAAGGTAAAAGGTGGCATCATTTGAGAGTACTGATAATCCAGCATGCTCACATGGCAGATATCTAAATTTGCTGACCGTTCCAAAAGATTCCAAGATGTCACTAAGTTGAACTTCATCAAAGCCATGTATGCAGTTTCAAATTTTTCCTGACAAGCCAGTGGGATGATTAAGGTCAATATAGCACAGAAAATTCGACTCCAGAGACTTATAAGTGTTTTTAAATTGATTTCTGTTTGACCAACTGCTGAATTCAATTGCTACATAGCGATCATTTGGGTGGGTGAGAATGCGATGAACTCCATCTCCCAATTTGTTTTCCCTAATCAAATCACACAATGCATCAACTGGAAATTTAAATAGTGAGTATTTCGCATCAGTGATCGCCAAATAACACTTTTATCACTGTTGTAGTGAGCAAGTGATTTAAGAAGAGTGGATGGAATCGTCTGGTTAAATCTAAATGTGAGGTCTTGGTACTGTTCTTCACTGTACTTCAGTGTCGTGAAAGAATGGGTAATGCCACTAGAAAGCATATTATATTCTTGAGGTAAGTCCTCTGGATCAATCAGGTCCAAGAGAATGGCATTGGGAGTATTTAAACGTGAAAAATCAGACTTGTGCACTTTACTATTTCCTATAGAAGAATTATCGGGAAACGACAAACTATTTTCATTTATTTGTTTAATGCCAATTTTGGTAATATTTGCATATGTGGGCATAGGCTTTTATAATGCTTACTTAGATTGTTTAACATACCTACATGCATACATGTTAGATCTTAGATAATTTGCTAAAAATTTTGATTTAAATGTTAACATACTTATGGATGTATTGTGATAGATTTGAAGCATATATAATCTCTTGCAATAAATGTCTCTCTATATATTTTTGGTTTAGTGACCAAATAATATTCAAACTTAAAATTATAGCCATCTTTTTTACATTTATCATAATATCACAGTAATTAGATATAACAAAAGGTATTGGTTTAAAAAAATGTTTATAAGTATTATATAGAGTATTTCTCATCAGCACTAATTGTTTGTGGGGGGGAGGGACCTCGTGAAAATTGCATTAATGAATAATAGGGATCAAATTGTCATATAAATAATAATTAAATACCTTAATAGAAACCATGGTAACAATAAAACTGTGTATCTGCTTCATATAGTAACATATGTATTATATATGATTGCATTTATTTTATTAAAAAATTATAAAATGTTTCATAATCGTATTTTTTATATTGTTCATTCTTTAGAAAAATGAGAAATTGCCATTTACCTTTTGATAAAAACAAATTATTTAGTATGATAGTAAATGAATATTTTCATGTTTGTGTACATGTGTGAGAGAGAACATGTGAATTATGGAATTATATATGTAAGGAGTTTTTATGAAAACAGGCAAAACTCACTATAAGTATTGCCACACACAGCAAGCTAATAAAAAAAAAAGAAAAATAGAAATCATTTATGTAGAAAAACATTCATAACAAAAAATGTTTTTCATTTAGCATGATTTTAGATATTATAATTGAGTTGTTATTGAATAAAAGGATACAAATTTTCATAATTTCGTAAAATAGAAATTTCACAGATTGAAGTATATAAAGTAACATTATGCCTAAGTTAACAAAATTATGCAAATGATTTAAATATGATGCCTATTTTTCTTATCATATTATGGATTTGTATACAAATATTGTAGTTCATGTTTTATTAATGCCATAAAAACAAAGAAAATGTTATATTTATTTACAGCTGAGATGCAAAATTAGAGGTTATCAGAGTAACAAGACTGTAAATATCACTTGGCATTTGAAAGCCAACTATATTATCTGACATATTAATTAAGACTTACAAAAAAGTAGTAATCACTAAAGTAAAAGCTATGTTTAAAAAATGGAAAGATTCAAGGAAAAAGTGCAGTGCAAATAAATATTTAATGAAGGTCTGTCAAGGAAACAAACTTCTAAATGCTAATTCTTACAAAATGAAAACAGTTCTTCCATTAAATTTTTGTTTTAAGACATTAAGATATCATATATCATGATTAAAAAAAGTTATTATAAAATTTAAACTA
Organism: Epiperipatus broadwayi; assembly: GCA_028023455.1. NCBI lineage: Eukaryota > Metazoa > Onychophora > Udeonychophora > Euonychophora > Peripatidae > Epiperipatus > Epiperipatus broadwayi. The sequence continues at coordinate 5,475,540 of JAQFVV010006219.1, read as the reverse complement.
TTCATTATTAATTGTTTGGATATCTAAACCAAATACATCCTTAGTTATATTAAAGAAAATGGTTCATTTTCTAAAGTTCAAAGCAAAATTGCTAATTCAAACATAGATTAAGGGGTGGAGATTTATAGTTTTTTAATTGAAAGTGAGAAGAAAAAATAAGAATTAATTTTATATTTGTTATTTTTAATTTATTTTTATTATTATTTTCAATGTGAAATTTTAAAACTTTGAGCTTATTTAATTTATATCTTTTTGTTTTTAAATAAATAGTAGCACAACACAATGATTAGTTATTTAAGTCTTGCGATATTCAAACAATAATAGTGATAAATTGAGTTTTGATTGAGAAACCTTTAACAACTTTTAACTCTATCACTGTATCATTGTACCAAATTATATACTAAGTCATACAATATTCATGTGTATTATATATACTTTATTTAGCTATTCTCATTCTATGTTTTTGGAATCAATTATTTGTAATGAATGAGAAAGATCTTTACACTTGAATTTTTACTGTTTTTATTTATTAAGTAATAGAATATTTCTTTGAATTGAAACACACTACTCTTTAATAATCTATAGAATTAAACATTTTTCTACATCTACTTAATACATTGCTACTTTTTTTGCTTTTAATTTTTTAAAAATTCTAAATAATTACTAAGAGCACAACTGAAACTTTCTTTTCTTCAAGAATCTTTATTTTTTATTTTTTTCTACATTTCATTAACCAACACATTACAAATAGTATCATACAAGATTTATCATAAAACACTAATCTATCAATTCCACAACAGAAGATGCTTTCCAAAGTCTAAATTACCTCATCCTTCGGCTAACACTGGATGAGAGAACAATAAATTATTCAATGATAATAAAGCCCTTTGAAATCAGAGGTTTTATACACCCACACTCCAATTCACCAAGCTCTCACAAATTTGCAGGCCTTCAAGCATTTTTATACAGAAATATGCAACTGTGCAAGTTTGAAGCGGATAGAAAGAATAATATACATCTCTACACCAAAGATGTACTACAAGCAGGCTACAAACTCAACACTATTAACAATAAAATTAAACAATTTTATAAGAAAATTGTAGATAATAAAAACGATACTAAAATTCCATATATCACTCTTCCACACATACCTAAAATCTCCTATCAATTAATTAAGGTTTTGTCCAACAAATTTAAAATTAGTTTTCATACACCCCCATGCACTAATTGTCTAATCAATAACTCTAAGGATAAAACTGAACCTTCTCAGACCTCCCATGTCGTTTACAGCATATCATGCCCACAACCCGGTTGCCGGGCCATTTATTTTGGGGAAACCAAAGCAGGCATAATCAACAGGACAGCACAACATAGATACACCTATAATAGAGCAAAGAAAAATAACGATAACTCATCAACATTCTTAGAACATTCCAAGAAGATGGGACATGTGTTTGGACCTGCTAACCCCAAAATAGTCGGCATTGAGAAAAACGACATCAAGCGGAAAATCGGAGAAGCATACTTCATTAATGGCAATAATAACGCTATCAATAGATGGGATACCTGCTTTGACATCTCCAAATTTTGGACTATCTAACTCATTTGCATACGTTTTGCATACCGCTTTGTTTCCTTGCCCTATTTCCTCGTTCTGCATCTTGCATTACCGCTATGAATACGAGGCAAATGGCCTCGAAAGCGCTTAGCGTATAATAATTTTTGGAATCTTTATAGCTTCTCATTCATGTGTTTCATACGCTTTTTAATTTGTATATTACATTTCATTATCAAAATCTTGAAAAAATGTTTTTTTTTATTTTTATCTATTTTAAATAAAAAGGAAAATTACATATAATATTATTTCAATTCTTGCTCCATTATCATTCAGCTTCACAATTTTAATTTTTAAAGATTTTGTGTCATACATTTATGCATTATTAAAACAACAGCTTGAAAATATTATATTTATTTTTAATATTATATGTAAATATTATGCAGTAAATAAATGTTTACCAGAATTTGATCTGATTCTTTTTATCCCAAGCTACATTTTTGTCATCGAGTTTTTTTAATTTTGTAATTATGACTATTAAACAATTCAAAACTCTCCTTATAGTGGTGCCATCTTGTGCTAACAAGAGCAATCAATGAATGTCAGAAGGCTTGTGCATAAAATCCCTATCTAGTGCCTACTCATCCATTATCCCCAGACTAGTTTCTGGCTTGTGGTCTTTATCAGTGAGGAGCCTTGGATCTGAGAGCACTGCACCTAGATCTTAGGATCTAATGCAACCCTCCAGCTTGAAAATAGTATATTTATTTTTAATATTATATGTAAATATTATGCAGTAAATAAATGTTTTCCAGAATTTGATCTGATTCTTTTTATCCCAAGCTACATTTTTGTCATCGAGTTTTTTTAATTTTGTAATTATGACTATTAAACAATTCAAAACTCTTCATATAGTGGTGCCATCTTGTGCTAACAAGAGCAATCAATGAATTCCAGAAGGCGGCTTGTGCATAAAATCCCTATCTAGTGCCTACTCATCCATTATCCCCAGACTAGTTTCTGGCTTGTGGTCTTTATCAGTGAGGAGCCTTGGATCTGAGAGCACTGCACCTAGATCTTAGGATCTAATGCAACCCTCCAGCACCCACCTTTTAACTCTATTTAACTACAAAACCATGAGAATGAAATTTAAAACACAAATAATATTTTCAATCCAAGCTCAATAGCTTATATAGTCATATGGGTCTGAACTCAATTTCGTACCCATACATTTTGGTGTCTTTGGCTCTTTAACAACCATAGCCACCAGTATCCTATTAGGCAGGATTGGTGTTAAGCCAACATCACATGATCACTATCTGATACTAGCACATAATTGTTATTAAACAATTCAAAACAAAGCAAAACTCTCCATATAGTAATGCCATCTTGTGCTAACAAGAGCAATCAATGACTGCCAGAAGGCTTGTGCATAAAATCCTTATCTAGTGCCTACTCATCCAATATCCCCAGACTAGTTTCTGGCTTGTGGCCTTCATCAGTGAGGAGCCTTGGATCTGAGAGCACTACACCTAGATCTGAGATAGTGATCATGTGATGTTTAGTGGTTTAACACCAATCCTGCCTAATAGGATAGTGGTGGCTATGGTTGTTAAAGAGCCAAAGACACCAAAATCTATGGGTGCTAAATTGAGTTTAAGACCCATATGACTATATAAGCTATTGAGCTTGGATTGAAAATATTATTTGTGTTTTCAATTTCATTCTCATGGTTTTGTAGTTAAATAGAGTTAAAAGGTGGGTGATAGAGGGTTGCATTAGATCTTAAGATCTAGGTGCAGTGCTCTCAGATCCAAGGCTCCTCACTGATGAAGGCCACAAGCCAGAAACTAGTCTGGGGATATTGGATGAGTAGGCACTAGATAGGGATTTTATGCACAAGCCTTCTGGCATTCATTGATTGCTTTTGTTAGCACAAGATGGCACTACTATATGGAGAGTTTTGCTTGTTTTGAATTGTTTAATAACAATTATGTGCTAGTATGAGAGAGTGATCATGTTATGTTTAATTATGACTATTCTTGTTTATTTTGTGTAATATATATTGATATATTATGAATAAATAAATTACTATTATTGTAATAATGTATAAAGTAACACTTTTAGGAATTAAATGATTTTAATTTGCATTAGTAAACACATGTTATATTTGTATTTTTATATTGGATTATTTCCATCATCTAATATGTGTGTTGAATGTCTTTAGAAAAGTTTAATTTTTAGTTAAATATTCCAAATTCATTCAACTGTTTGTAATATCACAGCAAACAGGTTAGTATATGCACCAACTGTTAGTAATATCACAGAAACAAATGTTAATAATATCACAGCAAACAGGTTAGTATATTATTAACATTTGTTTGCTGTGATATTACAAACAGTTGAATGCATTTGGAATATTTAACTAAAAATTAAACTTTTCTAAAGACATTCAACACACATATTAGATGATGGAAATAGTCCAATATAAAAATACAGCTAGAACGCCATCATCACAAACCTTCAGAAAAATACATGTTATATTTGCTTGTTTAATGAGGTTTATTTAAATTTTTTCTGTATTAATAATCTCACTTTCTTTAGTCAAGTCCAATCTTTGGTATAACTATTAACATATTAGACTATAGATAAAAGTTGTTGATTGTTATTGATATTGGTATTGTTTAGTTGTGGAATGCTTTCATGTATTTACATTTATAAACCTATCTAGTCTTGAGCATTATTAACTTTATTATCCGAGTAGTACACCTGGGTCTCGTTTTATGCAAATTATTTTAATGTGATTTTGAAGTTATGCAATTCATGTTTCTTCTTAATATCTTTCATATTTCACTATATTTATTAGATATCAAGAAATTTAAATTATTAATATTATTTTGACTTGAAATTTTTTTTTTCAAAAATATAACATTATATTAGCATTTAACGTGAATATGGCCTGAAGATGTATTTAGAATCTTAGCTTCTATGTAAATAACCTACTTATACTAATGAGTAAATAATAATAATAGATTTATACTTATGTATAAAAATATCACAATAAATATTCAAAAATTTTAAACTTTTAAAACATATTTTGTTAGATATAACAGAAAAAAAAAATTTTTAGATTGTTAAAATAAATAACGATTTTATTGATTTTTTAAAACTGAAAATAATCTTTCTAATGATAATGTATAATCTTTTTGTTTTGATTGTGATCTCATTTTTTAAATATAGAAACAGAAAACCATTAACACAGCACAAGACTGAAAGTGGCTCTAGTTGTACATCATGTCACAAATAAAGCGGCTAACAGATTTCTCTGGGCATAATTGTTGAGATCTTGACTCCATTTAAGGAGAAGCTACAGTACATCACATCACATCAAATCTGATTTCTTACTAGTTCACAAACAAACGCATATTGTCAAATAGTGGTAATGATTAAAACTATGTATGAAAAAATGTAAAATTAAATACTGTAGTTAATAAAAAAAGTTTGTCTTGTATAAATTTTTTTCAAATATTTGAAATTTTTTATTAGTCATACTTTATTTCTTTATTTTTTAATGCGAATTTTAAAGTAATTTTTCCATGTTGCTTTGCTTTTATATGATTTCTGAAAATTACTGGAACATATCTCCCATTTTTCAAGGTAAATTAAGTCTATTTTTGTGCGATTTCTTTTGTGCGTGTTTTCTGAGGAACCTATCTACCGCATAAAACGGACCCAGATGTACTTAGTTTCAATGCAATTTGAAAGTTATAATTGATTATTTATCTGCTTTCAGAACAGGTTATATTTGCCTGGTTAATGAGAATTATTTAAACTTTTTTGAATTAATAATCTTACTCTCTTTAGTGAAGTTACAATCTTTAGTATCTATATAAATATATTAAACCATAGATAAAGGTGGGTATCCACATTTATTGTAAAAAGAAAATTGCCTTGACAACAGATTGAGATTGTTGATTGTTATTGATATTGTTTAGTTGTGGCTAGTTTTTATATATTTATAAATGTATGTGTATGCATATATGACATATATATATAAAAGATATATTTTCCAGATTCCTGTGAGTGAAATTAACAATAATGTTGCATTGACATTTCATCTGGATTTCACCTGCCATTGTCCAGATAATGAATGTTATTTTAAAAATATGATAAAGGTGCTACAAGCAATATATGAAACATGATTAAAGGTCTATTCAATCAAACAAATATTTTTAAAAATGTGTAAAAGAAGGAATGATAGTGGAGGAATAATCTATTATAAAATTGATAATTATTAAAGCCTATTAATCAAAGCAATTACTAATTTTATATCACATTGTTTACCTCCCATCACCTCTTGCATAATTTGCCCTTTTTAAAATTTTTTTTTATTTTTATTGGATGGGCATTTAATTGTGTTCACTATATTATTTATAGTAACTCTACAATGTTTTTTAAAGCAATATTCCTTACCCTGGTGATGAAAAATGGACCCAGCCAAAATATCATTGTAATATTTCTGTCAATAGGAAAATATATTTTTTATATTTTCTAGAAGGTTTGTGATAATGGTATTTTAGATGTTGGATTATTTCCATCATCTATCATTAAATGTTGAATGTCTAGAAACTTTAAAATTTTATTTAAACTTTTCGAAATACAAACATCTGTTAGTAATAATTCGGAAGTTAGTAAATAACATAGATTAGTAGACAACACAGATTAATAGATTACACAACATTTTAAGTGGTACTATTCTTCCCCCTTCTTCAGATGTTGCTGGCCTGGCCAGTGACAATGCTAACATAAGAGTCAAACTTGTATTTTGGTTAGAGTGTTGCCTTAAAATTTAATATTCAAGAATCTTGAAGTGTAAGTTCGACACCTATGCTAGCATTGTCATGGGTCAGGCTAGCAACTCTTGAAGAACAGCAAATAATAATACTATTCAAAACATTGCATAATCTATTAATCTGTGTTGTCTACTAACTTGTGTGTCATTATTAACAGTTGTTTGTATATGAAATGTTTAAATAAAGTTTAAAATTTTCTAAACAATCATTTAATGATAGATATTGAAAATAGTCCAACATTATAACATTTTTTATACCTTTTACCTGTGAAAAATTTTGGTTCAATATAATATACATAATATTTATAAAAACAGTCATAAATAAATGTTGTAAATGTTATATATTCATTAGTAAGATAATATTACTCTTAATTTTATAATAAATTTATTTCAAAATAAGATTTAGTTCATGTTCACTTTCAAGTGGATAATGAAATGATTATGGATATTATAATATCCCTGATTAGTTGAATGAAGATATTAATGTGATTGGGTTAAAATTATAACTAGTGATTAAAAGTGAATTAATATATAAAAATGTCCTCATGTGACAAAAAGCCTCATGTTTAGCGTGTCCATTTGCTGTGACCAGACTTAGGATTCAAACCTGAATTGGATAAAGTATTTTTTTTCAGATTCTAATGAGGTTTAAAATTATTTTTTGATGTAAAGTAACTGACTAAATTATGACAACTCATATAACCATTCACTATTAATCAATAAATGTGAATCTAGTTATATTTAATTACAGGATAAAATAAGGATGAAAAATCATTCAAATCTTCATATCCAATATTTTGATAAGCCTAATAACTAATGTCTTCTTCTGCTGTGTCTATATGGGAAACTGTTGGAGAGGCCTTGTTCTCCTCCTACGCTATTTAAAGGCTATTTAATCTTTTTTGAAGAAATCAGAATAATGTATGTAGCACATATTTAAAACGACACTATTTTATATCCAGAAGTAAATTATAGTAATGATATTTATGTATATACATTTATGTATATACATATAATCATATCTTTGAATGTCTTTTTAAATGTATATATATATATATATGTGTATACAGTCATATTTTATATGTAATTTTGAACCTAACATGTAATTGAAATATCTGGCAATTAATATAAATTGAATCATTTTTGCTTTTAAAATGCTTTTTCTATTTGATTATATTAATAATAGTTTATTCATAATAAAGTATATAAAATAAGAGTTTAAAACTAATAGATTATACTCTTAATTAAAATTTATAGCTGTTATGATTAATATATATATAATTACTGCTTTGTTTTTGATTTTCTGCCCTTGAATTTGTATACTTATAATTATTTTAAACTTCTTGGAATGAATAGTAATAAAAATAAATAAATGTTTAAAAGTTTTTGAAAAAGTATACTTATAATTATTTCAATCTTCTTGGAATGAATATTAATAAAAAATAAATAAATGTTTGAGTTTTTGAAAAGCTATTTTTTTGTCTTCAGTAAGTCTATTTTTCAGTAAGTTGTTGATTCCAAAAGAATATCTTGCTAATGAGAACAAAGATGACACAAACTATGATAATAAAGTGTGGCTTCATTGCTCTGCAGATTTAGTGGCAGTTATCATATTTTATATTTTTTTGACATGTGTACCTTCAATTGTTGATTTAATTGCTAAGAAAATTTTCAAGCTTTTGTTTTGCATCTGAAGATATCAACACACTTAATGGTGAAATCATGAAAAATAGAATACGATTACAAAATAAAGAAATCAGTCATCTGATCTTCGAAAAAGTTGTATAAATTTTCATTCTTATAATATTAAAGTCTAGTTTTCTCTTACAAAAATGCATAAAGTCATAATTGAAATTGACGGTATTGACAAGATTTTTGCATTACAAAAATTCCTTATCTCAATATCTAAATGTTATTTATTTTTGAAATAATAAATGGATAAAAACAAATTTGTAGATCCACATGTGTATGTACACGCGAGTATCATTAAAGCTGGATTTGACGGTCTAGCATAATTTTGAATAAATTTCATTAAATATAAACACAATTATAGGACTGTATTAAAATTAATGATATTTTAGAGTTACTCGCAATAACTGAGCAACTATCTGTGTAGTTTTTTATATTAATCGACAATAAGATAAGAAGACTACACTTTTTTAAACGATTATAAATAAGGATTACATAAATATTTTCTAACCTAAGATTTAATATAATTTATTTTATATTAGACATGTAATAGATGTGTACATATATATGAAGATAGTGAAATTATAATTGAAAATTTTATTATTGAGTTTAAATAATAAACTATTCATCTGTTGAATTTAAATGGTAAGCTATTCATCCTAAATTTAATTTTGATATGTAAAATAATTTTAAAAAAATTGTAATTGCTTAAAGTTGCTATTACTCCCCCCCCCCTTTTTTTTTTTTTTACTAATGTGTGATTTAAATATCAAAAGATGGTACTATATCTGCTTATAAATTAAGTTTGAAACTGGGTCTAATATTGTTCTTTCAAGTGATTAACGCATAGCCAACACTGATTACTATCTGGTATTAGTCTGCAAATGAATATCTAGTTATTTTTAGCTCGAAGATTAAACAAGGATGAAAAAATGTTCAGATCTTCCCCATTCAGAAATTGATTATCTTCTATATTGTTCTCTGGAGCTGCAATATCTGCTATATTTTGTTCCAAGTTCCCTTTGTGTCCATTAAATATTGTAGACAATAACTCACATTCTGTTGACAAGCTTTTATTACAATACATTATATATTATTTACTCATTAAAATCGTCAACACTTAGACAATCCCACATCAATAACAATCAACAAACTCAACTTGTCAAAATTTACTGTATATAAGTATATAGTATTTTTCAATATACATATGCGGAAATATATATATATTTAACACAGATACTTTTTATGCATATAATATCCAGTATAAATTGAGAATTTAGAATAAATTTTTTAAAAAAAATAACAATATAATAATAATAAATTAAGAATGCATATATATTTACTATGCATATATTAGTCATTCATATTCATCAAAAAATAAAAATAATAAAAACTTACTATCCTATTTGTATTTATATGTTGAACTATTTTCATCATCTAATATTAAATATTTAAGGTTATCTTAAATTGTAATATTCATCCAGGTTCGATTCCCATGCTAGTACTGTCACTAGTTAGCCCAGCAACACCTGAACAAAAGAGAAAAATATCAAAATGTGCATATACTAACCTGTGTGTTACTATTAACAGTTAAATGTATTTGGAATATGTAAATAAAGTTAAATTTTTCTAAAGACACTTAATATTTAATATTAGATGATAAAAATAGTCCATATTTAAATACAACTAAATGTCATAATCAGAAACCTTCAGACAAACATTACTATACTATATTTAAAAAAAAAATAGAATGAACAATGAAGTTTTATCAGTAAAATTGATGAATACTAAGTGTTCCTTTACTAATTATTTTTGTTGATAATTTAATATGCATAATTTTAAAATTAAACTGTTTTAATTAAAATGCTTACTGCATACACATGTTAAAAACTCTTGTACTCTATATGTTATGTGTTAAAAATATCTACACTATTCTCTGTTTTTATTAATAATTTTTATTGATGAGCACCATTATTTGCATTGCTGAAACTGTTGCAAATTAAATGTGGGTATTCTTGCAATTGATGAGTTGAGCTTATTGAAGTTGGTTAAAATTCTCTAAATGGAAATATAAAATCAATTTATTTAATAGTTTATTGAATTCAATTGTTTACCCTGTTGTAAAAACATTGAGACTTTCTTGCAATATTTAATATAAACATTATAAGTGTCTCAGCTTTACTACTCTTCTAATACAATAAACATTGTAATATAATGATTAATCTCAGAGTTAGTAGTACTACTAAATAGTTTATTCCTAAACATAAAAACAAACTGAATGATGATGTAGATTTTCATATATTATAATAAGCATATAGTCAGCTTTTTGAGAGAGGTAATAATGTTTGAGTAATCAAGTGACAGGTTGAGGAAACAATTTTGTGGAATTGATATAGGAACTTTTAACTCTTGAACCAACCATTCTGCCACATTATTAAACTACAAAGAAGCATTCGAAAAGCTAGAACAAGTTATAGGTTGAAACTAAAGTTGAAAAATTGATTATTTTATGCACATATTATATTCCTGTAACTTTTTAGATTTTTCATTTTTGTGTACAGAATTTGATAAATATATGAGTTTACATATTTTTGGACATGTTTGCATATTAGAAATATATAAATATGACTTTCAGTTAAATGTATATATATTTTTAGTGCGTTGTTTCAGCGATCCGTACTTTTTCACATACTTTATTTAGTAAGTCTGTTTGTTCTGTCATTAAAGAACTTAAAGAAACAATATATAAGTATTTTCTAATTTACATTTGAACAGTGTAAATGGTTAATGTTTTATACATCCAATTAAAAATTAAATTTTAAATATTATATGAATCCAAAAAGGATAATTTTTGTGTAGAAGTGAACATTTTCAGCAAAGGTGTAGTCCAATTTGTTGTTCATTGTTAACACTTTAATGGAATTTCTTGTGTACATTTAAGCATAAGAATAATGTTATGTAAGTATACTTCAGGAAATTGTTGATATTTTTAGTGATATGTTTTATTTGTATAATTCATCAATATACTTAGTTGTCTACACTTGTCTAATTAGAAGATTAATGAACAACTTTAAATTTGAGAAACAAATACAAGAACAAAAATGCCAAAGTATTATAAGGGAACTTTACACTTATCCCTCAACCTTTGGGTGAGGGGGGGGGGCAATGGTAGGTATTCATGACATATTGTTTTCTTTTTGAATTTATGGCATACTTATCAACACTAATATTTTGTTACACATTAATGGTATTCAACAATTTATATTTAACTATTAGAATAATTTCTATTTTTAAACTGTCTCAGTACTATATCATTGCATAATATCAGATGCAATATTTTCAATATTAGGCATCAAAAATGTATTATGTTTGGATGTGCATATATGAAATATTAAAAAAAAAAGTTATCGCTAATTGAAATAAAAATTACATATTTAGTGAAAACAAAAGTACAGATTTTTCATTAAGCCTTGAAATGAAATTAGAAACAAACAAAAAAATATTGAAAATATTTCTGCTCTCTATTAAAAGTATTTCTGACAAAAATAGTCAACATTATCTTAAAATTGTATTAAAATTTTTACATTCAGCTCTTTCAAATCCATGCTTTTACATTGACTTACTAATGATTACTGTGATAAAGATTAACTGTAACAGATGATATAATTGTGAACACAGAAGTACTTCAAGAATTACAATTTGAGCATAGTCTTCATAGAAGAAACTTATCTTCTTGTCATTATAAAGATTATTTCAAAGATAATCTAAAAAATGCAATATTGATTGCTTTCATTGAAAATATAGCTAAAGCTAGAATCCAACAGAGAACTATAAGTAGATATATTACTGACATCTCATGAAAAAAAAGTTTGCTTCATAAAAAATTTAAAGACAGCTTATAAGTTGTCAAATAAATAGACTAAAGGGTGTATGTAGTTGTATTTGTAGTTTATACATTAATTTGTATAGTCTTGAAAAACTTATTTAAAATTTTTTATTCATCTTTCTCTCTATATATTTTTTTAATTCTTTAATTAGAATGACAACATTTGTTTACTTGTTTATAAATAATTATTAATAGTGATCATGTTTGAAGCAATGACTAATGTCAGCAGATATTGATGGGAAATATTATAATTATTGTGTTCATTATACTTCGGAAGTCTTTTGAAAATTTAATTAATAATATAGATTATTTGCTTCATAAACTTCAAATTGGAAAAATAATATGTATTGAAGTTTCATATTGGTGGTTTATGAAAAATTAACAAGAGAATATGAGAAAAGCAATTATTAATAAAAAATGTAGATTGATGACATGTTAGACTGACATCAATACTATAGTTATAAATCAGCAAAATTCATAATGTGCAATAAACTGTAAATAAATGTAATGACTCTTTGCATGGTTAATACAGTGGTAGAGTGATAGACTCAAGAATTAAGGAATTCTGATTTGAAACTCACTTCTGTTTTTTTTAGTACTCAGATATCATATGAGCACTTGAGCGATAATTCAGTTATTTATTTTATTTAATAATGTATCTAATTGGATACAAATGATATGATGCAATAGATTAATGGAAGGATAAAGAATGTCACAAAACATGAGAAAAATAACAAATAATAGTATTAAAAGCAGAACTATTATATAAGAACTATCAAAGTTAGCTGTTATTAATGTAAACCAGCAAAATTATTGTTAACACAGTGGCAAAACTCTCCTTACAGTAGCACCACTCAGTGCAAGCCAGAGTAATCAATGGATACAAGAAGGTTTGTTCATAAAATTCTTATTTAGTGTCTATTCATCCAATATCCCAACTAGTTTCTATTTTATAGATTTCATCATTGAGGAGCCTTGGATTTGAAAGCAGTGCACTTAGATCTTAGGATCATGTCATGTTTAGTGGTTTAACGAAATTGTTGTTGTCATTAAAAATCTACCTGTCAAGTCATATAAGTATTTATGATGATAATAAATTATACTTTTAATCTAAAATAATAAGAAATATTGAACAATTTGATTTAATAAATAAAAAACGATTTATTTTGTCATGCTTTTTATTCTTGAAATGTGAAATTAAATTTATATCATTTTTATAGGATTTTAAAATAAGTTTTACAATAGTGAATAATAAGAGATATAATATACATGAAAAACATTCTCAATAATAATAATAGAGATAAGCTTTTAAAATATCTGTGATTTAAAAAAAAATGTATTAAAATTGATTAATTTAATGTCAGTTACATGTTTTACTGTAAGATAAAAACTAGCCTCTACCTTGTGTGAGAGTGTTATAGTGAACATTACAGAAATATTATTCATTATTAGATAATTTCAAATCTAATGAATAAATAATAAAAATTATTAATGAAAGTATAGTGATTTGTGGCAAAGTTGTAATGTCAGCACATTAGACATTTATTAATTAAATTGTAGTAATTTGCTATCTAATTTGCTATCTATTTATCTATCTATATGTAATTATATAATTGAATATTTATAAATACAGTAATCAGATATATTTTAAAAATTTTATCCACTTAGTAGCACTTTTGACTATCTTGTAGTCTTTGTAGTTGACAAAGACCACAAGGATCATTGAAAGTGCTACTAAGTGGATAAAATTTTTAAGATATATCTGATTATTGTATTTATAAATATTCTATTATATAATTACATATATTGCTTTGAAGAAGTACAGATATCAAATTATAATATTATCTATATATATATACTGAACACTGATAAAGATATTTATAAGAGATTGTGGTCTGTCCAACTGATGGGTATTGGTTCAGCATAAAATGTGCATTTTGGGGATCATAAATCTTTTTCACATGTCTTTAGTTATATGATTATGATTACATCCTTCCACAAGGTGTTAATAGTGGATAGAAATTAGTCCCTACCTTGTGTGAGTGTGGTGTAGTGAACATTATATTATAGAAACATTATTCATTATTGGATAATTTCTAGTTTAATGAATGATTATTAAAAATTATTGATATAGATATAATTAGGTTTTTTTTTTCTTTAAAAAAATGCCTAGGAATATGCCATTTCTATATTTTGTTAGTGTTACCAAAAATTTTTTTTTTTAAATGAGGCATGTTTTGATATTAATATTTAATTGTTTTCTCTATCACAAATACTTTCAGTTTTCAAAAAACATTTTAAGTCAGGAAAAATCCTGTTATATCTTAGGTGTCTTTTTTTAAAAAAAATTTTACCAGGAAATTTCTTATAGCATCCATATAAGCTAGAGTAATCAATCAATGGCTAAAAAATGGTACTAAATCAATCTTCAGAATATTTTCTAGTTGGTAAGTATTATGGTAGCAAATACTGTCCACACTGCAGCCACACAGAGCTCATATTTTATTTCAATCTAAAATATCCTACTGTTTTGATGTATAGCCTGAAATAAAACCCAAGCTCTTCTTAATTCTTCACTGAAAAGATGTAGAAAAGTCTGAGCATTAATAATTAATTGTATAATCAGTTATCCAAGCACCCAAATAATAGACTGAATACAACAATTTTATCATAGTGACTAAAACAAGTTTTTACTTTCCTTGGTTGAGAATTGGCCCAGAAACTTCTACCTATTAAACCACTTTGCTAAAACATAAGTTGATATATACATAGATAATTTTCTTGAAAAAAAAAAAACTATTTTGCATTGGGTGCCATTTTTATCTCAGAAGTCTAATCTCTTGGATTTTTTCTAAAACAAACAAAAAAAAATCTTCCAATGAGACCAACTAATTAAATACTTTATGCTAGTAAAGCATATATATTTTGTAAGCAATTTTAAAAATGTGTTAAGATTATGCAATCTTCTTAATTATTGAGCTTTCAGTGCTTCACTATTTTTACTAGCATTTATTTATATAATGAATCTTAAACATAACTTTTATTAATAAGTAGAAGGCAGCAAATGATTAACTACTACTGATAATGATCCACTGTTTATTGTTTAATCATAGATTCTTTTTCTTTTTGGAGTTAATGAAATCTTTATTGAAAGTTACCTTATACATGTCTATGCAAAATATATTTCATCTGAATGTATTTAATATTAATAGACATTTGAATTTCTAAGATATATGTTTTGGAAATAATGACTGATTTACAACCAACATTTAATTACAAAAGATAAAACGTTCATTTTTATAAATAGCTCATGACAGGTCAAAGGCCGTCTTAAATTGCCCCTCATAAAGAAATGGTGAAGCAAAGACAGTTTTTAGTAGACTTTCCAAATGCTAAATATTGAAGACCTGTATGTTTTTCATTTTGCTTTACCCTCTAGTCAAGAATATCTTGATTCTGCTTACTATAATTTCATTATATAAATTAATATTTTAAATAAACTTTTCTTACTTTAAATAATTTTATTTTTATAGAATTAATAATATTAGACACTATCAAATTGATATCAACTTTTGTCAATCGTACTTTGACATTTTTGCAGGAGGGTGTCATCAAATGAAACCTTCACTATTGCATGTAATTTGTTTAACATATTGCTGCCTAATATTTTGACAATCATCTTTTCTAAGCTTTATACACTTTTTAATGAATACCTCATAATATAACCAAAATAAATCTTAACCGAGTCATTTATATTTCAAGTAAAAGTTCAGATCTCAAGTGATTGAATCTACACTCTTTTTTTTTTTTTTTGATGCTGATGATATTCTGAATTTATTTTAATCATTTTGACATTTTATAAATATTAGTGTTTTTTAAGAAATTGTAACTTTCAGTATCCAACTATTTAATGATTTTAGCTCAAAGCTATTAATCTAATATTCAGTTGCAGTTTTTTACATATCAAAATGATAATTAGTATAAAGTATTCTTACGTAATATTTAAAGGAATTAATTATTGATTTAAGATAAAAGTAGCAGTCAAGGCATTGACTCTGATATAATTGAGTGACTATAGTATCTTTATTATAAGAAGAATATTTGCAGAAAGGGTTAATAATACATAATTATTGTTCTTTTTTCTGCTTTACCTAAACACGTTTATTTAAACAAATTTTAATATTATGTATTTTAAATTAAATGAATATCTGAGATCTTTATAGATTTTTTTTTTTGTAAAATTCAGGTCAGTAAAAGCAATACTTTATTAATATTCTAATATAAATAGCATATTACTTAATATATTTTATTTTTCATTTTTGTTGTAATTCATGACACTTCAGTTTTAATACTGATTCTATGTATACTTTTTTTTATCTATTCATTTTTTTAATTATGTCATTATATTCTTATGACTGATATTAGTAGATCTTTTAAGATTATTTATTTTATTGTTAACATAGATTTTTTTAATAAGTTATAAAATAGATAATTAAATATGTGCTATATATATGTGCGTAATAATGGAGGATGAGAGAGAGAGAGTCATAAATTTACCAGGCATTGAAGAAAAAGTGTGATTGCACTTTCAGTTGAGATCCAGAAGGAATTTTGCTGTTCCTCAGCTAATAATCTCTCTTATATAAAAACTATTTACATGATGTTGAAATATAATTAATAACCTTTGAACATTAGCAAAATAAACTTTAAAATATCTAAAATAATTATTGGATAAGAGAAAAATCATTTTAGGAGTGCTTTAATAGCTTATTATATAAATGCAAATTTACCATAAATTTAACAGCTTATTCATCTTTATTATGTAATAACATAATGTATTGTGACCATCACTCATCAAAGGATTTGAATAAGAGGATAATAGCATCAAGTTTGAATTTCATCCAATCTTTATTTTACATACAACTAATTTAATACTATAATGCAACTAATAGAAAGAAGGTCATGAGGCATTGACATCAAATAATTAAGGTATGACAAATGTTTAATAAAATAAGATCAGATTTTAATCTTAAATACAACAATTAAATAAAAATAATAATACTACAATTCAGAATTATTTTTGAAAATAAAATAAAATTATAAAGATCCTATCACAAATTATCAGAATGGTTGTTATTCAGCTTTTTAAAACAACCAATAAATAATTGATGATACAAATATGATTAATAAGGCAGGACTGAGTTTGATTCCCCTTTAACAAAATCATAAATAATAAAACAGATCAACTATTACACTAACAATATTTATCATGGAGCATTAATCACAACATATTATTTTTATATTTTTCAAATTCAAGATTTTCCAAACATTTTGATTTTCAAATAAATTTCAGTGTGAGAGAAAAAGTGTATGGGCGTGAATGAATATATGCTCTAACATACATGTGTGTTTGGGTACAACATTAATAGTGGGTGAAAAAAGAGTAAAGATATATAATATTTGAATAAGATTGTATAACAAGCATACTGATATTATTATGATTAGCTAATCAATCAAACATTTTTATTAAACAATGTGCTGAATTTCAATAACTTCCTTGCCATCATAACCAAGAGCATAATAAATAATAAACTCAATTATGAGAAGCTCATTCTGAGCTCTTCAAACATACAACATTTCAAATATCAAAGGAGTACAGAAAATATTCATCGTTCCAGATGCTACTAAGAAATTATAACAAATCCAAATTCAAAAATATTAATAAAGATGAATAGCAATACATCAAGCTCTGACTTACTAAGTAATATACTGAGGAAGAATATATATCTTCCATGAATAATAAAGCAATCATTCTATATCTTAAATATATGAATATTTTCACAGAACTACTTCTATAAAAGATTATATCTTATTTGTACTTTTTATTAAAATGACAATTCATTACATGGCAAATGTTAACAAAATGCAACAAGTTTTAACAACCCACGCCTGATCCAATTGCATTATGTTTGAAAAAAATCAGTTTTTACATATCCCTACATTTTACAATTAAATAATAATCGCTTAATACACTGTACAGGCTTATACACTCCTGCACATATAATGTAATATATAAGGGATTCAAACTCAGACTTTCACATGACCCTCAATTCTCCATGACATCTCATATTGCAGACCCACCTGATCACACACACATGTTGAAAAGATAAATAATCACCAATATACATATTTTATGCTAAATCAGCACTCATCGGTTGGTTCAGATTACCATCTTCACCCATATATACAATCAGTTCTCAGCTTTATATTAAGATAGCCAATCTTCATAATGGACAAGCTTCAAACGACTCCAAACCACAACTCTTCAGCCATCCATTTTATTGAAAATCTGATGATGGAATGTTCAAAGTTCACATTATTTTCAACCTGCACTAATGTGGGCTTTGAACATTCCATCATCAGATTTTCAATGAAATGGATGGCTGAAGGGTTGTGGGTTGGAGACGTTTGAAGCCTGTCCCTTAAAGTATGAAGATTGGCTATCTTAATATAAAGCTGAACACTGATTGTTTATATGTGTAGAGATGGTAATCTGGACCAACTGATGAGTGCTGGTTTAGCACAAAATATGTATATTGGTGATTATTTATCTTTTTAACATGTGTGTGATCAGGTAGGCAGCAATATGAGATGGCATGGAGAGTTCAGGGTCATGTGAAAGTCTGAGTTCGAATTAATAATAATAGTAAGATTTGTTAAATGTTTTTTGATCAAGAAATTCAGATATATTTCACACTTAATATTTTATTTACACACTCACATTCATATACTCCAAAATACTTTGAAACTAAAAATAAATAGTTGATTTAAATCATAAAAAGAGGGGCATTTTAATAGATGGTAATAATCAAACATGTATGATTGTCTATTTATTTCTAACTTCCAAAAATGAATTATAAGTAATATATTTTTTCCCTTTAGGTTATCAAATAATACTCATTAAAAATAAAATTTATATATAGAATACATTGAACAGTAGCTGAATTATGTACTCTGTTTTAGTAAATTTTAAACCATTAATATCCTAATAGAATAGTAATTGTAACCAAAAAAAAAACTATATAGCATTTTATTTGTTTCAGAAATAAAAAATATCAATAATGTTTTTTTTTTTACCATGAGGACTTTTAAATAATAATAACCAAAAATACATATGTCAAAAAACATTCAATAATATTTAAATTTTACTTTTTTCTTTATAGCCTGGAAAAATTGCAAATAAACATTTTATGGCTAACGATTTAGCGAAATACATTTTAAAAACAATTCCCAAGTAATTATTTGCTAATAATTCATTGGACTAATTCATGTGTATTTGTGAAATTCAGATAGATAATCAGAGATTTTATAAGTAATTACTGGATAAGTAATTTAATACATTCAAAAGTAATTTAATGAGTATTGGAGGCCATTCAATTAATTCCATTAATAAAAATAATATTTTTGTTTAATGGTGAAGATGGACATAATTAAATAAATAAGCAAATTTTCAAATATTGATAAAGAAGCAAATGATTACTTGGTAATTTTTCTGATAAAGAATAAAGAAAAGTAAAAGATGAATAAGTAACATAAATATAGGCTATATATATATAGCAAATTAAGTTAATTAAGAATATTGAGGATATGAATTTAATTTTTTTCTTTTGAATTAACTTTAATATTCACCAACATTTATGAAATTTCAGGGGAGATGCATATAATGAAAAGTAATGAATTTTTAATATATAATAATGTTTACAAAGAAACACAAATATTTTGACTGCAAATTTATAAGTAGATAATTATAAAGTTGAACTCAAAGAGTAAGGAAAATGAATTTTGATACTATATAACTAAACAGTTCATATTCAATGCATATATGTTCATTTTGGTTTCCATGCTGAACAATTATTATATATAACACAATGTTGAGGTTAACATGAATTCGAAAGTTTTAAATGATTTTTAGCATATATTAATGTAATAATAAAGTAGAATAATATAACAAATATACACCTAATTTTTTTATTCATGACATAACTGATAAAATATGATATTGAAGGAGAGACAAAAATGATAGCTTTCATAATTAGAAATGCATATAAATTTAATCATGAAATTGACTGATACAAAGACAGTGCAGATGCATATATTTAATTCTCAAAAATCATGAGCAAGTATTAAAGCATGAAATAATCATAATGGATTAACTTATTTGTAGTAGATATAAATTCTGTAACAAAGTAGAATGATATGAAATGAATATATGGGTGCAATTAGTTTGTAATAGAAATTCAGAATATAAATATGAGTATTTATTCTCTAAAAGTGTCACACATGAATAATTTATTAAATTATGCAGGGAGTGAAATAATCATAAAAAATCCATAATTTTTAATAGAATGATCGGTCCTTAATTGTATATTTATTTTAATCTTAAAATTCCATTGTCAGTAATTTTTTTGTGGTAGCATAACATAGGGAAAAAAAGAAATATAAAATGGCAGATCAGTTACTGATGATACACATATCTATCATCTAAATATAATATGGAGAATGAAACTAAACAATAATTTTCAAATAAAGCAGTTTATAATCAATGCATCTGTCTCCGTTAAAATTTATGATAAACAACTTTTTAAACATAAGAATGAAAATAGTCATTGTAAAATTATTTACTTGTAAAGCATAGGAATTGAATAACAAAATATAGCAATAAGCAGAATATAAAATAAGTATAATTATGCTTATGGGAATAAATTTCCAGCTGAGTGTTCCTCTGCACCTTTCACATTCAAGTATGGGGAAATATAAAAGGAGTGACAAAAATGTAAAGATTGGCACCTATTGAAATTCTGGCAGATTATTTTACATATTTCATAGTACTAGTATTTTTTTACAGGTCATTTTTTACTTTAAAAAAATATAATATAAAATTCATATAATTTATCTCAATAATAATGACCAATAAATATGGTAATTGTATTCATAATCTGTCATCTATAATTAACCATGATTATTAATAATGGTCTTTTGCAAAATTTATATAATTTTCAATGAGATCATATGAATGGAAAAAATGACAGAAACATTATTTGAAAAGTTAAAAAAAGACTAATTTAATGTTCAATAGGAATTTATTTACAAATTTTATAGAAGAAAACAAAAATTAAATAAAACACACAAGAATAAAAGAGAAACAACTGATTTTATCAATATGGCCTATTTTATCTAGATTCTTCAATATAATCTGAATACAAAGGGCAAACAACTAAAATTTTTTGAATGATATTTTTTAGAATTGAAAGTATCAATATATCAGACATCCTCATGTTAAATGCTTCATAGCAATAATTGTTTGTTTTGCAAATTATTCATGTTTTTGTTGCAAAATATTTGTTATATCAAAAATGAAAATTAACAAATATAAGTAGTATTTATAACTGGAATCATATTAATCACACTTTATGTAAACATGGAATTAATTTATTTAAGTACTCATAAAAAATGGATAGAATTGAAGCATAAAAAAGTTCTTGATTCTACATAATTAAATAAACACATAAAGTAAGTATATGTATTAATTCATATTTTCTACATTATTAATTTTCCTCAATCATTTTATTTAGTGCTCATCTTAGTGTTAATCTAAGATTGTTTTTGTTTGATCAATCACAATAAAATTTTATTCACTCCAGAAAAACAATGATGGTACACTAAAATCAAAAGAATTATAGTCTTAGTACAATTATTAACAAAATAGGAATTTGCCTTTCATGATATTTCAAATAAATTACAAGTTTCTGATAATAAAAAACTTTCTGAGAGCAGTAGAAATGATGGCTAAATTTGGCAATATGAACACATTAGATAATTCAAACATCTTAAAATAGTAGATATGTATCATTATCTTGGAGACAAAATTCAGAATTAAATAATAAATATTTGGCAATAAAAGAAAGAAAAATAATTTTATAAGAAGTTAAAAAAAGTATTTTTCAATGTTACTGGACTATATCTTGGACACACTAAATAGTTGTCAGTAGTTTTTCAATACATTGCCAGACCTGTAAGAAGTTTGGAAGTAAAAGAACATTTTATTCTTTACAATTTATAATATTAGAGGGGAAAGTTTATTCAATATTTTGGAAAATGAGTTAGAGAATTCAACTGATTTTTAGATATGTAGCCAGACATGTAAGAAATGTGGAAGTAAAAGAATATTTTATTCTATTTTGTCCTATTTATGATAGTATAGAGGAAAGTTTATTTAAATTTTTGGTAAATGAGTTACAGAAACTTAATTTGGACAAAAATAATTTACAAGGACACATTGAATCGTGCAACAAATTTGACAAGTAAAAACATCACTTTGCAATATTGAATCTTAAATTTGAATTCTCATACAACATTCATTTCTTGGGCAGTGCAATTGTTTAAATTTAGTTATTAGTGGTGCTTTCAAAGCAATAAATGAAATGGTTAATTTTTTTATTAGCATTATTTCTCATCTACATATTATTGAAGCATTTTTAAAAATATATTCCCAATTTGTCATTGTAACCTTTAAGTCATACACATTGAGAGAAAAGTAAGTCATTAAAACCATTTAATTTCATTTAAGAGGTGTGTTATGATGCATTGTTTGATTTATCAAATAATTAGGCATATTCTTTGGCATTCAAAATTAAGTCCTTCAAAGGTGTTTGTTCTATTATCATTTTGCATGAAATTCTTTTAAAAATCACTGCAATAAGTAAATTTTTTTTAGAATCATTAATTGCCAAATTTACACAGCTACAGAAATGTTGAGGATTTGAAAATATATGTCAAAAATTTGTGCAATAAAGAATCTTTTAATAAATTAATTTTATCTGTTGAAGAATTTGCAGTCTTTTGTTTGAGATATGACAGTTTCTTGATACAAAATCAACAAAAAAATTCATTTATAAACATGAAAATGAGAGAGTGGAAAATAGTGTTAATTTTTATTACACTTTAATAGCTACAGCTGTTTTAAAGAAAAATTTATTCTTCTAAGAAACCATTATTGAGGAAAAAGAACTTGTAAAATGTTGCAACTGATTGTCCCTAAAACTTGCCACTATTTCTAAATCAGATATTGGTAGTGCAGAATTATTTGAAGAAATTAAATCTCTATATGTGTATATAAAAGAAAACATGTCATCATTATATTTACTTCAGTATTTCTCTTCTAATGATTTAATATTACCTTTTCCCAATGTTTTATTGTTTTAAGAATAGTTTTAACGCTTCCTGTAAGTGTTGTGTGAATGAGCAGTAATTTTCAAAAATAATAATCAAAAACTATTTAAGAGTAATAATAATCAAAAACTATTTAAGAGTAATAATGTTACAAAAAAGATGGCCAAATTTCGCTTTCATTGCAATTGAATTCGAAATTATATATTCATTATAATATCTTTATAAATATGAAGACAAAATAATAATTTTTTTATAATTTCATGCTTACGTTATATAAAATGAAGTATAATCATTTTATATACTAAGTGTTTGTTTGTTTTTTAAATAAATTGGCGTTCTGTTGTTTATGTTTTTATTTATAATGTACAAAAAAATATGGTTGTGAGAAACAAATTCATATGTTTGAACAAAGAATGACATGGAAAGTATTGTTTCATCTCATAGATTGTTGAGGGATGATTCTAAGATAAAATATTAAACTTGGGTTTCCAGTTCTGCTAATCATATATTTTTAAATATTTGATAGTTAAATCTATGTCCATCTAAAATACTAATATGTTCTTTTAAAAATGATTCTTTATAATAAGTACAGTATATGAAATTTTCATTCGCAACGTTAAAAAAAAAAAAAAAAGTTACGAGAAAACCAGATTTAAACTGGACCTATTTAAAGACAAGTTTTAAAATAATTACATCTACACAATATGATTTTTAAGTTTGTTTTTTTTCCTTCCGTTTTACAATTTTTTTTTTACCCTGTAGTGTCTACTTATTATTTTTTTTTTTTATTTTAGATTTAAAATCTTATTAACTATTTTAAAAGTACAGTTTTTTTTCCTTCAAAAAAAAAATTAATATTTTTAAGAAAAGGAATAAGTATGGAAAGCTTATATTAATCTTAGACTCTCGCATTATGAATGATTACATTTTTTTTTAAGATCTCCATACTGCTTTCAGTCATAATAAAAAGAAAATTAATTACGACATTCTTTTGTTTAAAAAAAAAATAGATACTTTTTTTTTTTTTACTATTTATATATATAAAAGTGAAACATCTGATTAATCTATTTTTAAATTCTATATTTTAAATAATTCTTTTGTTATTTAAAATAATGTCAAAAAGAAAAGAAAAATAGTTTAAAAAGAAATGGCACCATGCTGCAGTAATTTTCAATATGATGTTTTTTAAATATATATATATCAAGTGACCTCTAAAAAAAACAGTTTTATTTACTCCAAAGGACGTAGAGATCAAGATATAATAAAGCATTTGATCAGCATAATCAGTATTTAGCATTAATACAAAGGTATTATATTTTATTTTGCTGAAGATAGAATTTATTTAATACACCAAAATCTTTAGTTCCTAATAGGAATAGAATTAATATAAATTACTTCAGGTAAGTGATTATTTATTTAATTCATGATATTTTTAACAATAGCTAGCTTTTCACTATTATTAAAGAGTAGATTCCAACCAGGACAATCTATCACTATATTCATAGATATAATTTGTATTTGCACATTGATACCTAAACCATGAGATACCTATAATTTCTAAGATGAAATTAAATCTTTACTTTTAGATCTGGAAAAATAAAAAATGTATTAGGAGCTATGCAATAAGCCTTTTAGAACAATTATTCAGTTGTTCAAAAGATTTCTTTGTTGAATATCTAGGTAGGGAATCTCGATTTGTGGTATGTTTAGGTAGCTAAATCACATTTGATTTAATGGTATGCTAGTTTACAATTTGTGAGAGATATTTCAATATTTATTGGATGAATATATGAAAGAATAGGAACCTATGCAAAGAACTAAGCATAATTTGTACAGTAATTCTTCACATTGAAATATTTAATAGATTATCTAGAATTTTAGTTTGAGCATTTTTCTTCATATACGAGCATAGCTTTTGGCATCAGAATATTCAAGCAATGGCAGCTAGTTTTTCAAAGAGATTATTGTGAACTCATTTTATATTTAACTTTTGATTAGATTTAAGAAAAATAAGTTGGGTTAAGCTATAAGATAACTCTTGAATCATATGGAATAAGGTTATATTTTAATCTATTGTTGCAAAAAATTAAGAATCAGTTTACATTTCTCTGTTGTTTCGATGAAAAATTGAACAAATTGCCCATGGAATTAGAAATCTGTTTAGATTTTTTTATTTCTTGAAAGGTATTGCTTTGTGAAGTCAAGGTATTATTGTTAGTATAGATAATTACATATGAATACATTAAGTAAATTAAATGAGAAAATTGAAACCCTATGAAAGTTCATTCTGTAAAATTTTGTCTGTTAAATTAACAGTCTTTCTGCATGTTGAAATTGTAAAGATTTATAACTGACCATTGCTTAGAGCTGAGATTATATGAATAAAGATAGTTCTTTACAATGATTGTAATTAAAGATAAAGCAGATTATTGCAGTCTCATTCTGGCCTAAGTCCAGTTGTTTTAAAGATAAATGGTTCTCAGCTACTGGTGTAATTATTATAAAGATTATTTTTTCCAAGAGATAAGTAAATTTAATCATTAACATATATCAAGAGGGCCATATTCAAAATTGTTGAGATCCTATCATGATACTTATTTGACTTGTGAAATATTAAAAAGATATGTATGACATACTAATGAAAGAATATATTTTTAAAGAAACTAAATATAACATTTCTTTAAATTTTAAAACTTGAAATAAATTATTAATGTATTTTGGATTGGTTAATCATTTTTATGTCTTTTTTCAATCAAGATAAATATGATATTAAATACAATAATTAAAAGAAATATATTTTAATTTGTTTATTATATATTGTTTTTAAAGTATTATCATTCTATCAATTTATCCCACTAAAATTACATATACAAAATAGATTGCACTCTTCACAGTTTATTACTGCTTGCCACATTAATTACATTTATTTATATTATTTAATAAAAATATTTAACTTATTTTGGATATTCTCATAATTTCATTAGTTATTTAGGTAAACAGTTTTTAGTTTATTTTAAGATAAGAGATATTGTTAAACAAAGATGGATTGGGAACAGTTTTTCCATTTCCAGTTTATCCCAATTGTTTGAAAAACAATTAGCCAGAAAACAGATGTCATGACTTTGGAAAAAATTATTGCAATACTATTTGATTGCCGTTGATTAAATGCCTATGCAAGTCTATGCAAGGATAGGCTATCTTAAGGGGTCAGCAGACTGTGGTTAGTGAGCCACACGCTGGTCTCTGAACCCAATCTCATGGCTCTTTTTATTATGATAAACATAAACACCTTTTTTATTTCCTCTTCTGATTTGTAAATAAATATTTGATGACTTCAGGAGAAGAAAAATGCACTTATCAAGGCCATTCAGAAATTCATATTTTCCACCTCTTTTCTTGCATCTCTTTTATGGGGGGGGGGGGTATTTAAACAAAATAGTTCTTCATGTTAAAAACTTTACTGAATGATAGGTTATACTACAGTAGAAAATTTCAATGACTAATTTATGTTGAAAGGCAAATAAATTTGCATTATTAAGATTTTTTTTTTTTAATATCCCAGTTTGTATGTCTTTCTTTCCACACATTATGAAAACTGGATGTTGGCTAATTGTATGTGTGTTTGGTTTTTTGGTTCTGCGGGAGCAGTGGAATTCATTTTATTGTTAGTCCTATGAGACTATATACTACTGTCCAGTTAATACTTTTTATATGTAGAATTTTTTTTTTTGCAAGAGTTACTAATATTATTTCTTTAATTATTATGAGCATGCTATTTGTTCTAATACAGCTCTGCCATTTATTGCAAAGTGTTCAGCCACTTAATGTTATAAGTCATACCTTAGCTTTACCATTAACTGCATTCCAATGCATTAGAAACATTGCTTGAGTAATTAATAGATGCTAGATGAAGTATTTATTAAAGATATATCCAGTAAATAGTAGTGCTAAAGTAAAACAAATAAGCTGTGCTTGAAATTCATTGTAAGCTATGATTATGGGATGTTTTTGTGGTTTTATATTATCATTTATTAGTTTTATAAAATTATAATTTTAATTAACATTTTAAATATATTAATTTCATTTCTATCTCTTTTCTATTATCATAAAGTAATTTCTTACTAACATAAAAAAAAAAAATTACAATAGGGTGCTGAAATAAGAAAGGAACTTATAAAATCATTACCAATTAATTTTTAATAATATAAAAATGTAAATACTAATGTGACAAAATTTCTTGCACACACTTAAGTACATAGTTACCACATACATGCAATTTATAGCTCATTTGATGAAATATGAATAAATAATCAGATTTTGTTAAAATTAAAATTACATTATATACATTACAAATGTTTCATATTATATGAAATACTTTCATAATAAATATTTCAAATATACTTTAATTAAACATTGTTTTATACAAACATATATATAAAGAAGAGAACTCAAGATATAGTGGTTTATGCATTGATCCGCTAGTTCCAATACCTAGGGTTTGGCTAGGCTATCTAGCCATTCATTTATCAATTGGTAAATGGATACATAGCTATTCTTATTTAAAAAGTAAAATAAAAAATGAAAACTATAGAATCCTAACTAACTAGCAATTATTTAGTCTCGTCAAGTTCAATTTCACTCTTTTTCTGTAAAAAAAAGAAAAATGTTGAAAATGATCAGACATATTTTACTTTTCTATCAAGAATGAGTTGTTGCAGATATAGAACTAAGATAAGATTTAAAATGGTTTCATAAGTTTAAAAGATATATTAAACAATACTTGTCATTTCATTAATAACTTAATTTTTTAATTGCAATTTGTAATAAATTTAATATTAATAAAAACAATTTATTTTAAATAATAAAATGATTATATTTTGTTTTAGAGGTAAAGCAATTAGTCTGCCATGGCCGTGAAATTGAATAATAAAATTATTTTAATATTAAAAACTAAATTTAAAAATATGTTACCAAAAGAAGAAAGGGCTGTGATCTTAACTAATACTTTTTTTATTCTTACTTTCATTAAGCTCATCAAGAGTGTGAAATTCTTTAAACCATAGTAATCCTTTCCATTATAATATTGTAATTTAATATCAATGACATAATGCAAATTCCTTATTAATTCTCTTTTTACTGATTTATTTGTGGAATTAATTGATATACTTTTAATTTTATAGTAATAACAGACATCATTACTTGTGGAAGTTCAATCACTGAGGGAGCTTTGTTAATGCTATATCTGAATGAATAATGGATAACTAGTTGGGCTATTAATGAAGTGATTTTAGAATATGTCTAATTTTTCCAGAATTAAAAGAATGGGAATAAGGATTGAAAGAGTTTGAATAGTATAGTGAACTGGGAATCAATTACTGGGAATTTCTAATGATATCATGAAAATGTGACATGATTAATAATTATAATATTTTGTTGTTAGCATTTGAAAATATATTATGTGATGAGAATTGTACTGAGAACTTCAATATAAATTGTGAACAAAAGTTACTGATATTAACAGGAAAATTATCAAATGTAAAATTAATCTTTCAAATAATTCATAGAGGATCAGTATTGGAGTAGGATTTCAGATAATCTTCTATGTTTTAATGCTATAGCTGAATAAATAATCTATATAGTTGTTTTTTAAATGGTTGGTTGGATTGTGCAATCAATAAATTTACAAAACTATTATAGTTCTATGATTGCATTTAAATTAACCCATAAGGCTGACATTTTATTCAATATTGAGACAGTCTTCTATTTATAATATATATTTTTTGAAAATACATTTAAATTTTTCTGAAGGTTTGTGATGATGGTGTTCTAGCTGTATTTTTATATTGGACTATTTCCATCATCTAATATGTGTGTTGAATGTGTTTAGAAAAGTTTAATTTTAGTTAAATATTCCAAATGCATTCTAGTAATATCACAGCAAACAGGTTAGTATATGCTCCAACTGTTAGTAATATCACAGCAAACAAATGTTAGTAATATCACAGCAAACAGGTTAGTCTTATTAATAAATTTAACCTATTTGTGAATTTTTTTTATAAGTTGAGATTTTTAGCATTTAGGGTCTTTTTTAATAATCTGTAATAACTAAACAACTGCTTTGTGGTTAAGGTTTTCTAATTTGTTTATTTCTACTTCATATGATAGAACTGAATCATTATGAAGTTTTTGACTTCAACTTTTTCTTATCAAATGTTATTTAGATGTCTTATGTATAGATTTAAAGCCTCCATCATAGTGAATATTTAGAGTGAACATTGTAATCTTCCATGTACTGGATTTAACTAAGACTTTGGCAATGAAGTTATGTTAAATGTAAATTGGCTCTAATAGTTTCTTTTGTTTATGTATTACATCTGAAGATTTTCCTCACTTATAGAGCACATATTATATATTGCCACTCATCATTTCATACTCATTCACAACTTAATCATGTTCTCCAGTTAAGCAATCAACACTTGGTTGATTTGTATTATCATGGACTATAACTTGGGACTGTATTGGACTTTTAATTCTATATATATATATTATAATAAGAATGATGATGATAAAACCCCATCACAAGTTTATATCATCTTCCTGATAAACAAAATGCATTAAAGAGCTAAATAAACATTTTAAAATAGACCCACATAGATTATGAGTAAAAATATATTTGTTTGTAGACTTAATATATACATACATGGTATGTATATTTTATTCATAAACGTAATAAAATATACAGTGGAAAAATTTTCTGTTAGTTGTACATATATTTTATTTTTATCAAGAAAAAAAAATCTTTGTATTTTATTTGTTTTATCTATTCACATATTAAAAATAGAAGAAAATCAAATGTTTTATTATCTTCAAAAGTGGAATTAATTAAAATGTGTAAAATTATTGAAGATTTTTTTTTAATTATTGTTCATAAAATTTATTTATTTTTGTAAAAGAGAAAACAATTTAATTTTTTTCTCTTAGCAAAGTTTTTTACAAAAAGTATATATATATTTTGTTTTGTGTATATTGATTAGATATTTTATTTTATTAATCAATTAAAAGATTTCTCTGGGGAGTTAATTAGAAAAAAATAGTGATAAAGAAAAACAAGCTGACAACAGTTTCTGTTCATATATAGTGCTATAAATAAGATTTTAAAAACTAAAATTGAGGATGTTTTTATGCTTATTGTTCAGCAGAGAAAAAAAAACTGTACTTTTGAAAAGAAACTTTAGATGGGAAAAAAAATTAGGTAAACCAACCTGAAAGATTCTGGATTGCTGGTGAGAATTGCACAACTATATTTTATTATTAAGTGCTATCTTCCAGGGAATAAACATTGTTATTGTGTGGATTGCCAATTCTTGTCTTGCCAAAATGCCATTTTCTAATTTGAACAACAAAAACAAGATGGAGTAGATGTTCATTTAGTAACATTATCCTTTCTACATTATCATGTGAGCCTATACACAAGTGTGGAGTATCAATGACTGCCTAATAAGAAAAAATGATACTGTGTAGATGTTTAAATCTGAATTCTCGTACCTCCTGTTTTATAATTTTGCAAATGAAGATTATGCTGGAAGCCTTGAACTGTGTATCAAGTTTTTAAAAATAAGAGAAAAAAAGAAAGAAATATAATAGATTAAAACCTTGTTTTGGTATTGAAGA
This sequence comes from Epiperipatus broadwayi, assembly GCA_028023455.1. NCBI lineage: Eukaryota > Metazoa > Onychophora > Udeonychophora > Euonychophora > Peripatidae > Epiperipatus > Epiperipatus broadwayi. The sequence goes on along the minus strand of JAQFVV010006219.1, from coordinate 5,444,658 downwards.
GAACTTAGCTTCAGATATTTCTCTGCATTCATAATTAAATGTTTAAAATGGAAAATAAAACCATACAATTAATTATTTAATTTGAATATATACATATATATTATATCAATACAATTTATAATATACGATATTGATTTAAATTTTATTTTAAATATAATTGTACATATATTAATATACATATATGAAGTATTATTTTATTACATTTTTGAAACATTTAACCCGTTTTCTTAAATTCAGCTATCAGTAATTACTTTTTACTATTTTATAATATATATGCATATAACCATATATCTCTATGTAAGTCAAAGAAAAGAGGGGAGGGATTTTCACTTACATTTATTATGTTAAATTGTGGTTTTAGGTTTTCTTTACTTTATTTAAGATTAATAAATTACATATTTAGTTGAGTCAACATTTGGTGTTCGATTTATATGCTCATCTCACTCCATAATAAATAAATTAATTTTTTGTCTGTTTTTTTACTGTATGCCACCTGCCTTAAGAGTTTAACTTGAATCTGGAATATACTATAGGGAACTGTAAGTGGATATCTTTATAAAGATTCTTTTAAAGTATTTTTTGCTATGAAAGTGGTGCGTAAAGTCTACATGATTTGAGTTTTATAAAAATGCTTTATTAATGGCATAATTTTGCTGATCCTTATATGGATTGATACCAAAAAGTGATCAGCAAATATAACTAACAATTATTAATTTGATCTTTTATATAATATAGATTTTTATTATCATTGGATCTATCTATTTAATAGGTTTGAAATAATACCATTAAGTTGATTTATGTGCTCCACTTATGAGACCTGTAGTAGTTAATTAAAATAACTAATTTAAATGTAGAATTCACTGTATAGAAATTTATCACACCCCATGTAGGTCTTGAATTAATAGTGTAAGGTTACAAAGTAGAATGTTGTAAGGAGAGTGAAAAAGGATTCCACATACCATATATATACATCATTCCATGTCAGGACAGACATTTATCACTTGAAATAGTACTATGTCTGATCTGACCAAAAAACTTAAATCAACTGAGAAATTATCTATTATTAAAATAAATGGAATATCTTTGTCTAATTTGCCTTGTATTAATTTTAATACAAATTCACTTGTGTTATCTTAAATGTGCTTTTTTAAATTCAAATAATTGAGTGTTAAGTTCTACCACTTGAACAATTCTTTTTAATTTATTATACTTTGTAGAGGTGTGTATAATTCTACCAAACTGTAGGAGTTTGTAATATTATATACATATAATTTTAGACCATTCATAGTTAAATTTTTGCATTCTTGATCCATGTGTTAAAATTCATAATTTATAAATCATCATCAGGAGAGTTATTATTTAGTAATCTTATTTCTCAAAGCCATAATCACCCAGTTACTTCTAGATGATTAACATAAGTGTTTATAAATAAATATTTTTCTGGTTTTGTGTCTGTAAATAGTATAAGAGAGAATATAGATTTCTCTAATATGCATGAAAAACTAAAACTTCTCCAGTAATTCTTAGTTTTGTTTAAAATACCAAAAGTAATTTTCTTTTTGTTTGAAATATTTGAACTTTTAGTAAAATTATCTAAATTAATAGCTGATAATCATTGTAAAATTTTTTCTTGTTGATTATGAATATGAATTAATGTCAGGTAATGAGATCATTTTGGATCACTAACTTCACTAAGTCTATAAGTGTTTTCCTTTTGCTTTTTTTTTTGTTTGTTTGAGAGGTCATTTTTATTTTAGTGCTGTGATGCAAGTTTCAAATGAATTACTTTGGGAACCTGCAGTTTTTTCACCTGTTAGCTGAGAGCTTGTAGAGATTCTATTTATTCCATTGATATGTCAGCTAAAATTTACAATACTTCATTAATTTGAGAATAGAGATCAAGCAGGTTTTATTTTTATTGACTATAACAATCTATATAATTTTAATTTCTACTACAAAATTATTGTTTTGATGTTTTCAGCCAAAAGGTAATCACATATTTGGCATTAAGTGAAACTATTACATGAAATAAAGAGTTTTTTTTTTTTTACTTATTCAATGCTATTAATCTTTAGATTTTGTGTGTATAGAGTGGCTATTATATTACATTTGTAATATTACTTTTAAATGCTAAGTTACTAATCTTTAATGTTTCTTTCTTTTTTATCTGTCTTTTTCATAATCTTGTGATGAAGCATATTTATGATATTAACTTTTCTGAACCATTGCGTGCATATATATATATATATCTAAATTTATTTAAAGATATACAAGAAAAAGATCATCAAATATGTGCTTATTTAATCTTTTATTTGAACATCATCTGAAATAAATCAAGCATTTTTCATGTACGGCCTCACTGATTATTTTATATTCCTGTATATTTATATCGTATTTAATTTTCTTTTTTGAAAATGTAAATAGATAGCATTTTTGAACCTCAAGGCTTTTTTTTTTAATTTTTGTTTTTTTTTATTTAATTAAATAATATTGGTTTATAGACATTTACTTAACGATTTATTAGTATAAAATATATTTCTAATCATTTAAAATATTTTAATAAACAAAAAAGAAATTAATAAGTAATTTAAATAATTTTATGCATGAAAAATTTTCACTCAACCAAAATCATTAGTTATACGTAATTGAAAATCAAGTTATCTTTATTAAATTAAATGAATTTTTTTTTTATAAAAAAAAAAAATTAAAATCAAAATATAAAATTATATGATTGATCATTAACTTGAAGGTAAGAAAAAATGATAAAGATAAAAATCGACTTTTGAGTAAAGGAAATTTATTTTTATTTATTTTTTTCAATATTTTAAAATCAGAATATCTAATATCTATATATATTAAAAACTTTTTTTTATATGCTTCTTTGTGAAAAACAATAATGAAAATAATTTATTAAAGTTTGGGACATTAAAACTTCTTACTGGATCTTTTACTTTGCTTTAAAAAATTAATATATAGAATAAATGTATATTTCTTTTAAATATACCTTAAAATTAATCTTTACAAGTAGATAGTCATATAGCTAATCTTTCTCTCATAGTTTTGATCTGAGATTCAAATCTGATTAGAATATGCCACTTTTTTGTCAGTGACTGAGTATTTTTAAATTTGGAATTTTTTTCTCTCCACATAGCTAACCAATTTAAATACCATCTAATTATTAGTCAGTGTATATATAGATATCCAGATATTCTTCACTAGTAAATGAAGTAAAGAAGGAAAAACCCTTAGTACTCAGCAATTACCAGTTTAATATTTTCTTCACTATGCCATTCTAGAAGGATGCAGGAAAGGCTTTTATCCTATAGTCTGTTACTTACCCTTTTCATTATTTTTTATAGCATATAGAAATCTAATTCTTTATGTCCGTAAAATATAATTAGCTATTGCAAATATCAAAAATAGCACTTTTGCTGACTATCTCAAGTTGCTTTTTAGTCTGTCATGTCTATCACAGAACTATCAATCTTTATAGATGTCTGAGTATTGGAGCTTAAAATTTAACCTATTTTTAATTTTTATTTATAATTATACTGTGAAACACTTTGTTTACATATACATATGTATGTGTGCAAGAAACTTCATGCATTCTTTTATTTATTGTATATGCTTCTGATAAATATATATGTATCATGTTAAATCCTTTGCATGATTTAGGGTAGTGGTAGAATAATTCAAGTTCTAAAGGCTTCTGAATTGAAATTTATATTAATCAAATTTCACATGACCTCCAAAGCACTAACTTCAATTTATTTTTATTATGTAAATCTGGAATAATTTTTATGTATAATATATGATTTTTAAGTATAGAATTAATCACAATTATTTATTTATAAGTTCTTAAATAGTTAAGCGAGGTTTTGAACTTTCATTCTTCCAATGTTAATTCTTTCCTTGCCAAATAAACTTATTTAATATCTTGTAAATGAGTATTAGAAAAAGTTATGACAGCAATTTTTTTCTCTGCTCATACATATTTTTTATAATAATAGAGCTATTTAATCTTGGAAAAGTATCTGTGATGCCCTGTGATCAAGATGAGCAGTACAACTGATATGGCACACTTTGTATGGTTGTATATAAATAAGAGAAAATGAGTGAACATTTGCTTCATCTCCAAAGAATAAAAACAGTTTGAGCTGAGTACTTTTTTTTTTAGATTTTAATCAGTAATTAGGATTTTTTTCTTCAGTATGATAACTATTAGGTATAGATAGTAAATGGATATCTAGCTATCTTAGCTCTAAAGTAAACAATGATGGAACATAAGTAGCTCTTACCAAATGGCAGTTAGCAACCCCTGGTGAATAGTCTTCTTCACTATTCCACTTGTAGAAGGAGATAATATTGGAAATTCCTTCAACCTGAAATGGGTTGTTATTTAAAGATTGTTTTTATTTAGAAAAATGAAATTATTGAGTTCTTATAAACAGAGAATTTTGAATCAGTGTGTAATTTAATAACTTCAACATAAAAAATAAAAAGAAAAGAGATTTTAAAAATGGGCCCAATTTATTCAACTTTTTTTTAAAAAAAAGTAGCACAGTAAAATTGACATTTTTAATAATAAAAACTTTTTTGAAAATAATATTTGATACTATAAGTATATACAATGCAAAGGAAAATGAGCTAGTCACATGGAAGATTTTACATTTGATTGTAAGTATTCAGTGAAATACTGTTCGTCAATAGCATATAATATTTTCTCTGAGTCAAGACCCCAAGCTACATTATAAAATGAATTACTATTCTGATTAGGTGCAGATTGGAATATCCCACTTAGTTTATATATTGACTTTATATACTCTTCGGATTTATTCTGCTAGGGTATTTATAATATAAATCTTTAAGGTTATATAAAGGGTATAAATTCTTATCAGTATACTCACTTCTTTCTTTGCATATACATTTATAAAATGCACTTTTGGTCTTTGGATAATGTACCTTTGTTTTCATATAATTTTCATAGGTACATATCTTACAAGTCCTCAAAAAATTCTTAAATTTTATTTTAAGATTGTGCTTATCACAAGTTGATATGCATGAATGGCAATTAAAAGAAACTTTTTTGGTACCATGCATTATTTGAGTTTATAATCTCTTTATATTCCTTGCTCAAGACCTGTTTGAGTATTTTAATTTTCTGACTAATTTATCATATACATTGTTCTGATAGTTGCCTACATCTTGTGGAACTTCTGCCCTAGAATTACATCTATGATAATGAAGATTATGGCATATCTCATATGGCTCATTTAATTCTTTAGTATGTTTCTAGAGGTCTTACCATAGACTGTTCATTTGTATTTCTGCTGAATTTCATACCATCCAGTCTTGTAATTATAGTAACAATGCTTAAAAGAATTTTCATCAGAGTTTTCAAATTGGTGCACCATAAAGAGTTCATTCCAGTTATTATTAAATTAAAATTTATTTACAACACATATTTTCATTGTATATTTGTGGCAATGATTATATCAATGTTTGCTTGTTGTTGAGATACTGAAATTAGTATGATATGTTCTTTCAAAGCATAGTATATTTGAGAAATTACATTGCTTACCCTCTAAATTTACATCATAGCCTGCAATGTGATTTTCAAATGGTTCAGACCTTTTGTCATATTATCATGCTTGCCACATGATCTTAATAGAATATCTTCTCAATCTTAACTTGCATCTTGATTTCAAAGTTACACTCAATTTCTTTCAGTTCAAATCTAATTTAATTCTTATTCTTTTATTTAATTGTATTAACTCTTTGAATTTAGCAACAGATTTATTCTCTGCTTTTTTAAATTTAATCTCAAGATCATGCTTGGATTCTTTGAATCATGCATCAAACCTTATATTGATTTCATCTTTCAATTCTTTAAAATCTTTTCTTAATTCTGTTTTCTGCTTATCTAGTTTTTTTGTCACTATCTTCCATTTTCTTATCTAGTTGCCTAGCTAACATAAAACTGAAATCACTACAATTCTCTGATGTAAATTCTAACATAAATAATGATGCAAACAAGTTGGTGTGATTTCAAAACATAAGATATTTTTGAATTTCTGATTATTAATTTGGATAATATAAAACAGTGAAGGTAATTTCTAATTATGTTACTACAAAAATGATGTTTCCTACTAAAGAAGGTCAATTGAAATAACTAGCTGGAGATTTATATTTAATACTTTTATCTAGTATCTATTAATTGTTCAATCTTGCAATAGATAGATCTGTGTTAGAGTAAATAAAATGAATTATTCTTCCTAATGCATATGTTGAAAGTAAGCATGGGAAATCATGTGATGCTTTAATATTTAAATTTAAAATTTAATAAAGAATTTTAATATATACACATATAAATATATTTAGCTTATAAAATAATGAATTGCTTGTATCATTATTACATAAATAAATACATAGCCAAATTAATGATGGATGGATTGTTAGCTATTATATATTCTAATAGCAAGCTATATTTAAATACTGTCTTAGCTAATTACTATGAAAATCAAAGAATACTATTTCCATATTGACCTGTACTTTAGTATGAAAATTAACTGTCTGCACTTTAGCCTCATTTTCGTAGACAACAAATCTTTTTAAGCTTGAATGCTAATGAATGTAAGGGATATTTATTCATCGGTAAAGCAATGCGTTTTATTTAGTTTTTTTTTTCAAAAATTAATCTTATTTAAACTTTTTTTTTTAAAAAAAAAAAAAATTAACATCAACAATTAAAATATTTTAAAACAATGACTTTTTTTGAAAAAGTATGGTTCATTTTATATAATGTTCTGTTAAAATTAATTATACTTTAAATACTAATCTGCATGATTTAAATTACTATAGCATAATCTGAAAACATTGTTAAAATTTTATTAAAAAATAATTTTTTCACAATCACACACACACACACAATATAATCTTAATTCTTATTAATGAATGCACAAACAGTAAAAAATGATTGATATATTTTGATACACTAAATATTGAGGTTTTAGAAGAAATTACTAAGAGTAACAAACAGTGACAAACTATCACTGATGATATTCAAATACTATTATTTGATTAAGTACTTGTTATTTAGTTACTTCATTTTTTCTAGCTAGAGAATCAAACATTCAAGATTCAAATTATTTGAACTACAATTGTTCAGAAGTATTTGGGCCTGTTATAATGGATCTAGGGACTATTACATAAATTCATGTATGTATCAGTCCAGGAATTATGGCTTAAATATTAAAAAAATAAAGGTATTAGTGATTGGCTTCAAACTAGAGAATGACAGCATAGAAATGGTTGTTAATTTTGCTTTCTCAATCATTCATTAACAATAAAAAAAATTCTGTAGTCAAGAAATTCATCACAAAATAAAATTGGTTAGAATGACAATGAAAAATGTGGGTAAGGTTTTTTGATTTAGTAACATACCTTTAAAAATGATGAACAGAATTGTTAAAGCTATAGTGTTCCTTTGTATATTACTTAAAATGAACAAGAAAAATATTAATGATCTGGCAGTCTTTTAAGAATAAGCAAGAGAAAAGAACAACTGAATACTTAATTAGATTAGACCAGGTTGAAATTGTTTTATGAGATTATCTAATTCCTTAGAAAATCATATTGACCTTGCAAAAATTGGTTGCATTAAAAAGGGGGCAATTAGAATTGAAAAGGATAACAATGTTGTGACTTTGAACAACTTGAAATACAATATGGTTGATAGTTCATTCTGAAGAAATGCTATTTATTTGATCTTCAGGAGTGAATGTCAACTTGATATCTCCTAATAATAATTCAGATTATCAAAAATTAAAAAAAAAAACTATGAGTATTGTAGAATCTTTTTCAAAGTTTATAGCATGCTTGAGTAATCAGAAATTTTGTGTTTAACATTAAAAAGAAGAAAATATGTAATGATTAGCTGAAATAAAGACTGAGTGAAAAATGAGGAAATTATAAATAGATGAATATTTTAAGTTACAAGTGATGATTTTTAAAAGAACTGAAATAGTATGGATACCTGTAACGGTTAAACCATACTTTAATATTAAGCTGTAAAATTTAAGAAATATAAAGAATTGATTTTAGGAAAAGTGAAAAAAACCCAAACACTTTAATTATGTTGATTTGAAAAAAAATACATAAAGATTATCATAGATCCAAATGAAAACTGATTAGTTTACATTGTGGATTTTAAAGTTGGAAGAGAAATATCATGAATTTAATGAGAAGAATAATGTCATATACCATGAGATTAATAAAGTTACATCAGATTACCATGTAAATAGACAAATAATTGCTTAGTAGTATTAAGTTACTAATAAAATGAAATGTGAATAAAAAAAGTCAGTAAAAACTATAACAATAGGAAATTTCAAATATTTAGAGAAGTTAATATTCATGGCACAGTCAAGAGATGTATTTACGAATATGAGTTATGTTAATAATATAATCTAAAAATTTTATTGTAGGCATATATTTATTTACATATATGAATTTATTGATGGTGTACTTTATTTTTCTTCCTATCTTTGTAGTCATTGGAATTATTACTCAACATTCAAAATTTAAATATTACAAATAAATAATACTACAACTATTTAAAAATAATGAATAACCTATGATGATGATGAAGTCTAAATAATCCAAAATCATATAAAGTCTTGAATTTGTTATAATCATTTTTTTAGTATAACATTAACCATATACTTGTAAGTGAAGTTTCATAAAATAGGGTGATTAATTATTAATTAAGCTGATAAAAAATATAAAGCAGTATATGATGTTTGAGTATAAACGTGTTGGATTAAACTAAGAATCTATTCGGGAAATTTTAGCCTTGTTTTTTCCCATTACTGTCATATTAAAACCACACAGAATCCTTAATTGATTAACATTTTCTGAAAAAAATTATTAACAAAACTTGATAAGCTTTCATTTATCAATCCCTTTGTTATTATTTTTATAACTGAAATAAAGCTTTTCAATTCCTATCTACATCAATTAGACTCAGTTAAATCATAATGGCTTGATTTCCTAAAGTATTTTATAAGAAGCAATATTCCATTTGAATGTTTGTCTAGGTTACTCAGTAGTTACTACATTGTTATATAATATTTATTTATGTAGATATTGAATCTGTTACTTGTTTATGGGCAAGAGATATTCTAGTTTATATTTTATAAGTAAATTTGGAAGACAATTGCATAAATATATTCATTTGGTTCATAAAAATTAAATTATGGATTTTTTTTTAAAAAATGAATGCATCTAGCCATCTACTATTGGTTAGGAAATGGATATTTAGATATTTTTAGTTGGAGGATAAATTTTTTCCAAATTAATTTAGATGTCAGATAAGTGAATTGACCATGAAATGATGTAATATGATATGGAACTTTAGTCATTGGGGGAAGTGGGAAAAGGGCTGTCCTGCTTCTCTGGATGATGAGATGTGCATATAATTTATATTACTATATATTTAAATTAAAATTGTTTATTAAATTTAAATTATTATTAAAATCAGTTTATTAAATAATTAGAAATTCAGATCTGTAATATAAGTTAATATTATTATTTTTTAATTAAACTTAACTGTTTTTTTTTAATCGATTAGTTTGTAATTAATTACAAATTATTACAGAATCATATTTAATCTATTCATATTTATTAAAACTTGTCATTTTAATAAATGCATGTATATATTGCATTCTTGACTGGGAACCAGGTTTGATTAAACTTAATCAAAATATACAATCATCATCAGAAGTAGATTTCCATTCATTTTTATTATTAATAGGTTCAATCAAAATTATCATTGATCCATGGCACTTATGTGAATAGCCTTCTGCCTATTTCATTTACTTATATGGAAATGATATATGCATATACATAATCATTTCAGCCATGGTATATGTGCTTTGCACACAAGTATTGACTTTTTGACTATCATATGCAAGTTTTCTCTCTCTCTTTATAATGTTTTATTTATTAAGTGTAAAAAAATTAAGTGTAAAAATTGAGTTTTATTAAAGTGACCCAAAAAAAGTTGGAGTTAAAAAAAATATTTAAACGTGTGTATGTGTGTGTATTTTATTTGAATTGCTATTCTAATCTGCATCTTTTCTTAACATTTATTTTTAGATAAATAGTTTTAAGTAATTATTTGCTAAATTGTCATATATATAAATTCTTTGGTAAAATTAATAATATATAGATTTTTAAATAATCTGTTAATGCCTATATATAAGGGTTTTTTCTCTTCTTGGGTATACTATATATGTAAGTAGAGGGATTTAAAGTCAGGATTTTTTAGTCCATTTTCCACCCATATCAAGCAACCAATACTCATGACCACACATGTGAAAAAGATACATAATCCTCAATATACATATTTCAGTCAGAAGCAGCACTCATCAGTTGGGTCAGATCATAATCCCACATATATATATATATATATGGTTTTTTTTTGGCCTGAATATAAATACTTCACGTGATTGTTCTTATATGTGTTTATGTTATCATTGAAGATTTTTTTTTGCAGTCTTTAAATGTTGATTTAAATTATTTTAAAATAATAAGAATCCTCAAATGCAACCAAATAATTATGCAATTATATATTTATTTGATAAACCATAGTTATCATGCTAATTAATAACTTTCAGTACCTATTTATGATTATTCATTTGAAATTTGTCACCACAGATGAAAATTATCATTCTAATTTAATCATGTTCATTATTTACTCATGAATTCTTTATGTGGAATTTTGACATACTTAGGATATAAACTTGTAATTCAAGTAAATTTTTTTAATTATTTGATTAATATATGCTTGTAATTGTTTGTCATCATATAAAAAATTTATTGAGAAGTTATTTCAATCTTATATATAAATAAGAATAAACTTTTTATGTACTTATTTTCACACAATTTTTATTTTAAATTAATTTAGTAATTGTAATTTTGACTATACAGCAGTCTTCCTCAAAGCATTACAATTGTAAGTGTAAACATTAAATTTTTTTTTTTTTTAAGAAATAAAGATTGCATGGAAATAAATATGTAGCAAAAGTAGATTATTAATGCAATAAAGGAAAGTGAGAAAAGATGACTCATTTGTAGAAATATTTCTAATAGAAATTAGTTTTAAATGTCAATTAATTTTAAAGAAAAATTCATTATGAGTTGAATAATTTTAAAATCATTTATCTCAGATTTTAAACTGAATACTATATATGAGATAAATACATATTTCAACAAAATCTTTTCAGTCTCCAACATTTTTATTTTAAATATGAATGCTTATAAATTTTATTCAATTTCAGAATTATTTAATAAAAAAATTAACACCTGATTTTTTTTAATTCTCTAAAAATATTATAGGTAACTTTTATTTCAGGCAGGATATGTGAAGTTTTGACTAATATTAGAAAAGAACTGATTGAAACTAATATTTGTAAACAAATAGTAAAAAGATTATAAATAATATCCATATTAATCTCTTGATTATTTATATTATAAACTTTACATTGATTGTTGAACATCTCTAGTTTTTGAATGGATGAATCAATTGAATCAAACTGTTTTTATTTACTATTTAACTAATTATTCTAATAAATTGATTTAAAAAATTTTCAAAAAAGCAAAGCCCTGAATAAGTTAAATGCTTATATAAATTATGAAATAGTTTTATATCAAAATATTATATATAAAATAACTACTAAGTTGTATGTAATTGTTATGAAGTCTATATTATGAGTGGCAATTGATATAGCTATTTCAATTTTTTCATATTTGGTTTAGCATTATTTAAAGTATTAAATAAATATAAATCAGGAGTGATGTTTACATTAAATAAATAACAAATATACATAAATGAGGTTTGTGTCTGCTACAGTATATTTAAATATTTTTTTTGAATATGCAAATACATAATTACATATAACACACTCTTCGGGCCTCAACATGTATTTAGATAAATATTAGTTATATATTGTTACAATACACATTCTATAGCAAAGACAAACATTTGTAAGAGATCTGTTTCAAGTCTAGCTGATCTTATATCATATAACAATAAGTCTTGAAATATGCCTTTTAATCTTTGGAGACAGTTTTCTGGCTATAAATGTTATACTATTTTATTGTAAATGTCAGAGTAATTAAGTAACCCAATGCTGCTACTAATTGATAAATAACATTTTACAATGTTGATGATCATTTCTGTTTGCTGTGAGAACAACATTATAAAATTTAAAAAATCATTTTCACATCATTAAGATGTTTAAATTAATCTTAATATATAAATATATACATGCATAAAGAAAGATAGAAAAGAACATAAAACTAAACTTTTAAAGACCTATTTAGTTTATTTTTGTTTTGCAGTTGAAGTTTATATACATGACTTGATCAGTTATTTAATGTGACTATCTGATATACAAAGCATGCCTTAATCAATTCCTGACTAAAGAAAGTGAAAATAAAAGGGAATCTCAATCTATCCAGTTGGATGCCATTTTAGGCATCCAATATGACTGTTATCTTAGCATCACTTGAACTTATAATTACTTTATTTTAAATGGATAATAAGAAATAACAAACTAGCACCAGTTTGTTTAAAATTAATTTTTTATATCAGCTGATTTCCATCAAGACCTAACATAAATAATGTAATACGAATATGTGAGAAGTTTCTCTTTATTGCTCATACATTTTTCAGGCTTACTGGAATAAGATGCTTTTACTTAAGTGAATAAATGTCTTATTTTACGCAATATGAAGATTTTTACCTGGCATAAATGATAAAAATCAATTTATAATAATCTTTTGAATGTTTAACAACATTAATAAAATATTTTAAAAATTAATAATCTTGAGTCAATTGGGCTTATTTGAATATTTACAAGTGCATCATTTGTCCTCAAATATTGAACAATTGTCTTCAATTCTGACTTTTAAAATATAATTATTTTGCTAGGATAATTAAAAGAGCCATGACAGCATTAATTAATTCTTGAAAATAGCTGTGCAAAATATCAATGCTAGTAATAAAGTAAAGCTATAAATGAATTTCATTGAAAACTTTCATTTTTATAAAAAGAATGACTTCACACTAGCCATCTACTATGATATAAAGAAAGCTTTAACATTACATATTCTCTGAAATATAAAGAGGAAACAGTCCTATAGAACTTAGTTACAAAAACAACATATATAATGTACAACTTAAAATTACAATGTCTATTGAAAAAACAAAAGAGAATATATAAAAAAATTACTAATGCCAGAATAAACAAAATAAAATAAAGATTAGCTGCATGTACAACTAGGGAATTATGCAATACTTCTTTTTTGATTTAGAAAAATGAAATGGAAACATTAAAATAGTAACTATTATAAAAAACAGTAAAATTAATAAATAAACTATTGTTGTAAAGTGATGATTAAAGTGCTTTGACTATTCATTTTTAATAATAGGATTGCCTGTTTAATAAATATCACTTTGAGCACTTATCACTCACTGAAGTTTTTCATCATTACAAATAGCTCAATTGCAAGTTTGTAGAAATTCTGGATTTGTTATTATCATAAACTGAAATTTTTATATTCCATCTGCTAAATGTTCATTAACTGCTGCTAAATAAACTCAAATAGTAACTTGTTTCATATAATGCCCTAATAATTTATGTAAGAAATTGCTTTTATTCAGGCAACTTTATTTAATATTCTAATATAATGTTAAATCTTTAAATGTTAGGACATTTAATCCAGAAATGGTTAAACATATGTTTATAAATTTTAGCTTTTATTCATACTAAGATGCTTTCAATACATTATATATCATAATCATAACACTTAAAATCTTCAAAGCGCATGTGCAACAGCGTAATGCTGTGTTAAATATTACAGTTTACAAACATCGCGCTATAAAAAATGATTTATTTATAAGTTTATTATAGATTGTTTTTATGTTTTTTTATTTAAATTTATTGTTTGTTATTCAAATGTATGTAAAGTTCTTCAGAGATCCCATTTTTTGACAGATGGATGCTGATTTTTTTTATTTATTTATAGCAAATTCTTCCTTGGCTATTGTCCAAGACTCCTTGATCTTTTTTTATCCTTTTCAGTACCAATGACATCCGCTTTGGAGAGATCAAATTTATGGCCTGATTGTTGTTCATGTTCTTAGAATATAGATGAATATTCATTATTTCTTTTGGCCCTATTATATAAGTAATTGTGTTGTATCAACCTTGTAAACAAATTTGCCCTTGTTTCTCCATATAGGTATATTTATATCATCAGCTTTGTTGCACTTAATTTTATAAATTATTTGATGAGTTGCTTCCTTAGACAGTATATCTTTCAAGTTATTCAGCAGTTTATTTATTGAAGGAGGGGAGCAAAAACTTATATAATTCTGAGTAAATGTTTTTTAATTTTTAAGCCGCCTTTGGTACATATGGAAGGCTTGACTATTATTTGTTCTCACTAGAAAGAGGTTGTACTATATTTAGTTTGCTATAAAATCTTTCTATCATATTGTAAATTTTCTTGATTTTATATCCCATGTTTTTTAAAATCTCTGATGTATGTATCGATATTATTTTTCTGATATATTTCAAATTTACAGAGTTTTAAATTTCTGTAAAGCAAAACTTTGAAGCCAGCATATTTATGGGCCATAGTGGTTAAAGATTTGAGATAGATAGTTTCTCTGATGTTTAAAGGTTTTAGTGTCACCCTGCTTTTGCACATCAATATCCAAAAATTTAATATTTTGTTTTCTGTTTCAATGGTTCAAGTTAAAGAAGATATCTGTTCTAGTTGTTGATATGTAGTTGACACATTGACCTGTGCTGATCAAAAAAACAACCATTCACATTCATCAAAAACTAGAACAGACATCTTTAACTTGGACTATTGAAAAAGAATATTAGCCAATGTATTACATTTTGGATATTGATGTGAAAAGACAGGGCAAAACATTAAACTACAGAATGACACTAAAACCTTTAAACATCAAAGGAGCCATCGACCCCAAATCTAAAGTTTTTTTAACAGAAATTTAAAACTCTGTAAATTTGAAATAGATCAGAAAACAATATCACCACATACATTAAAGATTTAAAAAATATGGGATATAAATAACATCAAGAAAATTTACAACACGATAGAAAAATTTTATAGCAAACTAAATAAACCAGTACCACTTCTTTCTAGTGAGAACAAAAAATGGACAAACTTTCCATATATACCAAAGGTGACTAAAAAATTAAAAAAACATTTTTTCAGAAAAATATAAGTTTGTGCTTTATTCCTTCACCAATTAAACTACTGAATATCTTGAAAGATAAACTGACTAAGGAATCACCTCATCAAATAGTTTATAAAATTAAATGCTACAAAGTTAACTGCAACTAAGTCTATTATGAAACAACAACACAAGGCTGACCCAACACAATTATATAATAGGGCCAAAGGAAGTAATGAATACTCATCTATATTCTTAGAACACCGGCCATAAATGTGATGTCTTCAAAATGGGTGTCATTTGCACTAAAAGGGAGGATAAAAAAAAAAGAAAGATCAAGAAAGCTTGGACAAAATCCAAGGATGAATTTTCTATAAATAAAAAAGAAACCAGCATCCCTCCATCAAAAAAAAAATTGAGCTCTCTGAAAAACTTTACATACATTTGAATAACAAACAATAAATTTAAAGTAATTCAGATACACAAATAGTTAGCAAGTACACATAAAAACAATCTATAATAGACTTAAATGAGCTATGATTATAATACATAATATATTGAAAGCAAGCATGCCTAGCTCTTCTGTGTTAAATATTTTGACATTTATATATTAACATTACAATTGTACATAAAAGATATAAATACATATATATGATGTTAAGTCCTTAAAACAAAGTTATTTAGAAGTTTGTTAAATCAAAGAATAGTTCAAAACCCTCAATTAAAATTGAATTTTCATTTCAGTTGCTTCACCAGCTGGATATTAATCTCTTGATAACAACAGTTCTCTTGATAACAACAGTTGAATAATCATAACCAAATCTTATATGGATATGCACAAACTTCAATATTTATTGTAAAATAGATGTTTTAAAGAATGTTGCAACACACATTTTATTTAAAACAATGGGTTTTTAAACAATATTATTTGTTGCATTGCCATTCTATTTTTAGTTATATTAACATAGATGTGTTATTTTCTTTCATTCATAATTCAACAAATGTATAACAAAAGCTTTGATTAGAATTTTGAATAATATTAAATTTGAATAGTACAAATTATAGAATGATACCAACTTTAATTAATAAAAGTGAAGATTTGAATAGCATGAGTTTTTATTTAATTATGTTCAATTTATATTTCTAAGGCAACGTTGTAATGTATAAATAAGAATAGAATGTTTTCAATTCTTGTATTTGGAGTTGTAAATACTGTCCACAAAAGTTCTGTTTAAACTGCCACTGATAGTCAAATGGGGATTGAATGTTGTTGAATTTTATCTGGACTAATTCAAATTCTATATTATCTTCATCAGATTGTGCATTCGTTGACATATAAATATACATATAAATAGCATACATCAAATGACAACAATAGGCAATGGTGCACTAAATCTGATTGTTGTCATTATGATTGGGATCTGGACATAGTAGTCAATCCATTTTCAAAATAGAGTCAGACAACAACTGTCAAACCTGAATGGCAATATACATATGGCTAATATATGGCTGACCAGTGAGGCAAACTCACCCTTGAACTGAAAGCTGCTAGACATAAATGAGACATGCAACAAGCTATCATAGTATATCCAGAAGAATCATCATACCTGTTCACAAGGCAGGCTGTCACAGTTTATCTGGAAGTGGTAGGTAATCTTAAAAGGGCATCCGAAGCCCCTTACATTAATAGTTTCATGGCAATTAACACTATACCAAGCGAATTGTATCAGGCAAAAATATAAATGTGTATATATATATAGTGTAAATATACATTTTTATGTTTGTAATAAATATATATATTATAATCGTATTGCATGAGTTTGTTTTTATATCGTAATCACCAATAAACACAATTATTTGGCTTGACAGGATAATAAAAAAAGAATTTTCCCCCCATGACTGGAAAAAAAACTTTAAAATGTTATGGTCTTGCCACCACAAGTTATTAGATCTTATGTCATTAATCTTCTCAAGCAATAGTTAGTTACTGCTGATAGATACTATGAAAATGTGCTACATGTATAGGAATATGCTATCCCATATTTTAAATTTAATAAATAGTTTTTGTAACGAGGATATAGAATTCTTGCAGTAGAAATAAAATACAAATACAAAAAGCGTATATTCTTACATAAAAATAATATTATGTTCTCTTTCTCAAAAAACAACGAATATTTATGCATTATTAATTTGTTCAAACCGATCACAGAATCAATCCAGAAACTTTTAGCTTTAGAGTATTTCACTTTGGTTACTGCATTAAATCATGAGGAGCTTATTTTTATGTAAGAATAAACATTTAATGTAATAATATGCGTGTGGGTGTGATATTAGTTCTTCTAAAATAGGTAAAGATTAGATGCCTCTATGCAATATTTTTAATTGTTGTAGGCCTACAATCGTAAATTGTTTTTTTTTTACTCAGCTTTAAAAAAATTTAATACTTATGAGGGCAAAAAATTTTAAATTTAGTTTTAAATTATAATGATTTAGCAATGTGCAATTGGTAAAAAAAAAAAAAGTATGATATATAATGTTATCTATAACAGGTTTTTCATTGCTAAGTTTTTCTATATGGTGGTATTTTTTTACTTCAATTTTTAAAAAAATTGAATTAATAATTCTGGAATATCCTATGTAAAACTGTTTATGTGAAAAGAGGTTCTGCTATGTAAAGGCCTAGGCTGTAGAGTATCTGCTATTTCAGTCCATGCAATAATTGTTTTTTTATTAATTAAGTCAACTTTTTGAATTAAAGTGTGACCTAAAAATATTTTCTGCTTTCATCCACATCATCTATATAAAAGCACTTTCCTAAACTTAAATTGACTATTGATTTAACATTCACAGTAAGCAAATTCTATTAGCAGCTATGTTCCAATCCAATAAAAGACATTAGCATCTGAATTCCAGTTCATGCAACAACAGATGTTTTTTAATTCCATTAAGTTTTAAATTAATGCATGATAAAAATGTTTTTTCTGCTTCAAATTATTTTTATGATCTATATCTTGCAGATTAGGAAACAGTAATAGCCTGATACTTCTTTTTTTCCAGTTTTAAATCTTTTCTTATTTATTTTAGATACCATGTCTAGAGCTGATATTTCGTAGTTCATGCCTAGAGTTGATAAACATAAAACAAAATATACAAGTGAAATACATGTATTTATTAGTAATGTGATAAAGCAAGTGGATAAATGAAAGAAAATTTACAATATATCAGTTTTCTGCAATTTACAAACAGATTGAAGCCGTAAATGATATACAGTATAAATTGGACTGTTATCAAAACAGTTGTAAATTTGAAACTAAAAATTATATTTTAACAAAGCTGTGATCTAAATCAAATCTCTTTTTGCCAGTAAATAAATCAGAATTGAATATAAAGGGTAGAAATATTTATTATAAGTTATAAATCAAATTTATTCATATGATGTTAAAATTAATTATGATTCTACCTATCAAAAAATTGCCATTAAAAATCTTAATACTCTAAAAAATATGATAAGAATGTGAATACATCTAATTCTGTTTTTACATGAACTTTTTTTAAATGATTTTGAAGTAATAGTATCAATCAAAAAATTTAAAAAAAACCCAACAATTTAGTGGGTTATTATCATCTCATTTGTTTTAAAAAAATGTTTTCATTTCATTATTTCCCATTATTTTTCATAAAATTTCTTTTCTTGACAATATTTTTGAAATGGGAAAATTTGTCTGCATTTTAACATTTTTGACATTTTGTTTTGAAAGGAGAAATATCTTGTTGGTGTTGATGCTTCATTTGCATTTTGACATTTTTGATATTAGGTTTTTTTTAAAAAAAAGTGTAGTTTCTTGGTGTTGATATTATAAAAATTTAATAAAAATTAAAGGAAGATTCAATTTATTAATTTTGTCAAAAGTTAATAGATAGAAAGTTATATATTGTAGTGATATTGCAAACATGTGCAAATGTATGTATTTATTATCAGAAAGTGACAGCGAATAAAATCTTGATATGTATAACTCAGGTTACATTTTCCGCTCAATTTTTATGTTCATTAATACTTTACATTTTATTTTTCAAATGAAATTTATGTTTCTGTAATTCATTTTCATTTATGTCCAATGTTTATGAAATAAAATTTGATAGCATGCAAAAAGATATGATTCTAACAAGATTTTTCATACAAGTTATGTCATTATTTTTATTGATTTCTTAGATCTGGAACCAATCTTCTAATTTTCTATATATTCAATGTATTTTTTTACACAATTTTTTTTTTACACATAATTTTCGGGAACCAATCTACTAAGTAAAAGCAGAATCTAGATTGCAATATTTTGGGAAAGGTTTTTTTTTTGCTTAGCTAATAAATTTAAATTTGAATATTATCATCTTTTAATAATCGATACATCATTTTATTATAAAATGGAGGAAAAAAACTGTGATTTAAAATTTTTATTGTATTATTCTTTAATTATTTCTAGTAAACTTTATGTCTTATTTTAGTTTCAATTAGAAAATATTTTTTAATATGAGGTTGTTAATAGCATTATTATTTATACTAATGAAGACCTATCTAAACATTGAATTTCATTTTATGTTAGACTATCTTATACTAGAAAAGCAATTGAAAGTTTGCCTGTTTATTATAAGTTCATTTGCTAAAACTATCATGTGATATTAAAATAACAATGTAGCAGAAAAAGCATAACAATTTCATTCAGTTGACCAGATAGATTTTCTTTTCTGTTTGTCTTGAACTGTATTGAATTTCGCTACTTTGGAATTTGTGTCAGAATTTTTATTTTTTAAACAGTCATTTTTCTTTTTTAAATTAATTATTGAGGTCAGTTATCTTCCATACTAAAGAACATAAATTAATTTCTAGATCTAATTATTGAAAAGATTTGGGAATGTATTCTAAACATATTAATTTTTTTTTGAAGGCATATATATAATTTTTCGGTTTCTGCTATCATCCACAATAATGACTGAGATTTTGTTATATTTAATTTTGAAGTCATAAAATATTAAAAAAAAAAAAATACACACAATATAGTAAATAAAACAATGTATCATCATCAGATTTTCAATGGATGGACGGTTGAAGAGTTGGAGTGTGGAGTAGATTGAAGCCTGTCCATTAAAGTAGGAGGATTTGCTATCTTAATATATATCTAAGCACTTATGGCATATATGTGTAGAGATGGTAATCTGGACCAACTGATGATTTCTGGTTTAGCATGAAATACGTATATTGATGATTATTTATCTTTTCAACATATCTGTATTCGAGTGTATTAGTGTTATGAGATAGTGTGGAGAGTGGTGGGTCATGTGAAAGTCTGTGTTCATATACTCTATATATCACATTTAAAAGTAAAATTAGAAAAAGTTTGTGATACCTTTAAAAAAAAATTAGAATTAGATTATGGTAAAGAAAAAGAGGAGGATGTAATCAATAAATTTTTATTTATTTATCCTGATTATATAAAAATAAATATATAGAATCTGTCTGTGTACAATATACATTAAAATTAATAACTTCCCAATAATATAAAGGTTTATTTAAATACCCTGGATGTGATGAAAAATCTATTATTGAAATATTTTTAATCTAGAAAAATTGGAAATTGTGTTGGATTAATAGAATGGACATGCCTTTTTAAAATAGTCTTAATTTAATTTTATACGACCATTTCCTTTCCTGTTTAAAAATGCGTTTACGTATTTTTTTTCATCTCTGAATTTGGTTTTTTTTTTAAAATTCGCATTTGTTTTATTCATTGCAATGTTTGAATTTTTAAAAAATTAAGAATATTGAATAAAATTGATTTAATGTATGTATCAAATTCATTTGAGACATTTTGTGGTGTTTTATAAGCCGCAATTTTTAGGATAAAAATAATAATAATAACGACATGAGTATTTAGGGGAGAGGGTGAGGAGGAGATAAATATAGTGTCAAAAATAAATAAAAATAAATTATACTCTAAGCAGGCTTTTCAATGATGTTGAATGATTAATAGATGCATCTACATTTCAATCTTGAATAATGAATTAATTTCAAACCGATTTAAAAAAGAAAAAAAAAAACTTAATAAATATGCATAAAGGAGTTTTGTGCACTTGTATATGAGAGCAGAAGTAGATTTTGATTTTATATGCAGCAGTCAAATTAGGTTTGACTGAGAAGTTGAAAGATTTAAATATTGCTTTCATTTCAATAATACATGAAGCATATATATTTGATTTTGTTGATGCATTTATATATATACATTTTAATGATGTGTGGCTCATCTTAAAGTTTATGATATAATTCTAACCTTAAAAATCTAGAATAAATTATGTTGAAGAGGAGGGGTGGTGATGGCAAACTACTACCGATGATGATCTGGTGTTAATGATTACTTATAGTTACTCTACCTACCTTGGAGTAAGGACATACAATTCATAGAGATAATATAATATCTTTCAAAATAGACTTTACTAATAATCTATTTGTGGTTTGCAAAATCATTTGATTTTTGCAATCATATACTAAATTTTTTTTTTTTTAAGTCACTGATTATTTAGTTATTTTTAATTATAAAATGATGATCTAATTAACCATATTTATATATCATCTCAATTTTAGATATAATATGTTTCCATTTGGTGGAAGAATGCTTATATTTATATTACTGTGCTTTGCTTATTTGTATTTGCATTCTGCACATGTCTGATGTCTACAATATCTTTCATGTTTGACAACTTGATTATAAGAAGATTTTTAGTTGACATATGTTTGTATTTTTCTTTTGGCAAATTCATAATGTTTTAAAAATATATGGTAGTTAATTCTATTTTATTTTCATCTAAATTTTAAATTTCTAAGTATAACTACATTTTTAAATTTTAATATGTAATTGCTATGAAATCTAAATAAATTAACAAAATATTGGAATTAGATAATATTTATTATTCAGTCTTTCAAACTTCTTAGTAATTTTTCTAGTTATTTAAAAAAAATTTATGATGAAAAGTGAATAAATAATTAAAAAATTTAATCTTCTTTAAGCATCCACAGATTGATATTTATTGATAAACTAATCTTGTATAAAAATTAGTAGAGCCTCTTTAATATATATATTAACTCATAATCATAATCAGTATTAATAATTTTGATGTTATAGATTAGTAGTGTACAGCTTTTGTCAATTTGCGACTCCATTTCTTAGGTAAAATTTCTATGCAACCTCTAAAATTTTTTGAACTAATTAGAAATATAATGAAATATATAATTTAATAAATAAGTTTTAAGACATTTCTTTAACAATTCACATTTATATAGGTATATCTAATTTTATATATGTAGGCAAAAAAAAATTAATATGAAAAGAGATTTTTAACAAATTTATTTTAATAATATCTAATGTGAAATTTGCACTTCCACAGAGCTCATAATTGCTTCTATAATTGGGATTATATTATAGATTAGAAGTCATAATTAATTTTCTAGATAAGTCATGATGATATTTCATTTTAATAGCAACTAATTTTGAGAAATCTACTTTATACAAGTATGTTAATAATCATTTTCAATCAGCAGCTAAAAATTTCTGCCAGATTAAACTAGTTCAAATATTATTAATTTTATTTTATGTTGGGACATAGATATGTCCTTTTTTATTATGGATAATATTTTTCCAATGGACTATTTCCAGTCTAATATAGAAATAAGATGCATTATTATATTTATATTTTTAAAGAAAAAAAAATTATAGTTACACATAAATTTCTTGACAATTCCATGACCTTCCCCAAATATTTTCCCATGACTCTTTGAAGGATCGTGATCCACAGACTGCTCATTAAGATGCTGTAGAAGATATATTAAGATAGTTTGCATTAATTAAAAAAATATTGTACATTTTTTATTATAAAATAAGTAGGGATAATTTGAGTGTAAAATAATAAAATCATCTTGGTCAGAAAGTTAAATATTTTTGAGAAGAAATAAATAATAATAATCACAGACAGAGACATATAATATGTTTTTTCAAAGTTTTTTTTTTTTTCATTTGATTGAAAAAAGATGAGCATTATTTATTTATGAATAAATAGATAAGTATTTTAGTTATATATTCATTTATATATAAACAGATTTATTATATACTTTTATTAATTAAAGAAAAAAATATCATTGCAAGCACTTTTGACATATTTACATTTTTATTACTATTGACAATTCAGAATTGTAGATATTAGAGTAAATAAACCATATTTGATCATATTTGGTATAATAGTGAAATGGCAGAGTAAGAGATAAATAGTCTTGGATCTTACTTCAATCAAAATATTTTTACTGCTTGAATGAGGCATGACTTCCTGAGCAATTTAATTATTCAATTGCTTTTATTTTGGTCACTTATTTATTAATTCATTAATAAATAAGTAAATCAAAATAGAGATTAGTGCATAATTTTCTTTTTCTGCTTTCGCCAATTACAATGCAATTCTTAGTTTTTATGTTTTTAATATATTAGAATAAGTATTTTTTCATTTATAAATATATATATTTTTATAAATATTATAGTATATAGTATATACAAGCACTTTAATACACTGGGTGAAGAATCTGTTAATGGTAAGAAAACAATCAAAGTAAATTAATGTAGGCCAAGCACTTTTTAGGTTTTGTCCCTCATAATCATAGCCAAAACAGATTTTAAATCGTTGTGATATTGATAAATGGTAATATATTGTAAATGCATATGTAAATTAACTTGTCCATTTTCTGGAGATAGCGAAACGTGTCACGTTTATTGATCACGTTATCATTGATGATAAAATACACTTCTTTTATCTTCCTTTTGCAATCGTGAATTATACTACATAAATATTATTTAATTCTTTGTTTTGGATACCCATTAGATTTCTTCATGATTTCAATAATAAATTGAAATATTTCTGCATATAATTATCATTATATACTTTTAATATTAACTATCAATTTAGAATTTTTATGAGTCATTTCAATTTTTTCAATGTAATTATATATTTGATAGTATATATATATATTGTTATTACACATCATTGATAGATTCATTCTAAATCTTAAAAGGAATATGTTGAGATCATAATAAATATTAAAATTTAATAACTATGTAAATTAAAAGTAGACTTAAATATAAGTTATCCCTATGCTTTGATTGATAATTCTTGGGCATGGTAGACAAATAAAAATAAATGATTTAAATATAGTGATTTTAAAATATAATGTGTACATTTTTGTAAATGTCAGTTAGTCAATATCAAGTTAAATAGAAGGTTTTAAACTCATTAAGTTAAAGAATTCAAGAAAGAATTGATTGAAAGATTATATCAGAATAATGTATAAAAATCAATTCATTGTGAATAAAATCTTTTAAATAAAATTCTGTAAATTCATGAGTGTGCCTCAATGTAAATACATACTCTTATTATTGTATATGAAACAGACACTTTCTATATACAGTTTAATGATTCAGATCTTAAATGGTTCTTATTTAATTTTAATTACTTAATATGTTGGGAAAGAAAATTTTGGATTTTTCTGTATGTAAAAGAAAGTAAATATAAAGGTAAAAAAATTAATTTAACAATACAAAAATAACAAAACAAGCACATTTATAAAGTCAGATGGAATTTTCTCAATCTGTAAAATCATTTATTTTGGTAAATTGGTCTTTATATATAATTAAATAAAAATTAAAATATATACTAGTTAGAAAACAACTATTTGCCTTTAATTAAACTTGTTAAAGAGTTGTTTTAATGTGTTCAAAACTATTTAATAAATATCCCAAAACAAAAAACTAACCTCTGATTAGCAATAAGGAAAAACAACTTTGAGTTAGGATAAACATGTTTTGTTCAGGTATCAATGATTGTCATATAAATGAGTTGAAACAAATTAAGAAATGAAATGAAATAAATTGAGATGGATACAGAGATAACTGAGAGTGTGAGCAGCTTTCGAGTATAATTAAGATCAAGACAATTGTATAACACCAAGACAGAATTAACATAACTTTATACCATCAATGAGAAGAAAATGGGTTATAAGCATTTATAAAGGTACAATTTATCATAGCAGCACCCCCTGGATGGTTTAAATTTTTTTTAATGCCAATCATAGTCCAGTTATGAAAGAAAGAACTTTTTTATGGTAACCTGTGTTGTATGTTGGAAGGTCACCAACATTCTGCCATTCTCTGTGATCCTCACATAGTCTAACAGAAATGAATAAATGCTATGCCAAATCTCTTATTCATAGTCTGAATGTAAGGATTTTATAAAATATAATACTTTATGTTTTTGATTAAAGTGTATATTCTTTTCTCTGATGTTTATATAAGCTTGATGATGTTCAGAGATATATCCTTAAAATAATTGTAAGACTAGAATTTGAAATTAAACTTGATTACAACTGACAAGAAGCCAAAAAATAATGTATAGAAATTTTAAAAGATTGCTACACAGAGATATAATTTAGTAAGGTACTAGATCCATAAATTTACTTATTTATCAAAACCATAAGAATTTTATTTATAATTTAATTTGACCTAAACTTAAATTTTTTATCATATGTGTAACATAATTTGTTTAAAAAACAGGCAAAACTCACTATATATTGCCACACACAACAAGATAGAGTAATTAATGGATGCCAGAAGGCTTGTGCATAAAATCTCCATCTAGTGCCTACTCATCAGCCTTCTGGCATCCATTGATTACTCTAGCTTGTTGTGTGTGGCAATATATAGAGAGTTTTGCCTGTTTAACAACAGTTATACACAAGCGTAAGGGGTGATGATCATGTGATGTTTATTGGCTTATAATAATTTGTTTATATTATACTTTTATTATTATGTATTGGTTTTATATTTTTTAAACTGTTTAATTTTTTTAAAAATCAGTTTTGTGATGGTTTTGAATTTTGTTCATTTAGTATATTTATGGGCAAATTCTATACTTCCTTGAATTACTTATATATTTGAGAATATTATTAATGTACAAAGAAATATGTATTAGAAATGTACTAATCTGTTAATGAAGTTTAGAAATTATTGCCCAGAATATTGTTTGTTTTTTTTTAGTTGAAAAGAGCATTCCAATATATTTCTGAGACATCAGTTCAAGGTTGTACTATATATATCTGTGTATAGTACATTTAATCATAAATAATCTTCATTAATTGAACTCATTAAATAAATTATTTTTGTTATAAAAATTTGCTTTAATGTCAATGCTTTTCTATTTAGTCTGACCTACATAGGTAGTTTGTTAATAATCCCAATTGTATACCCTCTAAACTGAATAAATGTCAGAATGCTAATAGAGAAGAAATTAGTAGAGTATTACTGGATGGTATTACTTCATCATAAGTAGTGTTCCATAAGGAAATGGTGCTCAAAGGACCTATTAGGTAGATCCTAATTGTAAATAAAATTATTCAATAATGTTAATGATGATCAGAAAATATAGCATGTATTTGTTATAAATATATCCTATATGATCTTTACAAAATAGGAATATATATTTTGGTGATGATAATCTTCACCATCTTAAACTTTAAATATAGAAACTTCATATACAAATTAATGAAATAGGATTATCATCTTGTAAATTAATCATCAGAGAATGAGTATTTATCTACAAAATATCCTGGTAGAGAAACAGTATTTTCATAGTATTACATAAATAGTGCCCCAACACAACTTGAATTTATGTTAAGAATCTGATAGACACAAATGGCACATCAATAAATATCTGTAGTATTTATATGATACTTCAATTAACATTGTACTATTTTTGTAGCTATCCTATAATTAATGTATAGTATGTATCTAATTAATATATCTCTATAACAATATACATATATGAAGTATAACCTCTTAAATTTTAATATCCATTGTGTGATAGTTAATCTTTTATAATACAATCATTGCTTTTCAAGTTTCTTAAAATTTAGCATCACAAATAATAAACTAACATTGTTGTGTAATTTTCCTATGTTTTAGTTTTTTATTTCATTGTTTTCTGAAATTTAGCCCCTTTGTTTATGTTAATTGATCAAATGTAGAAATATCAATAATATACATTCAAATATCAGCCTTTTAAGCTAATTGTGCATACGCTGCTTTGCGAGTGTTAATAATAAATGAATACTTTTTCACCAAATATCATTGCAAGGTAACTTTCTAAGAGTTTTTAAACTTAATCTTTGATCAGGATATAATGATATCTTTAAAATAAGTAATATTAGCATGATATGGGTATTTGAGTTTCATGCGACCTAACGTTTTATCTAAATATAGTAGCATTCAAAATTATAATAATAATAATTTATTTCTAATTTTAAATATTTAAATTTCATATTTATTTTCTAATGAGTTTTGTCAGTCTTCATCTATCCATGTTTTCGGCTTATTCTTGAGATGTGTCGAAATTTTCTAAATATTCAGAAAATTTGACAACTTGGGAAATTCCACCTGCTCATTTAATTAGTAACATTAATAATAATAAAAACCACTACTGAAAAACAGTAATGTAAAAGAAAAAAAAAAGGTCATTAACATTTTAATATTACATGTTTTTTTTTAAAATAAAATTGAAAAATAAAAAAGCTTATCTTTGCTTAATTATTAATTACTTAGGAATTTATTTAAGTAATACATTAGAATAAAACATTTAAAAAATCCTAATTAACTTTAATGTTTTAAATATTATTGGTATATACTTGGAAGAGAATTAAACTAAAACTGCATACCCATTAATTATTTTAGAAAGTATGACAAGAATTATTAAATTGATATGCTAGTATGATAGAAATTATATCACTCCTCGATTTCACTGACCCATAATTTTTTTTATTTATGCATGTTGAATAAATTACATAAAATACAATTGGAATCAA